>CM077156.1:162571763-163100167 GCA_039583875.1 Platanthera guangdongensis
TCCGTCTTTAACCATCCGAGCCGAGCTCCCGGCTAACATCCCGTTGCCATCAGTGTCTGTGAAAGTGCAACCTAATTACTAAGTTACTCTTTTCAGCTTGTTAAACAGTTTAAGTTAACCCAGGACTGCCCCGGTATTCCCTGTGAAGGGCTCTCTCAAGGGCACTAGAACTATGTTGGGATTACGCCCAACGTTCCCTTTCGCAAGGTACTTATTTTATTATTGGTTGATTCCCTTACCCTTTATTTTCTCATATTTCGATATGCTAATCCTAGGGTAACTTGACTCCACTCTCCTTGGGTGGACGAGGTTCTTTCGTCGGTCAACCCAAACATCTATAACCCTAGACAGTTTCACACCTTACTCACTCATCTTCCGAAGACGCCGCCCATTCCACTTGTCCTTGTAACAATCCATCAGGACCCATCATACTTGCCCTAATTCATATCCAAATGAAATCCTGCAGTTTTGTTATATGCAGACCACTTAAGCTACATGACCCGTAAAAAGGGAAGTACATGAAATACTCATCCAGTACCCTTATGATAATTATTAGAGGTTATTATGTAAATATAGACTAAATTCAGAAAATCATATTTTTTTCCCAATTAATCTGCTATTTATTGAATTTTCCTCAAAAACTAGGCCATAGTCAATTTGAACATGAACCATAAGATTTTCTCAGGTAATGCCTCCTAAAATTTGTATTCACTAAATAACAGAGAAATATTATTGGTTGCCAATTTTCATAATTTTCCAGATAGTTCTTGACCTCTAAAGGATTTATTTAAGTAATTCCTAAAATCAAATATAATGAAGGAAGTGCCACAAATATGTCTCCAATAATTATGTAAAAATTACTAGGCCTTCATAAGGAACTAGAAACATCATGATGAAGAAATTAAAATTTTTCAGACAATCTAAATGTCATTAATAAAATTTTCCAAGGTTTTCATAGAATTAAATGTTAAAGAAGCAGCTACCAAATATCATTCTTCAACAATTCCATAAAAATTTACAGAGATGGGTATCATGACTATAAGCCCCTTTGCTAAGTTTCATCAGGTTTAATCAAGTATATTTTTCTGCAAAAATTCCTAAGTGAAAATTGTAAAATATGACTTTGTGAATAAAGTACCAAAATATTCATCCAAAATTTATTATAAAATTTCCAGAGATATGTATACTCTAAGCAACTACCCATTCAAAAACTCAGGCCTTTTCAGAAAGTTTTGGTATTAGATCTTATGTTTCAAAGCTAGTGCCCTAAACTAGGGTATGGATTTAAGGGGTCTTAATTCTTCCAAAAGCCCTAAAATTTTAACCACAGGACCATAGCAACCCTATGGACATCATTCCCAAGTTTCAAGTCCATCCAGGTCTTTTGACCCCAGTTTCTTCAAACCATAGAGATTTACCCTAAAGGGCCTACCCTAACATTCTAGGCTACCCTAGTCCAATCCACTCCAAACTCCATAAGTGAGTGTAAAAAGTCAAATTATATCAGTGGCCAAAATTTCAGCCTCTGTTGAGGTGATTTGGTCACTCAAAACCAAAAGTGCCACTTTTGACCAAAATGCCCTTCATAGGGTATAAATAGGGTTGGGTCAAAACCTATTCAACACATCCAAATCAAATGAAATTTTATACAGGAACCTAATTGGCGCCCAGGGACCACTCACCAAAATTTGGGAGGGTTTGGATGTGTTTAGGGCACCTATTTAATTTATCTAATAATTATTAAATATTTACCAAAACTATAGAAATATTTTCCCCAAAAATTCCCATTTTTGGGCAGGCCCTAGGTATGTCTAGGATAGACTCTCTGCCAAAATTTCAGCCAATTTGGGCTGGGGTGGGGTGAAGAGTGGGCATTCAATTTAGTGACTGCCTAGCCCTAAGGGTATGTCCCACCAAAATGGGTGCCCTGGTCTAACCAGTGACCCAAAAGGGTCCAAACAATTTTTGCTACAAACTAGACACCCTAAGCTACAATGTTCATGTTGGGCAAATTTCCAATCAGGGTTCCTAAGTATTTTTAAAAATTAAATACATTAAATACATCCAGTGTGACAGAAATGAAATGATTCTTATTTAATTCCTATAGTATTTGATCTGATGCCGCGTGAATCTTGGCGCAGATCGACGGCATCTGGTCATCGTCCCCACTGAGCCAACGGCTGAGATTGGTTCTGCCTGGAGCGATTTCCAAGCCCTGCCGCCGGCGATCCAGCCCCTTCCCCGGCCGGCCACCGCCACCAACACCTCCGTTGAGGTGGTGGCTATCGTCAGGCGGCGGCTCCGCCGCCGGAGAGGCGTTTTCCGGCGGATTAAGCAAGAAATTTTCTTGCCAAAACCAGGAGAAATCCCGGACTGAATCGGGCTCAATTGAGCCCGAAACTCAAGCCTAACGATTCCTAGGATCTACCCGCGAGTTAAGGAGAGGAGGAGGACCTTCCTGGCGGCCTGGATGCGAGAGGAGCGGCGGGATGCCATTGGCGACGGCGGCGGCGCTCGGCTTCTGCAACTGCACAGTGGAATGGCTCGTCTCCTCCAGGTAAGTGCTCCAAAATGATCCCCTCGGCTCCCTGAAGGTGTTTAAATGGCAATTGGGGGAGGGGAGAGGCTGGTTCTTCAATGGCCATTATCACCATTAATGGAGTGGCTCGGGTTGTGTGGAGGGGGGCTGAACCCACCCTTAGTGGCCGGGAAACGGCTGGAATCAACTCCTCTCCCCTAGAGGAGTTGATTACAGCCATTACTGGTGGCTGTTGGCCTTCCTTGGCCGGCTTCTCTCTTCCCTTTCCTCTTCCCCATTTTCTCTCTCCTCCATTATCATGGAGAGGAGCTCTTTTCTCTCTCCTAGTCACCTCTGGTTGACTAGTCAACCCCACAAGCTAAAGGCAGCCCACTGGATTATGATGATCATGGGAATGGGCTTAGCCTAAGGGAGAAGTGGCTTGAGCTTGGGTTAGCCCTTTTTGGGCTAAGTTGACTTGACCCTCAATGAGGGTTGACTTGGTCAGTTTGACCATCTAGGCTGACCCCATTGGGTCCTAGGTGATTCATTGGCCTCCCCTAAGGTCTATGTAGGGTTGGGTAGGGTTGACTTGACACCTTAAAGGTCACTTGACCCTTGGTAAGGTCACTTTGACCATTTTAGAGCTAGAGTTGACTTGGGCCACCATGACCATTAGGGTCCACCCCTATGGATCCTTGGTGACCCATTGACTTCCCTTAGGGTCTAGGTAGGGTTATGTGGGGTTACCCTGCACTTTGGAGGTCACATACCCATAGTAAGGGTACTTTGACCAGATTAGGGCTTGAGTTGACTTGGGTCAACCTGGCCTCTAGGGCTGACCCCAATGTGTCCTTAGTGACCCATTGACCTCACTTTAGGGTTAGGAGGGCATAGGTGGGGTCCTCTAGACTAGGAGTGGGTCTATTGGCCCTAAGTAGGCTAGGTTGACCCATTCAGGGCTAGGGTTGACCTTGGTCAACTGGGCCTCTTGGGTTGGCCCTAATGGGTCCTTTTGGCTCTAATGGGTCTCCCAAAATGTTTGGGAGTGTTGTGGTAGGGTCTTGGGGTCATGGTGAAGCCCCATTGTCATCTTAAACTATTGTTCAGAATTCTACTATCTGCAGACCATGGTGATCCCTACCTTGGCCTCCTATCTCTTGGCCCATTTCTGGCTTCCCAGGGTTTTGTCATGACCTAGTCATGGCCAAAACCACTCTTAGGGGTCTAGTTGGAAATGGGATGTTACACTAGGAGTGCTAAAGCACATTACTTTGTTCGTTATTGTTTCAGACTTGGGACTCATGACTGTTGTAATGCCTTGAGATCGTTTTGATACTCATGTGATTGTGGATAACTTCTAGTTTTGTTATTTGTTTCTGCTATTTTTAGTCTGAGTTTTGAGTTGGGTAGTCTTATATCATCTTATAATGCTTAAGCTGTGGAGTATGTATGTTGTGGGGACCCAACCGGACCCATATTATGCAGTCATTACAGGGGATGCGCTGTAATTTGGTATTAAAAGGAGGTTAGTGTCCAAGGTAAGGTTTAGTGATGATTTGTTGTAATCATATCATGTTAAGAAGTTATCCACATATGAGTATCGCGGGACCGTGAGTGTCCTTGTGTCTAAGTTTTGCGATAGAAGGTGATTCTTATTTTACATTGCTTTTTCTAAGGGTGCAAGCGACGAGGCGGGGATGTCGAAGCCGCAAGAGGAGCCTTCAAAAAGCAGTGCTACTGCTCCAGGTCTGATGAGCATGGGTGTAACCCTGATCGATTTCTATCTCATGCTTGCAGAAGCAATGGTAGCAGCCCAAGCTACAGTGTCATTTCAATTTGTGACCCATATTGCACAGGTAGAAACTCCTGTTACCCCGGATGCGGCACCAGTCGTACCGGGCGGAGGAGCAAGACCAACAGATCCGTTGGTTGAGAGAGTGGTCATCGGGCAGGGAGACCTACAAATGAAGTATTTTCTGAGTTTCCATCCTCCAACATTCAAGGGAGACAGCATGTTGACCGATGCAGAGGAATGGTGGGCAAGGATTCAAGAACTGCTGAGGGCGGCAGAGATGTCAGAGGAGAAGCAGTCTGAGTTTATAACCTTCATGTTAGAAGATGATGCTAAGTTGTGGTGGGTGATTCATAGCGGCCGCTAGTTTCCTGGATGCACCATGTCCATAGAAGAGTTCGGGAATGCCTTCTTGAAAAAGTATATCCCTTCGTCGACAAGGTTAGCCCTTCAGAGACAGTTTTTGCACTTGGTGTAACGAGACAAGACTGTAGATGAGTATGTTCAGGAGTTTACTCGATTAGGTCGTTATGTTGAACGACCATAACCGATGATGAGAAGAGGGACAATCTCTTCTACCATCGGTTGAAAGAGAACTTGAAGCAGCCCCTAATAGCTATGAAAATGCGGGCTTCAACAAGTTGATTGAGGCGGCCAGGATGTTTGAAAGTGACATAGAACGAACCCAACGTCGTAAGGGACTTGCAGTTAAACTGGCAGAAGGAAAGCCTTCTCAATCACAAGGGAAGTCTGAAGGGAGTAAGTGGAAGAAGATGCCACATCCATTCAAGTCATGGGAGAAAAGCAGTACGACGTTTGGGGGTTCTCGCTTCAAGGGACCACCATCGTGCTATATGTGTGGCAAGCCAGGCCTCATAGCTTATTTCTGTACTGAGGGTGGCGCTGAGCAGGAGCCAAGGCAGGAGCAGTCCGTGCGTTTCGGTCCCAGTATTGCGGAGAAAGGAAAAATGGCGAAGTTGAGCGCTTCACGTTTCCAACCCGTCCAGCCAAGGGCTTACAACCTTGGTCAACAAGAAGCGATTCGACAACCCGATGTGGTGACATCTATGGGAAATTTTATATTTTTTATTGACTTTAGACTTTCGAGACTTTTATGTGTATTGCCTATATTTTAGGCTTCGTGTTAGTTTCCGGTTACCCTGCTAGGGTACTGTTTGATACAGGAGCGTCACACTCCTTTCTTGCGGAAAGCTTTATTCAGAGAATTGGAGTCGAGCCCTTTTCTGCGGATGCAGAGCTTAGGGTGCGCATGCCCAATGAGTCTTTCATGACCACCGGGACAAAAGGGCTCATTGGTTGGAGTTTAAACGGAGTTGACTTCATGTTGGTAGCAGCGGTTCTACAGTTAGCCGAGTTTGATGTGATCTTGGGGATGGACTGGCTGGCAGAGTAGTGTTCCCGTATTGACTGTCTATCTAAGGTGGTGACCCTAAGATGAAAAGGAAAGGTAGAAGTCAAATTTGCGGGCCTCAGTCGAGTGGTCTGTTCCCTGATTTCGGGCATGGAGTTTGCGGGCAGTTAACCAAGGAGGAGTAGCTTTAATAGCGTTGTTGGTGAAAGTATCTAGTTGTCAACCTAAATCACCTAGTGAGGGTGAATAAGTGAGTTCTGCATCTTTTGCGGATGATGGAGAATTTTAATAGTTTTAAAAATATTTCAAACTATAATCTTGAAATAGACAAGTGTACCTATCGAAATATAGTATAGAAATTGTCGTATTTATACTCATGGACTGCTGAGTACTCCTACTCACACAAATTAATATTATTTTATCTAAATAGAAAACGAGATTAAATTAAACTAAATGAAAGAAAATAAACTAAAAACTAGCACTTGATCTAGACTCACCTTGAATTAAAATAAACTCTTTATGAAACCCAAGCTCTAAATTAACTACTTCGACCGTGGAGGTTCCTAAAGTACAAAAGCATCTCTCTCGATCTCATGATTTTGAATAACCTTATGTTGATCGATTAAGACCTCTCGGCCAGTCGAAACTCCTAAGCTTACTTTAGGCGGTGAACCCCTCTATTGGATTTAACTCCAATCCGGAAGAATTATGTCGTCCTCTCTCGAGGAGTGCAATCAACTCCTTTTATCTTTGAGTGATCTCCTCGTATCCGCAACCTCTTGGTCATTTAGGATATGGATCTTAGATCGAAGAACATATCCGTGAAATATGAATTCGATACGATAAAAATCAAAGATAAATCGTTAGTGAGTAAAGTAAAGAGCTTGACATTTTTAATAAAGTTCAAAAGCTTATTTTATTCCAAGGTTCATCATAATCAAGTGCTAAAAGAAGTTTAGCTACTTGACATGATGTAAAAGTTATATAAAAAGAAGGAAAAGTAAGACATGATTGCCGAAGAGAAATACTTGAATTGAATTACGAAAAGTAAACTAAGTTATGGAAAGGAAAAGTATAAGAAAGAAATGCAAGAAAACAGTAAACTAAGCTACAAATTACTCATAAAATTGGCTCATAATCTTCCTCCTAAGCACCTACAGATTTCTGGAATTTATAGATTTTTCTCTGCCAGGTCACGCCCCTAGGTCACGGCTGTGACTAGGGGGCTCGTCAGGTTGGGAACGGTCCTCTTGAAAGCCCGAGAACGTTGGGAGAAAACTGCCAAAATTGGCTGTTTTGCGGGTCACGCCTGTGACCTAAGGCATGTCTAGACTATAGCTAGAAATGGCGGGAACTGGAAACGGCGGGAAATAACTATGACAGTTACTGAAGGGTCACGCCCCTAGGTCACGCCCGTGACCTAGGGCGTATCTAGCATGTAGCTAGAAATGGCGGGAATTAAACTATGGTTGTTGCTGAAGGGTCACGCCCCTAGGTAACACCCGTGACCTAGGGCGTGTAAGCTTGAACGCTCTGCAATAGAATTGTTGATTGATGATTGAGTAACGCCAGGGAGTCACGCCCATGGTCACGCCCGTGACAAGTAGGCCACGCCCGTGTCGAGGGCGTGTAACCCAAAACCGACGTGCATTGTGAAACTAGAGGTCCTTCTAGAGGCACGCCCCGTGTAGGATGGTCACGCCCAGTGTCACGCCCAGTGTCACGCCCGTGACATTGGGGCGTGTAACTTTAATTGACGTGGAATGACGACGGAACAACACTTGGATGTCACGGCCCGTGACTATGGTCACGCCCCCCTGTCACGCCCGTGACAGGGGCGTGTACTAGGGAAAAATTCGGCTTTTCTCCAGATTTTCTCCTGATCAATTCTATCAGCTCCAAATTGATATTAGCAGCCCATATTGACCTGAAATAAGAAAACAAAGCATTTTAATAACAATATTAAATAAAATAAATAAAATATTGTTATTTATTAAATAAAATCTATATATAAATAACTATAAATAATGACCTATCACATACCCCCATATTTAATATTTTGCGATTCCAAAGCAAAACTCTGAGAAGTACTTATAAGAAATTAATATAATTTTTTAATTAAACTAAAAAAATTATTAAATAAAAAAAGTTAAAAATTAACTTTAGGGATTCAAATTTTTAAGTTCTAAAATATGAAAATAAAATGTGAAGAGCTAAATATTTAGCAAAGTTTTCTCTAATAAATTAATTAGAACTCAAAATTAAGTATTTAGCAAACAAAGTTAGATTAAAAATTATTAACACTTTTTTCACTAAAAAAACTTAAAGGAAAATTAAAACTACTAATTATGCTCTCTTAAAATTTTAATTTAATTCTAAAGCAATTATACTGGGTATTGGATTTTGTGAATAAGGAAATTGAAGAGATCTTAGATTGGGGGTGATGAATTTTATCCTCTCAACACGCACAATTTTTTCTTTTAGATATTTGCATATGTTAACCAAGAAAATGATGAATTTAATTCTCTCATTTTCCATGACATATGAACAAATATTTTTTTCTATTCAAATAAAAATAAAATTATTTAGGAGTAATGAATTTTATCCTCTTACTCCCTCTTTTTGGGGGGTTTCATATGTGTACCAAGGAATACTTGATTCCCATGACATATGATCTAACAAAATAAAAGTAAAAATTGCATATGTGTACCAAGGGATAATGAATTTTATCCTCATGACATATGATCTAACAAAAATAAATAAAAACAAAGGAAGGCTAAACAATATTTATATTAAATTAAATTAATTAGAGAGCAACTATAGTAAATTAAAATTTCCTAAGGATCTTTAAGCATAAATGATTATAATTTGAAATCTAGAAATTGTTAAACTAAGCACTATAAAGTTGAAATTAATTAGAATTCGAGAGAAAAAGTCTAAATAAATTTCTCTAAACAAATTTACTTCATAAATTTATTTCTTAAAATCAAATCACCTAAAAATTAAATCTAACTAACTATGATGAAATAAAAGATTAAAAAATAAAAAATTATATAAATTCTTATAAATTAACTCAAAATAAATTTCTGAAAAGTCACAAAATTTTAAGTAGTTATTTATTATATTTTTTGTATTTTTTAATTAAATCATAATTTTTTATTATTCTTGGACTTCCCGAGGGCTACCCAGTGACAGGTTCACAAGGTATTAGGCGATTTTGTGGGATGAAAGCCCAACACGACCCTTTCAAAGAAATTAATTTTCGATTTTCTATATTTTTTTGTATTTTTGATAATAAAAAGAAAACAATTTTTTTAAATTTTCAAAGGTTTTTCATTTTTTAAAGGTTTGTCCATTTTTTGGATTTTTAAATAAAGACAATAAATGATAATCCCCATACTTAAAAATAAACATTGTGCGCAATGTTTATAAGCCAAGTAGGAGGGAGAAAGAAAAAAAAATAAAATGCATTAAAATTTAAATTGCAAGAAAATAAAAATAAACAAGGGGTGTTTCCCAAAAATGTTTTTCTTTTTCCTGTCTTTAAGCTAGACGGTTCAAGTTAGGAGAAAGGAAAAGAAAAATTAAGGTGAACAGACAACTCTCTTAATTCGCGCTTTTGCGAAGATGCCAAGGTTGCTCGCCCGGCTACTCCTCCGCTAATTGCATGATTTTCCTTCTTGCAGTTGTCTTGAAAATGTAAATTCAAATTACCTATTCATACTTGAGGTGATTTGAATTTTTGTAGAGGAGCGACAAAAGGATCGTGGATGAAGTTTAATTGCAACGGCTCCTCTTCTACATGAAATTTGTTAGTAAAAGAAAAATAAAAAAAAGCACGTCAGAAAATTCTTCGCAAGGAGGAGGTACTTGCAAAGTTATATGATTAGGCTCCGGTCGTTTATTTTCTAAAATAAAATCATTATCTAAAAATTCATTTAAAGAAATATCATCAGCCTCGTTATTTTCAAGAATTTCAATTCTAAATATTTATTTGAGATACTTGAAAATTCATGAAAATAATAGTAGGGTGTAGTAGGAGAAGAAACATGTTTTTCTTCCAATTCACCCGGTGCACCCATAATATTATTAAATTTTGGATATAATAATTCGTCGTTCTCTTCCAAATAAGACACCAAGGGGGCACATGAATATTCATGTTCCTCCACAGGTGAAATATTTAAAGTGGGAGAAGAATTATTAGAAAAAGTTTTAATAAATTCTTGATATAATAATTCCTCCTCTTTGGAAAAAACCACTAAGGGGGCACATGAGGATTCATGTTCCGTCCTAGGTGAAATATTTGAAGAGGGGGAAGAATCATTAGAACAAGTAATAATTTCTTCTAAATTTTGGGGAGGATCAACTATGAATTGTGTAAAATCCCCAAAATTAGAAGAAGAAGGTTGCTCTGTGATAAAAGAAGAATAGAAATTCGGATCTAAATAATTATTCTCGTAACTCGGGAAAATTTCTGGTTGATCTTGTGAACAAGAAAAATTAATATCTGAGGTGGAAGAAATGTTATTTAACTTTGAAAAAGTATCCTCGTTAAGACTTGAAAAAGTATTTTCCTGAATATTAGTTAAATCGGAAAAAATTATTTTCATGAAAATATGAAGAAGAATTAGCATTAAAGTGAGAATAATTATTAATTACAAAATTATTTCTATAACAAAATTTTTGATAATAATAATAATAACAATTATCACTTTGATGAGGAGCACCACAATAATAACAAAAACTTGGGCTTTTTTTGCGGTTTCTAAAAGATTAACTTTGTGTGTAAGCTCGGAAATCTTAGCGGGCAATTGAGATATCATTTTTTTAAGAAAGAAAATAAAAACAACTGTTACCTAATAGAAATGAATTTAAAAAGAAAAGGAAAAGAGAATTACAATAGAGAAGAAGAATGATAAAAGTAATAAAATTTGCGCTTTCAAAATATCAACAAAGAAAGTATCCCCGACAATGACGCCAAAAACTTGATAGAGAATTTTAATAGTTTTAAAAATATTTCAAACTATAATCTCGAAATAGGCAAGTGTACCTATCAAAATATAGTATAAAAATTGTCGTATTTAGACTCGGGGACTGTTGAGAACTCCTACTCACACAAATTAATATTATTTTATCTAAATAGAAAAAGAGATTAAATTAAATGAAATGAAAGAAAATAAACTAAAAACTAGCACTTGATCTAGACTCACCTTGAATTAAAATAAACTCGTTATGAAAGCCAAGTTATAAATTAACTACTTCGACCGTGGAGGTTCCTAAAGTACAAAAGCGTCTCTCTCGAGCTCATGCTTTTGACTAACCTTAGGTTGATCGATTAAGACCACTCGACCAGTCGAAACTCCTAAGCTTGCTTTAGACGGTGAACCCCTCTATTGGATTTGACTCCAATCTGGAAGAATTATGTCGTCCTCTCTCGAGGAGTGCAATCAACTCTTTTTATCTTTGAGTGATCTCCTCGTATCCGTAACCTCTCGGTCGTTTAGGATACAGATCTTAGATCGAAGAATATATCCGTGAAATATGAATTCGATACGATAAAAATCAAAGATAAATCATTAGTGAGTAACGTAAAGAACTTGACATTTTTAATAAAGTTGAAAAGCATATTTTATTCCAAGGTTCATCATGATCAAGTGTTAAAAAAAATTTAGCTACTTTACATGATGTAAAAGTTACATAAAAAGAAGGAAAAGTAAGATATGATTGTCAAAAAGAAATACTTGAATTGAATTACAAAAAGTAAACAAAACTATGGAAAGGAAAAGTACAAGAAAGAAATGCAAGAAAACAGTAAACTAAGCTACAAATTTCTCCTAAAATTGGCTCCTAATCTTCCTCTTGAGCTCCTGTAGATTTCTGGAACTTATAGATTTTTCTCTGGCAGGTCACGCCCCTAGGTCACGCCCATGACTAGGGGGCGTGTTATGTTGGGAACGGTCCTCTTGAAAGCCCGGGAACGTTGGGAGAAAACTGCCAAAATCAGTTGTTTTGCGGGTCACGCCTGTGACCTAGGGCGTGTCTAGACTGTAGCTGGAAACGGCGGGAACTGGAAACGAGGAGAAATAACTGTGGCAGTTGATGAAGGGTCACACCCCTAGGTCAAGCCCATGACCTAGGGCATGTGTAGACTGTAGCTGGAAACGGCGGGAACTGAAAATGGAGGGAATTAAACTCTAGCTGTTGTTGAAGTGTCACGCCCCTATGTCACGCCCATGAGCTAGGGTGTGTAAGCTTGAATGCACTGCAACGAAACTGTTGATTGATGACTGAGTAACGCCAAGGAGTCACGCCCATGGTCACGCCCATGACAAGTTGGCCACGCCCGTGTCCATGGCGTGTAACCCATAACCGGTGTGCGTTGTGAAAATAGAGCTCCTTCTAGCGGCACGCCCTGTATAGGATGGTCACGCCCAGTGTCATGCCCGTGACATTGGGGCGTGTAACTTTAATTGACGTGGAATGGCGGCGGAACAGCACCTAGAAGCCACGGCCTGTGACTATGGTCACGCCCCCTGTCATGCCCGTGACAGGGGCCTGTACTAGGGAAAAATTCGGCTTTTCTCCAGATTTTCTCCTGATCAATTCTGTCAGCTCCAAATTGCTATTAGCAGCCCATATTGACCTGAAATAAGAAAACAAAGCATTTTAATAACAATATTAAATAAACTAAATAAAATATTATTATTTATTAAATAAAATCTATATATAAATAACTATAAATAATGACCTATCAGCAGAATAAAAACTTAAGAGAAATCAAACACAGAAAATAATCAAGTACAATGCAGATGACACAAGAAATTTATAGTGCTTCCCCAATATTGGGTACGTCCACTATCCACCTCGCCAATCTTGCATCACGGCTAGCCCTGACTACTTCACTATATCTCATATTACAACAATCCTACAGCTTAGAGCAACGCTCATACAACTCGGAGATAACACACTCCTACAAACTCTATCCCACAAAACGAGATCTACACTCGGAAGAACAAACTTCCTACAATCTCGGAGACAAAGCTCCTACAAGAGTTAAAGTAAATGTTATAATAACGATAGAAACATTATACTTCCAGATCTGAAAACTTAAAAGTTCTTCCTTCTTGAAACTGAAAATCTCGGTGAAGATGTTGAGGAAGAAATCTTGAGAAAACTTGATCTCAAAACCTTAGGATCCGACACGATCAAGTAAATGCTTGAAGAACTTGAATTTGTGATCTGTCGAATCTTTTCTTCCTGGAATTACTGGATCGAAAAAAGAGCGACAATGAAGAACGACAAAGACGGCACGGCTTCTTCTGATTTGAAATTGTGGTGCGATTCTGATTACTGTAATTAGGGTTAGCGAATCCTCTAAAAAGACTTTATATAGAACATCGTCTAACGGTCATAAATCATTAAGGAATGATCCACATGGACCAATCATGAAGAACTTAGATAATATTCGAAATCCCGTCAGACTATTTAAAAAGAAATTTTCTGCAACTCTATTTCTCGAGAAGAATTATTATTTCTCGAGAAGTGTTTAATTTCTCGAGAAATGACATGACTTTCTCAAGAAAAGACTTAACAAAAATTCTTTGAAGTGAAATACTGATTTCTCGAGAGGAAACTCGATTTCTCGAGAAATGATTTGTTTTCTCGAAAAATGACATGACTTTCTCGAGAAATTTACTTAACCCAAATTTTGAACTTAAGAACTGATTTCTCGAAAAGGATTTGATTTCTCGAGAAAAATACTTCGCATAAATTTTGAACTGATGAACTTATTTATCGAGAAGGAACTTGATGTCTCGATAAATAGATTTGGCTTCTCGAGAAACACTTCTGAATTCTCTAGAACTATTTTGCTTTCTCGAGAAATGAACTTGGTTTCTCTAGAAATCTCCATGCCTTTTCTCGAGAAAATTTTTTAGAAGATGTTTCTGATAATTTTTCGAGAAGTCTTAAGATTTCTCGAGAACAACATAACTTTCTCAAGAAATGGCCTTAGACTTCTCGAGAAATATACTTTCTTTCCCAAGAAAAGGACTTAGAAAATTTTCTTTGAAAAACTGATTCTTCTTTCTTAAAATCCAGCAACCCTTCATTTCTTACATTATTTTAGTACTTGAAAATGAAGTGCATCCCAATAGAGAGGTTACACATAATTAAACACTATGAGCCACACAATGAGGAATTACATTGCATGATCCTGTGTTTAGTGACTCACTGTAAAGTGACATTAGTCTACACTTAGCAATAATGACCTGCAATCACTCAACTAAAGAATAACATCAAATATATACTTAATTTATCTTAGTTCAAGGGTGACTTCACACAAATCTAGGTTATTGTGTATACAATACCCAACAATCTTCTCCTATTTATAGAAGTCGGAACCCTCTACACTAAGGTGAATTATTTCAAGATAATTAAAGAATTAACTAAACTGATAAAACAATATATGTAATGACAGATAAGAAATAACTAGATCATCAAAATTCAAAATTATATATACATATAGAATTTGTCCATAGAAATATATTGGTCCACGACATTCTATAACACTGACAATCATGAATTATTTGTACTGTTGCTGATGTTGACGTTCCTTCTTCTCTTGCTGCCTTTTCTGATAACTGAAGGGCTTAAGATAGTACTTAGGAGGACGAGGAAGAGCATTAGGATTATTACGGCCTAGAGGGAGTGAATTGGTGAGTTCTACTTCTTTTGTGGAATAAAACTTGAGAGAAATCAAACACATAAAATAATCAAGCACAATCCAGACAATATAAGGAGTTTATAGTGGTTCCCCAATCTTGGGTACGTCCACTCTCCACCTCGCTAATCTAGCACCATGGCTAGCCTCAGCTACTTCACTATATCTCAGATTGCAATAATCCTACAACTCGGAGTAACGCTCCTACAACTCGGAGATAACACACTCGTACAAATTCGATCCCACAAAACGGGATCTACACTCGGAAGAACAAACTTCTTACAATCTCGGAGACAAAGCTCCTACAAGAGTTAAAGTAAATGTTACAATAACAATAGAAACATTATACTTCCATATCTGAAAACTTTAAAGTTCTCCCTGCTTGAAAACCGAAAATTTTGGTGAAGATGTTGAGAAAGAAATCTTGAGAAAACTTGATCTGAAAACCTTAGGATCCGACACGATCAAATAAATGCTTGAAGAACTTGAATCTGTGATCTGTCGAATCTTTTCTTCCTAGAATCGCTGGATCGAAAGAAGAGCGACAATGAAGAACAACAAAGACGGCGCGACTTCTTCCGATTTGAAATTGCGGTGCTATTCTTATTACTGTAATTAGGGTTAGCGAATCCTCTGAAAAGACTTTATATAGAACATCGTCTAACGATCATAAATCATTAAGGAATGATCCACGTGGACCAATCATGAAGAACTTAGATAATTTCAAAATCCCGTCAGACTATTTAAAAAGAAATTTTCTGCAACTCTGTTTCTCAAGAAGAATTATTATTTCTTGAGAAGAGTTTAATTTCTCGAGAAATGACATGGATTTCTCGAGAAAAGACTTAACAAAAATTCTTTGAAGTGAAATACTGATTTCTCGAGAAATGATATGCTTTCTCAAGAAATGACATGGCTTTCTCGAGAAATTTACTTAACCCAAATTTTAAACTGAAGAACAGATTCTCAAGAAAAATACTTAGCGTAAATTTTGAACTGATGAACTTATTTCTCGAGAAGGAACTTGATGTCTCGAGAAATAGACTTGACTTCTTGAGAACCACTTCTGACTTCTCGAGAACTATTTTGCTTTCTCGAGAAATTTTCATGGCTTTTTTCGAGAAAAAGATTTAGAAGATGTTTTTGACAATTTTTCGAGAAGTCTTAAGATTTCTAGAGAACACCTTGGCTTTCTCGAGAAATGGACTTAGAATTCCCGAGAAATAGAATTCCTTTCTCAAGAAAAGGACTTATAATTTTTTTTTTGAAAAACTGTTTCTTCTTTATTGAAAGCCAGGAAACCTTCCTTTATTCCATTGCTTTAGTACTTGAAAATGAAGTGCATCCCAATAGAGAGGTTACACATGAGTCAACACTATGGGCCATACAATGAGGGATTACATTGCATGATCCTGTATTTAGTGACTCATTGTAAACTGACATTGATCTACACTTAATAATAATGACTTGCAAGCACTCAACATAAGAATAACATCAAATACATACTTAATTCATCTTAGTTCAAGGGTGACTTCACACCAATCTATGTTATTATGGATACAATACCCAATAGTTGGAAGTTCGACTTTCCAAGCTATCAGTTGGAGAAGTGTCGATAGTGGCAGAATTCGAGGATGTGTTTCCTGAGGAGCTTCCTGGAGCGCCTCCTCGACGGGAGATTGATTTTTAGATTGAGTTAGTGCTAGAAGCCAGACCGGTGTCACATCCTCCTTTTAGGATGACATTGAAGGAGTTGGCCGAGCTCATGGGGTAGTTGCAGGAACTGTTGGAGCAGGGGTACATTAGACCCAGCTCTTCTCCATGGAGCGCGCTAGTGCTGTTCGTGAAGAAGAAATATGGTAGTATGAGGTTGTGCATAGACTACCGGAAGTTAAATACACTAACCATCAAGAATAAGTATCTGATTCCACGGATAGATGACCTGTTCGACCAGTTGGTACGGTCAGTGGTGTACTCTAAGTTAGACTTGAAGTCAGGGTACTATTAGTTGCGGATTCGAGAGGACATACCCAAGACTGCTTTTGTTATGAGGTATGGCTACTCTGAGTTTTCGAAGATGCCGTTCGGTTTGACGAACACGCCATCGGTATTCATGGATTTGATGAACCAAGTGTTTTGGGAGTACTTAGACTCATTTGTGGTCATCTTCATCGATGATATTTTGGTATACTCCAAATCGGGGGCGGAGCATGAGGCTCATCTGAGAGTAGTTTTGCAGACTCTGAGAGAGAACCAGCTGTATACCAAGTTCTCGAAGTGCGAGTTCTGATTGAAGAAGGTGGAATTTTTGGGCCATGTGATTAGTGGTGGTGGGGTGGCGGTGGATCCAGCGAAAGTTGAGGCCATCAGGGATTGGCCAGTTCTGAGCACCGTGGCAGAAGTTAGGGGCTTCCTTGGACTAGCCGAGTACTATAGAATGTTTGTGGGAAACTTTTCACGGGTAGCTCTACCCCTCACTACTCTGACTTGTAAGGACCAGAAGTTTGTGTGGACTCAGCAGTGGAATCAAGCGTTTAACACCCTGAAGGAAAGGTTGATGACAGCTCCAATCCTAAGTCTTTCTAAAGGGACTGAAGGATTTCAGATTTTCAGTGACACATGAGGTTGCGGTTTGGGTTGCGTGTTAGTGTAACATGACAAGGTGATAGCCTTTAGGTCTAGGCTGTTGAAATCTCATGAGAAGAATTACCCAGTCCATGACTTGGAGTTGGCGGCGGTAATTTTTGGGTTGAAATTGTGGCGGCACTATGTGTACGGTGCGAAAGTGGAGATCTTCACGGACCACAAGAGCCTAAAGTATCTTCTAGATCAAAAATATTTGAACATGCGGCAACACAGGTGGGTCGAGTTCCTTGGAAACTACGATGTGGCGATTCAGTATACGTCGGGCAAGGCCAACGTCATGGTTGATGCCTTGAGTAGGGAATATTTTGGACAAGGGAATTTGATGGAAGTTCATGATGTGCGGTTGGTGCGGGACTGTGAGTCCCTGAGCATTGAGTGTGTAGCCAAAGACGAGTCTAGCACAACTCGATTGAATTGGATAGAGTTGAAGAACGACTTATCCGATCGTATCCGGGAAGCGACCAATGTGGGTGTGGAGTTCCAGCTATTTGTGGTGGAAGCTCAAAAAGGCGAGGGTAGTGCCTGTGAGATGATTGATGGGATCTTAATGAAGGACAGAAGGATTTGTGTACTGCAGTTTGACAAGCTCTGTGAGGAGTTAATGTTTGAGGCTCATTTCATAAAGTACTCCGTTCACCCAGGCAGTACAAAGATGTACTTGGATATGAAGAAATCCTTTTGGTGGCCTGGTTTGAAGAGGGATGTAGCTTTATACATGAGTCGGTGCCAAACTTGTGCCTTAGTGAAAGCTGAGTGTCAAAAGTCGGGCGAGTTCCTGAAGCCTCTTCCTATCACAGAGTGGAAATTTGATGACATCTCCATGGACTTTGTGTATAGCTTACCTCGGTCGTAGCAGGAAAATGATGCGATTTGGGTGATCATGGATCGCTTGACCAAAGTGGCTTACTTCATCCTGAATCGGAAGGAGGACAACAAGGAGAAGCTGGTAGAACCGTATGTTCGTAATATTGTGCAGTTGCACGGAATTCCTAAGAGTATTGTTATTGATCGCGATGGATGGTTCACGTCCAAGGACTGGAGATTGGTACAAAAAATTTTGTGCACAAAGCTCAAATTTAGTACAACATTCCATCCTCAAACTAATGGTCAAACCGAAAGGACGAACCGTACTATGGAGGATATGCTGAGAATGTGTACCCTTGATTTTAGCAAGAGGTTGGAAGATCACCTTTTCATGGTGGAGTTTGCCTACAATAATAGTTTCCAGATGAGTATCAAGATGGAGCCATACGAGACTTTGTATGGACGGCGGTGTCAAATACCAATATCAAGGATAGAGGCGGGAGACACCAAACTTTTGGGAAAAGCGGTGGTGGTTGATGCTTGTGAGTTGGTGCGAATAATTCAGGAGCGAATGAAGGTTGCTCAGGATCGGCAAACAAAGTATTTCAATGTGTGCCATAAGAACGTGGACTTCGCGATAAGCGACTGGGTATACCTGAAGATTAAGCCGTTCAAAGGAGTTTCGCGGATTCGCCGACTCAAGAAGTTGATTCCGAGGGTTTTGAGGCCGTTCGAGGACATGGAACGTATTCTCCAGATCTGAGTGGATTCCATGTCTCAGTTCTATGGAAAGCCTCGGTCGAGACAAGTTTTGTGGTTGAGTCAACGATGGTGCCAGTAGAAGAGGACTTGAGGATGAAAGGACGTATAGTTTGCATAGAGGATTCAGAAGTTCGGCAGTTGCAGAATAAAGGGGTTAAGCTCGTGAAGGTGTGTTGGGATAACTGCGGGTGAGACAAATTTTCCTGGGAGCATGAGCAAGCAATGCGGGAGGACTTTCCAGAACTTTTTCCTTAAGGAATGCTTTTTTGGTGTGAGTGCATGATTAATTTCGAGGATGAAATTCTTCTAAGGGGGAGAAGTTGTAACACCATAATTTTTCTAGAGCTTGATCCTCAGGAAGCTATCGCGTGACAATAAGTAGCTATCTCCCGACAATAGCCTTATTTCGTCGAAACCAAGCGTTGAGAGCATTGAGTACTAGTGTGCGGCGTTAGTTAGCTACTGCTCAGCAGTAGCTTGACATTGAAAGGCAGGCATTGAGTGGTAGACATTGAGTGAGCTACCACATAACATTATTCTTACCACTGGTGATAGCGCGATATTATTTTTCTGGCCGAGGGCTCGGGAAGCTACCACGACGCGGTAGGTAGTTACTTCCCGACGATAGTGCACGAGAGCAGTCCTGTCGTTTGGCTTTTTATCCGTCCGATTTCTCTTAGGAATCGATCCTATGGCCCAGGACCCTCCGTCCAAAGGGAAAAAATGGGCTGAAACATTTTAAACCCTCAGTTCATTTAATTTTGAGAAAGAGTTAGGGTTTGAGAGAGAGTTTGGATGAGGAAGAAGAAGGCATTTCTCTGCCATTGACGAAGCTTCGGGATTCCGATTGTCGATCTGAGGACAGATCTGAGGTAAGGACTTGAAGCCGCATATTTTCATCCGCGCAAATCAAGTTTTCCATGGCTAGGAAGAGGAGTCGTAAGGTAACGACACTTCTCCTATCGGTCTTTAGGATGCACGTGTGCATGACATCCATTTTTATTCTTGATTTCTTTCAAGCTTTAGGCACCATATCTCTTAAATAAGAGGGGTTCGGGTTGCCATGGTTCAAGAGGAGTCATCGGGTCGATTGTGTTCGTCCTCATCAAGATATTGCACTAGAAATCTGCTCCTCTAGTGCATTAGGCATTGTGGGTGAAGTCGTAGTCGTGACCGTTAGTCTTACTCGGTGATATTGAATAATGAGCCTTAAGGATTTTACTAGAAATCCATTTGTGGCAAGATGTCGTTTGTGATGTGGTTACCCCCTTATTTTCGTGTGAGTATGAATGGTGGATTTGGGCGGGAAAGGCTATTGATTGTGATGTGTTAAGGCGCGGCTTTGTCTCCGTGGTCGGCTGGCTAGCCCGTGACGTGCAAGTCATGTGTGGAGAGTTTCCCGGCGATACAAGTCCCCTTCTATGAAACTGACTAGAACAACAAGCTTTGGACAAGCCCGGGCGATGAAGACCATGAGCGGGTGGGGTCAAGTAAGGGTTCTTAGCATCAATTTGTTGTTTGTGAGATGGAATCCTGACATGAGAAGTCAGAGTTTATAGTCAAGCCTGTGTTTTGAGACCCACGAGTGGGTGGGGCCTTGACATGAGTTCCGTATGGTGGCTTGTATGCCGTTAGAAGAAATTGAAAGTACCTATGTGTTTGTGGCTTGTACGCCAATAGGGAAATTGGAAGTACCCATTTGATGATGCGTGATGGGGTGTTAGATTCATGTGCTTTAAGGTGTCTTGGGTGAAATCCAGGATTGCATACATGCTGCATTGTAGGCCCATTTATTTTACCTGCTCAACATATAAACATGTTTGTTGTATGAGACATCCAAACCTGTTTTATTACTTTCTAAGTCCATGTATACTTACATACGAAGTGCTGACCTGCAGGGTCATGGAGTGCCCCGGGGTCTGATAGGGACGATCGGGAGGAGATGTGTTGGTTACACATTTGAGGTCAGCCTTTGTTGACTCACATAACAATAATTTTTTACAGGGCAATGATCGCAAGCGGGAGCAAGCTTGAAAGTGAGGGTTAGGTCTACAATACTCTAGAGGGGGGGAGGTGAATAGAGTATATTTCAAATTTGTTAGGTCCCTATAAAGGTGTTGTTACAGCTTTTGCTGTAAACTGAAAAGGTGCAGCAATTAGAAAACTAGAAAACAGAAAATAGTAAACCTAATATAGTTAACCTAATCACAGCCACACAGAAAGAATAAAAGAAAAAGATAGGCAACCAGACGACACAAGAAATTTATAGTGGTTCCCCAAATCTGGATAGTCCACTCTTCTACCACCCTGGTAGGAATCCACTCAGGTTTTTGATCAGGTGCCTTACACAAATGGGTTTTGATCAGGACCCCAAAAACCAACTCAAGTCTTTTAATTAGGAGACTTGCAACCAGGAATCACTTTTGAAGGGAGATGACAACCATTTATACAAGAGGGGCTGAGAGAGTGGTTATGTCTTCTCTTTCTCAATAAACTGAGAAGACTTAAGTGGAATGATGTTAGCAAACAGCTCCCCCTGAGATGTAGAATGGTTCAGGGAAGATCTGGAGCTTTGTTGCAGGGTGATAGGTCTTCAATCAGAGTTCTTAACTGGCAGTGATGTAGGAGCTTCTTGACTGATTTGATATCTGTTGTCCTTGGAAGTCCTGGAGAGAATATGGAAGAAGGAGACTCTTGATATTGTATGATTGTTCTTCTTCTTCTCAATCAAGATCACTGCCTGTCACTTGTATGTCTTGTATGCTTCAGTAATTTTTGTATGTGTGATGCTTTTTCTAAATAATGATTGTCCTGCTGTTCTCTCTAACAGTCTATCTATGTCTGTATATATCTGTATTATTTCTATATGACTGAGTATCGATCTTGTGTACTTCTCTGTGCTTTCAAAAATTTGAATCCTCTATAATTAATGCTGACGGCCTGAGAATAATTGGCATTAATGTATTTCCCCAACTGTCTGGTGGAAAATCAGCAAGTAATATTCATGAGGAAGACTGTAATTAATGCTCCCTCTAATGGATACATTCAGAGAAGTTAGAGCATTAATCTGTCAGGAATTATCGTATCTGAGTGAGGACCGAATGCCGGAAATGGCTAAGTCTGGAATCGACGAACAGTTGGCAGATTTCATCGAACTGAATTACCAATTCGTCGAGCTTAAATAATTCGTCGACCCGACGGCTTCTGTTCGTCAAGCTGAGTTCCAAGATCATCGAGCTGATAGTAGAGCTGCATGCTTCAGAGCCTTTGTCTTTTCTGTCTGAAGTTCGTCGAGCTGACGATTGCATTTGTCGACTGGAGTTCAGCAATAATTCTGGACTTAGTCAAGTATTTTGTGTTGACTGATATTCTGCGTGTTGACATGAATCTTCTAGTGTCGACACAGGTGGGTGTCGACTGATTAGTCTTGATGTCGACACAAATCTTCTGGTGTGGACATAGTTGGTGTCGACACATGCCCTAAGTGTCGACACAAATCTTCTGGTTCCAGAATTTGTTGAGTAGAGTACTGAGTTCATCGACCTGACAAGTTGACTTCGTCGACCTGAGATATTCTAATAGAAGGTTGTTGTAAACTTGAGGTCCAAGTTCGTCGACCTCAGAATCTTGTTCATCGACCAAAGTCTGAAGTTGTACTTAGAATAATCTGGAGTTATTCTGACTTTTGTTTGTTGAAGTATCCCAGTTTTCGTCGACCAGAGAATGAAGATCGTCGAGCCCAGCTCAGAGAAATATCTCAAGATCGTCGAGCTGAGAACGTCTTTCGTCGACCTGAGTTCGACGAACGTCGAACTCATTTTTACTTAGTCTTGAAATCTTCTAAATCTTGAGTATCTGATAGTCTTGTTGATAGTTGGTCCATCTGATGTTGACTCTAAGGACTTGGCCTAGACTCTAGGACACAACTATGACCTTGGCTATACATATTGGGTCACATCCTAAGTTAGTGAACCTAGCTCAAATCAACTAGGGATCCAACAATCTCCCCCTATTTGGGTAAGGTCACTAATAGACTCAAAACAAAAACATAAAAATAAACAAAGCAGGAAAAAGGTATATCTGACAGAGATTTACTAACACATGCAGCAGATATATATATACATGAGCCTTGTTTTAAACAGACAAATCAGTTTTAATGCTAGTGCAGAGAGAAAAAGAAAAATTGAAGCAATGTAAAGATTATTTCTTCTTATCCTTATCTGTGGGCTTATATTCTTTGGTCTTTTCACCTGTCTTTGTAAAAATAATTTCTCTTTTTGGATCCAAAGCATGTGCCTGTGTCATTGTCATGTCAGCTGCCCAAATAATCTTCAGAGATGTAGTTCTGGGGACAACTGCTTCAGGATGTAGCTTCATGTAATATCAATATTGAACAATTTACTTGCTTTATCAAATCTTTTGAGTTCATCCTTTCTGTATTTGTACATAGTTGTATATCCTGATATATCTTTGCCTTCAACTTTTGCTTTATTAATCAAAGAAAGACCAATAATTTCCTGAAATCTTGTCATTCTAGCAGTGTTTGCTGTTTCAGGATCCTCAAAAGGAACAGGAGGTGAATATGGTCTTTCAGGACTATTAGCTTTCTAGTCTGCAGAGATACTTTGCTATTGCTGCTGATGTTGTTGATGTTGCTGTTGACTTCCTGAAGAGTGATGCCTTTGCTGACTGCTTCCATAAGATCTCCCTTGATGTCTCTGATAAGTTTGGATAGGGGCAGATCTCTGAGAGCTAGAGACAGAAGCACCAGCTGCTGGTGGAGGTGGAGTAGGTGGATCTCTTCTGTACTGATGAACTGGTGGAGGAGAATATTTTCTACTTCTTTTCTTCTCCTTTTGCTAATTTTTAGACAACCACATCCATGCTGGAATTCCTTTGTAAGGAGTAATATTTTGGAGGATATAGAATGGAGTGTCATTTTTTGGGTTTGGCTTAACAGCAGGAGGAGGAGGGGCTTTCCTTTTCTTTGACAACAGTTTCTTCTTTTTCTTAGCAACTTCTTCATCTGAATCTTCTTCTTCTTCATCATCATCAGCTGAATCCTGAGGATTATCATACAAGGCATCTATATCTCTCAAGATGTCCTCAGATACAATAGGTTTTTCAGTTGGAACCTGAACTGAGCTTTCAGCTACTTTTGTTTCTTCTGCAATGTCAGCCAAGATCAACTCATCCAGATCTGGCATAGGGGAGTCATCCATTACAAAAGTTGGTGCAGAGATAGCTGCTGGAGGGGATGGAATGACTACCAAGGTTGGTGCAGATACTGGAATTACAAAGTTATCACATAGTTGCTTAGCAACTGCTGGACTGACAGGAGAGGTATAAGGGATAATAGCCAAATGTGGCTTAGTAAATGCTTCTGGAAGATAATATATATGTACAATGTCAAAGAGTTTCAACAAATCTTCTAAGTGAACTGTGGGATTTAGAATAAAATCACCAATAGTCTCATCAGTATCCATATCAGTATCAATAAACTCACTCAAATCTTTATCTATACAGTCTGTATATTCTGCTGTGAAGACTGGGGTATCTGTTGGTACTGGAGCTGAAGACTCTGAAGCTATAGCTGCTGCTTCATCATCAGGCATCTCCCCCTGCCTGGTTTCAGTGTAAACTGAGGCCAAGCCCCTGACTGAGGAGGGGGCAGCAGTGAGAGCAGATATTTGGGCAGATAAAGATGTAATAGTGGTAGCAAGAGGTGTAATGGCCTCTACTATAAGTGATTTAAGAAGGGGAGTGATGATGGTGATGACAGTTGAGATGGTAGAGGGGTCCAAGGAGCAAGTGGTTGGTGGTGTTGCAGTTGGTGTGGAAGAGGTTGCAACTAAGGATGGAATAGAAGGTGGAACATCAGGTATGTGAAGGTTAGATGTTAATGGGGATGGAAGGGTGGCATCTTGCATCATGGTGTCTGATGGTAGGATGTAAGATGGTATGGAAGATAAATGTGGGGGACGTGGAGACTGTAGTAGTGTAGAAATGTATGTGGCATGAGGGGGTTCAGGAGGTGTGAGAGGTTGATTTTCCTGAAGGGAGGAAGAGGGAATGCCAGTGATGGTGATTGATAAAGATGGAGTGACTGGTGATTATGTTGTTGTTGGAAGGGGGGCTGGAAGAGAAGATGTGGAAGTAATGTTCTCTTCAGCCGGGTGGGGAGTGGCTTTAATAGCCCTTGTGCTTTCAGAAGCTTTGATGGAAGAGGTGGAAGCCTGAGAGGGCTTAGTGATGGTCCTCTCCCATCTGCCAAATAAGGCACATATCAGCCTTTTACTGGCATTTATGAATATGGTCTGGGAGACCAGGGATTCTGCAGCCTTTTCATGTAGGAAGATTCCTAGAATTCTTCCAAAACAGACTTCCTTCTTCGTGTTCTTCTTCTTTATCAAATCAAACATAAGTTGTCCCCAGTTTATTGGCTTCTTGTTGATGATTGCACACATAACTAGAAACTGGTGTTTGGTGACATAATCGTGTGCAGTGTGTTTTCCAAGTAGCACTTTGCCAACCAAATCTGCTAAAAATTTATAGGGAGCAGACAAGTGTTTCTTCAGCAGTTTGTGGGGATTGTCGCCAGCATAATCCATGAGGTTCAACATCATATCAGACTCCTCTGTTTCAATTTCGAGATCCTCTACTCCATTTCTCAATCACAAAATCTCAGTTAAGATTGCGGGGGTTAAAGAGACTGAGTTACCCGCGATAGTGCCCTTCATGATGTTCTCTTCTGCGGACGACAGTGTGTATACCCATTCCCTGATTTCCATGCTGTGCAGTTTGATCCTTCTCGTCATCAGGGTTTTTAGTTCCTATTCTTCAAGAAATTCCAGGATATACAGAAATATTGGATTGGAATGCTGAAACGAGTCGAAATCCACGTCAAATCATGTATCAAACTTCATTCCCGTGAGATTTCTTGCCAGAGCCGCCATTGAAATCACCTGCAAGAAAGACACAGAAACGGCGATCAAGTGCAAGGGAACAGAAAGCGCGGGATGGAGGTCGAAGAAAACCTAGATATAAGGTTTTCCGGAATATGAATCGACAAACTCCGCTCCACGAAAATAAAATTAATTCTTCGAACTGAGGTCGACGAAATAGTTTAGAGTTAAATAATTCGTCGAGCTCATCAAAAGAATTGAAGACGGTTCATCGAACTTAGGTCGACGAATATCTTCTGAAGCAAAGTTCGTCGATCGCTGGTCGACGAAAATTATTTCACTCACAAAGAGTTCGTCAAACTTTATTCGACGAATATCTCTCAAACTTTCCCTGGTTCATCGAACTCCGTTCGACGAACTCGGGAAAATTCGTCGAATGCAGACAGAACTTAAACTAAGTCTTCTCCATTGATCATTCCCAGCTGATTTAGAAAGAAAGTATGATTTTTCTCATCCAGAGGTTTGGTGAATATATCAGCTTTTTGTAAATCAGTATAGATATAGACAAGCTTAATCTTATGTTTGTCTACACACTCCCTAATGAAATGATGTCTTATGTCAATATGTTTTGTCCTACTATGGTGAACTGGATTTTGTGCTATGGCTATAGCACTAGTATTATCATAGAATAAGGTTGAATTATTTAAGTTGAACCCATAATCTAGAAGCTGATTCTATATCTAGAGCATCTGTGAACAACGACTGCCTGCTGCAATATATTCAGCTTCGGCAGTTGAAGTTGACATTGATGTTTGCTTTTTACAGAACCATGATACTAATCTCATACCTAGGAACTGGCAAGTTCCTGAAGTACTTTTTCTATCAACCCTGCATCCAGCAAAATCAGCATCAGAGTATCCAGTTAACTCAAATTCTAATTCAGCAGGATACCATAGGCCTAGATTCGGACAACTCTTTATATATCTTAAAATCCTTTTTAAGAAAATTAGATGAGATTCTTTAGGGTTCACTTGGAACCTAGCACAAAGGCATATAGCAAACATAATATCTGGCCTACTTGCTGTGAGGTATAATAGGGACCCAACAATGCCCCTATAAAGTTTCTGATCTACAGGTTTTCCTAGTATATCAGAGTCCACAACAGCATTGGTGTCCATGAGAGTTTTCTTAGCTGAGGCATCAGCCATCCCAAACTTTTTTAGAAGTTATTTAGCATATTTTGCTTGAGAGATGAAGATGCCATTAGGTAGCTGTTTCACTTGGAGACCAAGGAAATATGAAAGCTCTCCCATGCTACTCATTTCAAATTTAGAATGCATGAGGTCAGAAAACCTCTTACACAATTTTGAATCTGTAGAGCCAAATATAATGTCATCTACATAGATTTGCACTAACAAGATTTGGTCCTTATGATGTCTAGTGAAAAGGGTTTTATCTACAGTTCCTCTTGTAAATTTATACTCTAGTAAGAAACTTGCTAAGGTCTCATACCAAGCTCTTGGAGCTTGTTTTAGACAATAAAGAGCCTTGTTTAATTTAAAAACATAAGAGGGATAAGTTGGAGAAACAAAACCTGGAGGGTGTTCTACATAAACCTCTTCTTGTAACACTCCATTTAAGAAAGCACTTTTCACATCCATTTGAAAAACTTTGAACCTTTTGAATGCTTCATAGGCAAGGAAGATCCTTATAGTTTCCAACCTTGCAACAGGTGCAAAGGTCTGATCATAGTCAATTCCTTCCTCTTGTCTATATCCTTGTGCAACAAGCTTAGCTTTGTTCCTCACAATGACTCCTTGGGCATCAAGCTTATTCCTGGAAACCCATTTGGTTCCAATAACTGGGTATTTTTGGGGTCTTGGAAGCAAATCCCAAACTCTACATCTCTCAAATTAGTTTAGTTCCTCTTGCATTACAAGGATACAGTGGGGATCTTGCTCAGCCTCATGAATGGTGAGAGGTTCAACCTGAGAGAGAAATCAGGCATGTATCAAGTCTTGGTTGAGTTGATGCCTTGTCTGTACACCTGCTGATATGTCTCTAATTACTTGAGATCTGGGGTGATCCCTAAGTGTGACAAAATCAGTGGGTGGAGTTGGTTGTGCAATAGCATTTTAAATAAATTCCTCTTGTGGAATTATATTTGCTGTTGGTTGAGGCTCATGTTCTCCAGCTTCATCTTCTTTACTATCTTCAAGGACTTGTGGAGAGGGATGAGTGGGCACCTCTTGGGTGAGGTTTAGTTCATCCAATGTGTCACACAAGTGGGGTACCTGCAAGTTGTTACTGGTAGAAACTTCTTTCTCCTTGCAATACATGTTAGTTTCATCAAAAGAAACATGAATTGACTCTTCTACTTTTAATGTTGATGTATTAAATACCCTATAGGCCTTGCTTACTTGGGAGTATCCTAGAAAAACTCCCACTTTAGCCTTAGCCTCAAACTTTCTAATATATTTCTTGTTGTTATTATGTATATAACATGTACAACCAAAAACTTTAAAATAGTGTTTTTTAGGTTTCTTCCCTTTGAGCAATTCATAGGAAGTCTTGTTCTTCAGTTTGTGAATTAAACTCCCATTCAGGACATAGTTTGCAGTGCTTACAGCCTCTGCCCAAAAGGTTAGTGGCATGTATGCATTAGCAAGCAATGTACCTGCAGCTTCAATGAGTGTCCTATTTTTCCTTTCAGCTACCCCATTTTGTTGGGGAGTTCTAGGAGCTGAGAAGCAATGCCTGATACCTTCCTTCTCACAGAACTCATGCATAAGAAGAGACTCAAACTCTGTGTCATGATCACTTTTGATCAATGCAACATGAGTAGAGAACTCAATCTGTATGGTCTTGAGAAAATCTGTAAGAACCTTGAATGTATCTGACTTTGTTCTCAGAAAGAATACCCAACTGAACGTGGAGAAGTCATCCACTATAACTAAAGTGTAGGATTTCCCTCCTATGCTTTGTACAGTAGTGGGTCCAAAAAGATCAAAGTGTAGCAAGTACAAGATCCTAGGTGAATCACTCTTATTAATTGATTTGAAACTAGTTTTAGTTTGCTTGCCTAATTGATAAGCCCTGCAGAGACCTTCCTTCTTGTAGGGAGCAGAAGGTAGACCTCTAACAAGGTTGTGCTTAGATAGCCTAGCAATGTTTTTCAGGTTTACATGTCCTAGTCTTTTGTGTCATATGTCATTCTGAGTACTAGTTAAATTCAGTAAACAGATATCAGTTGTGGCAGAAAGAAAATTTACTAAGTAAATATTGTCTTGTCTACTTCCAGTTAAAACAGTTTGGTTATTTCTATCAATGATAGAGCAAGTAGATGGGTTAAAGTATACCTGATAACCATCATCACATAATTGGCTTATGGAGATGAGGTTATGCTTCAGTCCACTTATATATGTCACCTTTCTGAATGTGACAGCCCCTATTCTCACTTCTCCAACTCCTTCTGACTGACCACATTTTGAGTCACCAAAGATAACCTTTGGCCCCAGCTTGGACTTATAGTTGAATAAAATGTCCTTACTTCCAGTCATATGCTTGGAGCAGCCACTGTCCAGGTACCAAGTTTGATTTATCTCAGGACAATTTTTCACCTGCAATACAAACAGTTAATGATTTTTGACCCATGTTACCTTGGGCCCTTTGTATGGCTGATAAGAGAAACTAGAAATAACAGAAAATTCTGGCTGGGATTTATATCCTAGGGGGTGATATCTCCTAGGTGGAATGGTCCAGTCAGCCAATGGATTAAATTGTTTCCTATAAGTATTTAAGTTTTTGTTGAAGTTATAATTTTGGTGAAGTCTTCCTGGGTTCGATGAATTTATGTAAGTTCGTCGACCAGAGTTCGACGAATTGGGTTGAGATCGTCAATCTCTGCCCAGAGAATGAACATGTTCATTCTCTGTACCCCACGTTCGTTGATCTCTTCTCGACGAACCATACAAAGTTCGTCGATCGCAGTTAGACGAATAATGATAACTATAGTTGGCGTTCAGAGTTCGTCGATCGGGGTTCGACGAACTGGCCCCTTTTCGTCGATCTGAGGTCGACGAAAACTGCTGAACTTTGTTTTTATTGGGTGTTTTCTGTTTTTCAATTTTGTCCTTAGTTTTAATTTGTTCAAGGATTTTATTTACTTTATATACTTGATCAGTATTCTTCTTTCCTATCTCAGAAATAAAATTTATGGGTTGTGACAGGTGGTTTTTCTGAATAATAGGTGGTTCACTAGATGATGCACCTAATCCTAACTTACTTCCATTAAATCTAGCATTAGATATGTTGGTGATTACTGTTGGTTGTTTTCTTCTTCCATTTAGTGATTCTTCTAGCTTTTTTGCTTTAATTAATTCATCTTTCAGAAGAGTGATTTGTTCACTAAATATGTCTATTTCATTTTTTTAATTTAGTGTTTTCTAAAACTAAGCTATCATAGTTAACTTGTTTATCTCTGAGAAGTTTGATTTCCTTCTCAGAGTTGATTAAATCTAAACACATGATTTTAAAATCTGATTTAAAAGATTCTGAATTATAATCAAACCATGATAATACCTGATCAGCTTCTGATTCAGAAGCTTCCTCATTTTCTGAATCTCCTTCTTCTGAGTTGCTTCTTGAGGCATCAATTGCCATGAGGCAAACTTCCTTTGCTCTTTCCTCTTCCTCATCTTCACTGGAGCTTAAGGATGTTAACTCTTCTTTAGTCTCACTCCAGGTCTCAGCTACAAACCCCTTTTCCTTCCTCTTATGTTTGCTGGAAGAGGGTTTGCTGGTGTACTGTCTCCTGGAATCCTTTTCCTTTTCTCTTCTCTTCTCTTTCTTCTAGTTATCTGGACACTCAGAGAGAAAGTGCCCAGGCTTCCTGCATCCATAGCACACCACTTCCTTTGTTGGTGTCTTATCATACTTTGGCCTGTCATCTTTTCTTGATGACTTTCTTCTGAAGTCCTTTTTAGCCCTCTTGATAAATTTCTTAGCCAAGAGACTTATGAGTTCTTCATTTGATGTTGAAGATTCTGATTCTTCTGAGGCTTTGAAGGCTATGCTCTGTTCTCTTCTAGCTGCTGGAGGTGTTCTTTATTCAGTAGTCTCCCTTGTCTTTATTAACTGCTCATAAGACTTCAGTTTACCCAATATAGATTCTATTGAAATCTCATTTAGGCATCTGGCCTCCTTGATTGGCCAAATTCTTGTGTCTCATGAGCTTGGGAAGCACATCAGAATTTTGTCATTCACTTCAGTAAGAGTGATGACCTTGTCAAGAGTTTTTAGCTCATTAATAATTGAGCTTAATCTGTTATACATCTCTAAAACTGTCTCAGCTTCCTGTTTCTTGAAATTCTCATATTGGGATATGAGATTTGATCTCCTATCCTTCCTTTCATCAGCTGATCCATCAACCATTTGGTTTAGGGAATCTCAAATGGCTTTTGATGATGTGCACTCAGCAACCATCTGGAAAATGTCATCAGACATTATTTGTTCCAATATGTTCATGGCTTTTGCATCAGCCATCTTGGCTTTCTTGTAAGCATCATTGTAGTTTGGAGGAGGTACTGCAGTCATATTTGTAGAAGTGCTTGGAGGAGCAGCAGGTGGTGAAGGTACTCATGTTAAGATGGAAGCAAAAATAACTTCATCAATAGAATTCATATATAGCTTGATTCTTGCCTTCCAGATTCCAAACTTTTGCAAGTTGCAAATTGGAGGTCTAGTGCTTGCATAATCTTTATTCTGTGTCATGGCTGTGTTTCTACTTTAAAAGTTAAATGTGAATGAAGGTGATGTATAGATCTAACAAAGGATCTTTGGTTCAAGGGTTAACTTGTCCAACCAAAGGAACCTTGCTCTGATACCAATTGAAAGTGAGGGTTAGGTCTACAATACTCTAGAGGGGGGGGGGGTGAATAGAGTATATTTCAAATTTGTTATGTCCCTATAAATGTGTTGTTACAGCTTTTGCTGTAAACTGAAAAGGTGCAGCAATTAGGAAACTAGAAAACAGAAAATAGTAAACCTAATATAGTTAACCTAATCACAGCCACACAACAAGAACAAAAGAAAAAGATAGGCAACCAGACGATACAAGAAATTTATAGTGGTTCCCCAAATCTGGGTAGTCCACTCTTCTACCACCCTGGTAGGAATCCACTCAGGTTTTTGATCAGGTGCCTGACACCAATGGGTTTTGATCAGGTCCCCAAAAACCAACTCAAGTCTTTTGATTAGGAGACTTGCAACCAGGAATCACTTTTGAAGGGAGATGACAACCCTTTATACAGGAGGGGGTGAGAGAGTGGTTATATCTTCTATTTCTCAATAAACTGAGAAGACTTAAGTGGAATGATGTTAGCAAACAGCTCCTCCTGAGATGTTTAATGGTTCAGGGAAGATCTGGAGCTTTGCTGCAGGGTGATAGGTCTTCAATCAGAGTTCTTGACTGGCAATGATGCAGAAGCTTCTTGACTGATTTGATATCTATTGTCCTTGGAAGTCCTGGAGAGAATATGGAAGAAGAAGACTCTTGATATTGTATGATTGTTCTTCTTCTTCTCAATCAAGATCACTGTCTGTCACTTGTATGTCTTGTATGCTTCAGTAATTTTTGTCTGTGTGAAGCTTTTTCTGAATAATGATTGTCCTGCTGTTCTCTCTAACAGTCTGTCTATGTCTGTGTGTATCTGTATTATTTTTATATGACTGAGTATCGATCTTGTGTACTTCTCTGTGCTTTCAAAAATTTGAATCCTCTATAATTAATGCTGATGGCCTGAGAATAATTGGCATTAATGTATTTCCCCAACTGTCTGGTGGAAAATCAGCAAGTAATATTCCTGAGGAAGACTGTAATTAATGCTCCCTCTAATGGATACATTCAGAGAATGTTAGAGCATTAATCTGTCAGGAATTATCGCATCTGAGTGAGGACCGAATGCCGGAAATGGCTAAGTCTGGAATCAACGAACAATTGGCAGATTTCTTCGAACTGAATTACCAATTCGTCGAGCTGAGATAATTCGTCGACCAGACGGCTTCTGTTCGTCGAGCTGAGTTCCAAGATCGTCGAGCTGATAACAGAGTTGCATGCTTCAGAGCCTTTGCCTTTTCTGTCTGAAGTTCGTCGAGCTGACAATTGCATTCGTCGACTGAAGTTCAGCAACAATTCTAGACTTAGTCAAGTATTTTATGTTGACTGATATTCTGCATGTCGACATGAATCTTCTGGTGTCGACACAGGTGGGTGTCGACTGATTAGTCTTGGTGTCGAAACAAATCTTCTGGTGTCGACATAGTTGGTGTCGACACATGCCCTAAGTGTCGACACAAATCTTCTGTTTCCAGAATTCGTCGTGTAGAGTACTGAGTTCGTCGACCTGACAAGTTGACTTCGTCGACCTAAGATCTTCTAACAGAAGGTTATTGTAAACTTGAGGTCCAAGTTCGTCGACCTCAGAATCTTGTTCGTCGACCAAAGTCTGAAGTTGGACTTAGAATAATCTGGAGTTATTCTGACTTTAGTTTGTTGAAGTATCACAGTTTTCATCGACCAGAGAATGAAGATCGTCGAGCTCAGCTCAAAGAAATATCTCAAGATCGTCGAGCTTAGAACGTCTTTCGTCGACCTGAGTTCGACGAACGTCGCACTCATTTTTACTTACTCTTGAAATCTTCTAAATCTTGAGTCTTTGATAGTCTTGTTGATAGCTGGTCCATCTGATGTTGACTCTAAGGACTTGGCCTAGACTCTAGGACATAACTATGACCCTGACTATACATATTGGGTCACATCCTAAGTTAGTGAACCTAGCCCAAATCAACTAGGGATACAACAAAGCTCGTCGACCAAAAAGGCCTAAGACTCATGAAGTGATCTTTCTGTTATTTGCTTGTGTTTGTCAAGTGCTTTGCTCCATGAAATGTAATCCGGCTTGCATGCCGAGGTAGATTAGGAGTGCTAAAGCACATTATTTTGTTTGTTATTATTTCAGACTTAGTACTCATGATTGTTGTAAGGCCTTAAGGCCATTTTGATACTCCTGTGATTGTGGATAACTTCTAGTTTTGTTATTTGTTTCTATTATTTTTAGTCTGAGTGTTGAGTTGGGCAGTCTTATATCATCTTATAATGCTTAAGCTCTGGAGTCTGCATATTATGGGGCCCTGGCCGGACCCATATTATATGGTCATTATAGGGGAGGCATTGCAAAGGGGCCGATTCTATCCAAAATCCTATAGGGCCCCATATATCTTGGACTGAGCTTCGTTCGCCCGCGCACCCGCGAGACTCCATGCATCAGGCATATCTTCAAGAATACCCAGTCACGGACCCGAAACTCCACCTAACGATGTCATACATCGTATTATTTGGTCTGTCTACTCTGGGCCTCCAACATCCTATCTCGAATCAGCCGTATCTGAGCATCTGTGTCCTCCACAAACGCCGAGCCAAGCACCTACAGATCCTCATTCTAGATCCAAGATAGTGGAGTCCTACATCTCCGTCCATATAGTGCCTCATAGGGAGCCATGCCTATACTAGACCGATCATTGTTGTTATAAGAAAACTTGATAAGCGGCAATAGTCTCTCCCACAGCTCCATGTGATCCAGATACACAAGCGTAAGAGATCCTCCAACGTTCGGTTTGTACGCTCCATTTTCCCATCCATCTAGGGGTGGAATGCGGTGCTAAAAGTCAGTTGAGAGCCCAAGTAAGCCTGAACTGCTCTCAACTCCTTAGACATAAATCGTCCATCCCGATCTGATACGATCGTCCTTGGTACATCATGATAACGGACAAACTGCTCCACAAATCTCCATATTAGAACTCCGATCGGGGCGTCCTTCCAGATTTCGATAAATCGGGCAACCTTCGTCAGTCTGTCAACAATCGTGCAAATTGAATCATTTCCAGCATGGGGACGAGGGAATCCTTGTATAAAGTCCATCACAATGTCATCGAACTTTCACTCCGGCACCGGTAGTGGCTGCAATAATCTCTTCGGGCTTTTACATTCAGCCTTCACGAGTGGACAAGTCTCGTAATACGTCATGAAGTAGGTGATCTCCTTCTTCATACCTTGTCAGTACATGGTCCTCTTCAAATCGGCCATTATCTTTGTGATCTATGGATGCACAGAGTACCTACTAGTGTGTGCTTCCGTCAGAATATCTTCTCTTATATATCCTCAAGACGGTATATAAACTCTGCCTCTGAAGCACAATAGGCCATACTTCAATGTGTATTCTCCCGCTATGCCAGCCTCCAAAGACTTGAATATTGGCTTTAGTTTAGCGTCCTGCCTGTGCCCATCTCTAATGTGATCTCGTATATCACTGATAATGCTCATCGAGGCTAAGTACTCCTCATATCATTTGGGATCTGCCTTGGACACCAAGGTTATTTGCATATCTTCCAACATCCGAACCAGCTCCATAACCATCATTTGGGGTTCTGCTCCTACTATGGTAGCTCTCCTGCTAAATGCATCTGCTACTACATTCGCCTTCCCTGAGCGGTAGTGCATCGTGTACTGATAATCGAAATGAAACTCCACCCATCATCTCTGTCGCATGTTTAACTCCTTCTGGATGTCCTCCTCCTAGATCCGGAGCTGATAATATCACGACGTCAAATCTAGCTTCGAGAACCAGTGGGCTCCCTCTAGTTGGTCAAAAAGATTGTCTATTCTCGGTAAAGGGTACGTGTGTTACCGTCAGCTTGTTCAGTCCTCTGTAGTATATGCATCATCTGAGAGTCTTATCTTTCTTCTTTGCAAACAATATTGGGGCTCCCCACGACGAGAAGCTTGGTCTGACAAACCCAGCTTCAACCAACTCCTAGAACTGGCTCCAAAACTCCACTAGTTCCTTTTGGGCCATCCAATATGGAGCCCTAGATATTGTCTTAGCTCCCGACACTAGCTGGATCTGAAATTCCTTCTTACAATGTCGCGGCAGTCCTGATAGCTTCTCTGGGAAGACATCAGCGAAATCCCATACTATTGGAATGTTGAAGATAGAAGTCTCTTCCTAGCTTGATCATCTCGAACCACACCTGATAAAACTCGTCCCCCTGCAGGTGGGCCTTGACGGCCTGGATAGAAGAAAGCAGACAAGAAGAGACTAGGGTAGTACCTTCAAGGGTCACATAGGTGTCGTTGTATCTTAACACGACCTTCCTTGACGGACAACTAATCTGTGCATGGTTCTAGGAGAGCCATGTCATTTCCAAGACAAGATCAAAGTCCGGACATATTCAAGCTTGTCGTCGGAGCCTCGAATGTTAGGCCGTCGATGGACACCTCTAGAAGGCATTTTGTAGTAGATAGGTTCTCCGTCCCATTGGGAAGACGCACTCTCCTGGTGACTCCCGTAAAATGTTGGACCAGGTACAAGGCTTTGACAAAATCCTCCGCAACGAAGTTGTGATATGCTCCCGTGTCGAATAAGGTATGGGCTGGCTTGCCACATACCGCTACTATTCCTGAATTTGTTAAACAATCTTAGGTGGCTAGTTGTACAGGTTTCTTCCTTTGTTCTACTAGTTTAATACTAGTTCTATTATTTAGGGGAAAAGAAGGATAGGAAATTAAATTGCTAGCTTACCTGCTATAACCCTGTCAGGGTCCCGGGGTTGAGCAAGATCCAAAGCATACATTTGATCTCTATCCGCCCTACGGTCGCCGCATTGGAAACCACATCCTCGACCACGTACTCAGCCCCTGAGCTGATGAGCAGGTGGAGAAGCCTGATGTGTTGGTAGGGGTGACTATCTTCTGGGGTAGTTAATTCGAATGTGTCCAGGCTGGTGGTAGTGGTAGCACACTTGTGGGGGAGGTACCCCATCCTCTAGCCTTGGCATCTCCTACATCTGTAATGGTTGAGGGGTCAATACTTCTGGTTCCCTCTACTCCTGTGTATGCTTCGGGCGGGGTTAATCCCCATTTCTCAGATCCCTCTGTTGTTCCCTCCTTCTACTAATAATCGTATCTTCTATCGGTCTTTTTCCCCTGCCTCGAACCGTAAGCTGGTATGCCTCCAACTTCTTTGCCATCTCTAAGATTCGGGCTAGGCTACAGTCAGAAATAAAATGGAGTTCCTATCTCAAGTCATCCTGAAGGCCCTTGTAGAACCTCTTCGTGTAGCCAACAACATCCAGCTGGTATGAATCTGCAAAGCGATCCAGGTGAGTAAACTCCTGGTAGTACTCCAAAACTGACCTGCTGCCCTGCCTTAACTAAAGGAATCTGTCCTCTAGCTCATCTCTTGCAGACTGTGGCACAAAATACTCCACGAACGTTGTCTCGAACTCATCCCAAGTGACGTCTGTGCCCTCACATCCAATATTAGTGGTGTCCATAAAGGACTTCCACCACCTCTTAGCGTGGGACTCCAAACATGAAACAATTAAAGATATGGCCATACCAGCCGAGCGTCGTATCCCAGCCAACATCTCGTGGATGATGTCTGTTGGAACCCCAGTTATGATTTGGGCAAGGATCACTATTAGGTTTTCTTAGATTGACCCAAAATGTATAGTCATGGGTCATAGGTTTATTTCCAGATTTGCCTCAGAAGTTTCCAAGAAATGCAGTTCAGTCAGAAAATCAGTTCAACGATAGTCGAACTCAGGTCGACGAATTATGAGTTCCTTCTCTGAACTCAGGTCGACGAACTCTGGTCTCAAGCAAGAAGTTCAGCTCGATGAATTCCAGCAGAGCTCGACGAACTCCGAGCTCAGGTCGACGATCGGTAAACTCAAGACAGATTCCCAGCTCGATGAAATAGAAGCTAAGCTCGACGATCTGCGAGCTCAGGTCGACGAATTCTGTGCAGTTATTCCAGGCTTATTTATTGACAGTTGGCAGATCAACTCAATAATTAATTACAGTCAATATGGAAATAACCGTTCAAACGGACAGTTACAGAAGAATTAATTATGGATCAATTCCCAATGCATCTTCTACTCTCGGGAATGTTTCTTCCGCCATCAAGACTAAGGAATTCAAATGTCCAAATAGATACAGAGATAACAAGAAACAGAGACACAAAGGAAAGTGACAACCAGTGACATGCAGAGAAGAAGTAGAATACTCAGGCCAATATCATCAAAGCAACTAGAAGCCCTAGAGCAGAGAAGTGACATCAATCTGAAGAAGAAGAACATTCATTCATATCAAGAGTCTTCTTCTTCCTTATACACTCTAGGATACTTCAAGGACAACAAACACCTATCAGTCAAGAAGTTACTGAATCTCTGCTAGTCAAGGCTGCAAGCTTGAAGGCCTATCACCCTGAAGCAAAGCTCCTGTTCTTCCCTGAACCATTCAACATCTCAGGGGGAGCCCTTTTGCTAACATCAATATCCACTAGTCTTCTCTCTGATTGTTGATAGAGAAGACACCATCATCTCTCACCCCCCCAATGTATAAATGGTTATAACTCCATTCAAAAGTTATTCCTGGTTGCAAGTCACCTGATCAAAAGACTTGAGGATTGGTTTTTGAGCACCTGATCAGAAGCTCATTGATGTCAGGCACCTGATCAAAAATCTAAGTGGATTCCTACTAGGGTGGTAGAAGAGTGGATGTACCCAGGTTGGGGAACCACTATATATCCTTGTGTCTTATGTGTTGCTTGATCTTCTTGCTTTATTTTTTGTATTGTGATTTGCTTTACTTAGTATATAACTCTAATTAGTTAAGTTAAGATCTATCCCCATAACTTTCAATTGGTATCATAGCTAACTTTCAATCAGTATAAGAGGTAACTTTCAATTGGTATCAGAGCAGGTTACTTTGGTTGTACAGGCTAACACCTGAACCAAAATGATCTGATAGATCTTAAATATCTTTAGAGTTTATCATGGCACAAATTGAAGACTTTTCAAGCACCAAACTACCTATGTGCAATCTTGATAAGTTTGCACTATGGAAAACAAGGATTAGGTTTTATATGGACACCATTGATGAAAACATCTTTAAATCTATCTTGTCAGGTCCAACTCAATCTCAGGCAACATCAAGCATCAATGCTGTTCCATCATCTCAATGGACAGATGCCCAGAAAAAGCTGAAGATTGCTGATGCACAAACAATGAACATCCTGGTACAATCAATGTCTAATGACATCTTTGAGGAACTTGCTGAATGTTCATGTGCAAAAGAGATGTGGGACTCTCTCATAGCATTGGTTGCAGGATCAGCTAAAGAAAAAAACCTTAAAGCTGCAACCTGGAGTGACTCAGATGCTTCATCCTGCACAACTGAAGATGAAGAAGAGGCAAGAGCAAGAGAATTTTGCCTAATGGTAATAAATGCTTCTTGCAGCAACACTGTTGCAGAAACAGACTTTGAAGAAGAATCAGAGTGTGAATCAGAAAAAGAAGATCAGGTAATCTTTACCCTTGATCTTTCATCATAAGAATTTAAAACTAACTTTAAGTTATTATCTAAAGATTTAATTCAATCTGAGAAGGAAATAAAACTTCTCAGAGAGAAATTAAATATTGTATCTTCAGAAAATTTAAAACTTAAACAAGATTTACAAAATGCTTTTGAAAAGATAAGTCTTTTAGAATCATGTAAACTAAAAGAAAAATTAGAGGTGATAAATAAAACTACTGATGAATTGCCAAAGAATAACTTAAATCAATATAAAAATCTTCAGAAAATCTTAGTTCAAAATAATTCGTCGTACCGAGCTCGACGAAATCAACACTATTTGTCGAACTCAGCTCGACGAACTATGAACAGAGATTTTGATTTCAACTGTAAAGGAATCTACGCTCGACAAAATAGATATAATTCGTCGAATAGAGGTCGACGAAAATGGAACAGAGAAAATAATTTCCATTGTTCTCTGGGCAGAGATCGACGATCTCAATACCATTCGTCGAACTCAGTTCGACGAAATTACTTTAATTCGTCGAACTCAAGATTTCAGAACAGAAATTTTTATTCCTTTCAAAATTATAATCAAACTCAATATTTTAAAAATCTTTTCACTGAGTGGATAATCCCTCCTAGGAAATATCATCCACTTGGTTATAAAAATCAACCTGGATATTCTTTTATTTCTAATTATTATAAAAGAGAACCAGGACCCAAGGTTATCTGGGTCCAGAACTTCTAACCTCTCCTTTCAGGAAAAGACCTATCCTACCACAGAGGAATAGTGGTATATGACAATAATCAAAAGCTATAGTTTCAGCCAAAATAAAGGATACATGAGTGGCTGCAAAGGAGATTGTTTGGAAGACTACAACAGTAGAGAGAGACTGATTATAATTTCTTCTCAAATTTGGGCAAGGAAAAGTATATAGGAGAAGATTATTTGATTTATTAAAAAGGAAATTACTTGGAAGGATGCATCAATAGTTTTCTTTTATTTATTTTATTTTAAAGTACTTATATACATCTGCTGAAAATCTTATAAATCAAGCAGATTATTTTTTCTTTGTTTTTTATGTGTTTTTATGTAAATAGTGTCCTCATCTAAATACGGGGAGATTGTTGGAACCCCAGTTATGATTTGGGCAAGGATCACTATTAGATTTTCTTAGATTGACCCAAAATATATAGTCATGGGTCATAGGTTTATTTCCAGATTTGCCTTAGAAGAATTCCAAGAAATGCAGTTCAGATCGACGAATTCTGTGCAGTTATTCCAGGCCTATTTATTGACAGTTGGCAGATTAACTCAAGAATTAATTACAGTCAATAGGGAAATAGTCGTTCAAACGGACAGTTATAGAAGAATTTATTATGGATCAATTCCCAATGCATCTTCTACTCTAGGGAATGTTTCTTCTGCCATCAAGACTAAAGAATTCAAATGTCCAAATAGATACAGAGATAACAAGAAATAAAGACACAAAGGAAAGTGACAACCAGTGATAGGCAGAGAAGAAGTAGAACACTCAGGCCAATATCATCAAAGCAACTAGAAGCCCTAGAGCAGAGAAGTGACATCAATTTGAAGAATAAGAACATTCATTCATATCAAGAGTCTTCTTCTTCTTATTGTAACATCCCTCAAACAACTAGACCCCTAGGAATGGTTTTATCATGACCAGGTCATGACAAAACCCAAGTAACCCCAAAGAGACCTAGGTCAACTCAATCCTATTTCTGGTCAATCTAGCCCAAATAGGCTAACCAAGGCTCAAACCTCCTCATGTGGCTTCTTTAGGGAATAATGTGCGTGGAAGGGCTGCAAATAGTCCTTCAGATTGACCAAGTAAACTTGGTGACTAGGAGAGAGGATGAGTGTAACATCCCAAATTCTGGGAGTAGCAAAATTTGGGTGACACAGCCTGGGACACGAGCGTGTCCCAGGGCGTGTCGCGCTCGGGTCGAAGAGTTGTGCACGTGGTCGACGAAGATTTTCGGTGGTCACGCCCTGTAACACGAGTGTGACAGGGGGCGTGTCCCCTCAGTTCGACGAATTGTGCTCGACGATCGTCGAATATGTGGATCATCGACTATAGATCGTCGAGTGTCGATCATCGAGCATGGGGTACACGGCCTGTGACACGGGCGTGTCACAGGGCGTGTCCTGCTGTGTCGAAAGGCTAGTGTCGATCGTAGATCGTCGAGTGTCGATCGTCGAGTGTCGATCGTCGAGCATGGGGTACACGGCCTATGACACGGGCATGTCACAGGGCGTGTCCCGCTGTGTCGAAAGGTGAGTGTCGATCGTTGATCGTCAAGTGTCGTTCGTCGATCGTCGAGTATGGGGAACACAGCCTGTGACATGGGCGTGTCACAGGGCATGTCCCGCTGTGTCGTCGACATTTTTCTCTCGACTGGGTGTCGAGTGGGTTACACGCCCTACGTCACGAGCGTGTATTGGCCGACACGGGTGTGTCTTGGCCGACACGGGCGTGTACCGCGCGTCATAGTAAGCTCCGTTTCTGTGATAATGGAGGAGAGAGAAATGAGGAAGAAGAGGGAAGGAAATGGTTCGAGGGGAGGCCAAAGGCCACATTTAATGGCTGAATTCAATTCCCCGGGGAAGGGGAGAAGTTTCCAGCCGATTCCCATGGCCATCAGACCCAATTCAGCCCCCCTCCTCCATGGCCGAGCCTAGCCATTAATGGCTTTGAAGGACATAAATGCTCCAGCCCCTCCTCTCCCAATCTGAGGCTTTAAACACCATCAGTGGGTTGAGAGGAACCTTTCCAAACCCTTACCCGAAGATATAGAGCCTCCCCACCGTGCAGTTGCAGAAATCGAGCGACGCAAGCTTTCAGAAATAGCTTCCCGGCGATCTTCCCAACTTCAGGCCGCCGGAAAGGTCCAATCCTTCTCCTCTCTATGCGTGCTAGATCTAGACTTGTTTAGGTAGAGAAATCGGGCTCAATTGAGCCTGATTAGGAGCTTGTATTTCAGATTTTTCATGGAAAAATGGAGGTGTTGAGTCCGCCGGAAACCGCCGCCTCCGGCGGCATGGTTGCCGCCAAACGCTAGTCACCACCTCAACGGAGGTGGTGGTGGTAGTGGCCGGCCAGGGAGGTGGTCGGGGTGGCCGGAAAGTGGGATAGAATAGGCTCCAGGTCGGGCCAATCTTGGCCCTTGGATCGAGGTTGAGGATGAGCTGATGCCATCCGTTTTTGATCAAGTAATTTGATAATATTAATTGATTTTCTGGAGATTATTAGTAGTAGATGGTTTTAATTATTAAAAATACTTAGAGGCCTCTACTGTAAACGTGCTCAACATAGAAAATGTAGCCCTTGATGTCTAGTGTAATCTCAAATTGATTTCACTCAGTTTGGAATCATGGTGTGACCACAACACTCGTTTTGGTGCAACCTATACATAGGCATGACCAGACATTAGAATTAGTGCCCACACAAAACCACTCATCCAAATGCTTCGAAATTTTGAACATAGGCTCCTCATAGCCTTCTTCTTAGAGTGTCCAAAAATAAGAATTTTTGAAAAAAAAATTCTATAGTTTTTGTGAAACTTTAATAAACCAATTATAAATTATTTAGGTGTCATAAACACCTCAAATCCCCCCAAATTTGGGTGGGTGGTCTTAGAGTGCGTGTTAGGGCTCTGGTAAAATTTTTATCTCATTTGGAGATGTTTTGGTTAGGTATTGATCCAACCCTAGGTTGACCCTTATAGGGTTAATTAGGTCAAAGCACCCCCTTTGGGTTTTGAGTGGTCAAATCACCTCAACAGAGGCTGATAATTTGGCCACTGACTTTATATGGCATGTAACACCCTCCAATGGAATTTGGGGTGGTTAAGAGCAGGGTAGCCCTAGAACCCTAGGGTAGGTCGCTTAATGGGGATTTTTAGGGTTTGAAGGTCATGGGGTCAAATGACCTTAGAATGACTTGAAAATTGGTAGAGAGGACCATAGGGTTGGTATAGTCCTCTAGTTAAAATTTTAGGGAACTTGGAAGCCTTAAACCCCCTCAAAACCCTAACCCTAGTTTAGGGCACCAAACCTAATTTGGAGTATTAGGGTAACAAATCACTTTAAAATCACTTGAAATTTGGGTAGAGTAGTGTTTAAAGTTAGTACAAGCTCTGTAGATTTTGTTATAAATTTAGGATGATTACTTTGGATACTTCATTAACAATTTAGTAATTTGTATTATTTACTTAGAAATTTATTATGAAGTAACTACTTGCTGAAAATTGATGAACTTTTGCCAGAGGACTCCTTATTATGTTTTAAAGCTCTGTGAATTTTTATGAGAGTTTAGCTAACTCCAAAAAGGGGAACTAAAGGTCTGTACGCATAGAGTCGTGTGTGTGAGTTGCACTTACATGTGCATACCATAGCATACTTGCACGTCATAGCATAATCATTGCATTTAACTCTTGACACCTATCGTATAAAATGGTATGGGACGTTTTATACGATAGGCCCTGCAAAATGACCCCTTGGTCTATAGGGGTAATCCCTATAAATCAACGGTTATATTTCTCGTTGCTCTTACTTACTCTTCTTACTGCTTTTACTTACTTGCTACTCCTTACTGTTTACTTTTGTTACACACTTGTTTACTCATGTTTAATTATTGTGATACCCCTGCCATACTTTATTAATTTATTCCTTAGGGTAGATGTCACCTGCTTGATTACGCCCTGCTTTTGGTCCTCCTTTTCACTCCTTTCCGCTCGGTGCCTAGGAGCCACGGGTAGAGGGGTGGGGGATTGTTGACTGAGTCTAGTTTGACTGACGGTCGTTTGACCACCATATTTTAGGTGCTCCGGATGGGAGACAGGGAACAGCCGCAGGAGACGCAGCACCAGCAGGGTACAGTGCAGATGGAGATGGGCCAGTATAGCTCGGGTGGACAGGCATCCGGATCCGTGAGTGGAGCCGAGTATTAGTAGTTTTACTTTTATGAGTGGATTGTAGTGAGGTTATCATGTACCGGGCTTAAGCCCGTATTCACTTTCTCGCGATGTGGACTATTTATTTGTCATGTGATTTCCTATTTCTATTGTGGAATTGGATGCTTACACTTTCATTCATTATACATTTGTCGATGGTGATCGATTTGGCCGGCAGGATCGGCGTTTTGTAGTGATGACCTTCCCGGGAGCAAAGGTGTCACGGCAAAGCGGTGGTTCTGGGCCTAAGACCCCGGTGGTTGTTGCAAAAAATGGGGTCTTACAAGTGGTATCAAAGCGAAACCTCGATCCGATAGAATGTAGTCCACAAAACATAGGACACCCCGCGCGGGCTTAGTTTGAGGACAAACTAGCAGCGGAAGCAATGGTGTGCCCATGGGAGGAATCACGTGCAATGCTCACCAGTAACAAAGAGTTTTAGGGCAATTTACTAAACTTAAGACCATATTTGGTAGGGTGCGACGAATCCTCCCCTGCCGCAGGGGACACCTCCGGCCCCGAATGTGATTCCACCCCCGCCGGCTCCGACCACGTTGCAGTAGACGGAGCTGGGACAAACCTTGATGGCCATCTTGGAGACCTTTAGGGCACAACAGTCTCCGGCTCCTCAGTCGAACCCCGGAGCAAACTGGTTGAGTACATTCTGGGGCCTTGCCCCACAATCATACTTGGGGACAGAGACGGCAGTGCGCATGGAGGAGTGGCTAGACATTATGTATGAGATGTTGGTGGGAATACAGTGCCCGGTGGACCTGGCAATATCATTGGTGGTTTCTTGTCTGGAGTCGCATGCGAAGAGGTGGTGGAAGTCGGTGATGGGCACCACTTATGCGGGAGTGGAGATCGCGGACATTACTTGGGAGGAGTATAGGGCGGCACTACTGGAGCACTTTGTGACGCAGTCCGCAAGGGACGAATTGGAGGATAGATGAGTTGTTCGATCAGCTGGAGGGAGCCCATTTTTTTCTCGAAGCTGGATTTGAGGTCAGGCTATTACCAGCTGCGGATCCAGGAGGAGGATATCTCGAAGACGACATTCAGTAGTAGATATGGCCTGTATGAGTTCACTGTGATGCCTTTCGGGCTCACGAATGCTCCATCAGCGTTTATGAGCCTCATGAACTGGGTCTTCGAGACTTAGTTGGATGTGTTTGTCATAGTATTCATAGACGGCATCCTTATCTACTCTAGGATGGAGGAGGACCATACGCGACATCTGGCACTGAATTTGGAGAGGTTGCGGGAGCATCGCCTCTATGCGAAGTTCAGCAAGTGTCAGTTCTGGTTGAAGGAGGTGGCTTTCTTAGGCCACGTTATCAGCGGAGCCGGGCTGGCGGTGGACCCGACAAAGATTCAGGCAGTCATGGATTGGCTACCACTGAAGACGGCCACGGACGTGCGGAGTTTCCTGGGGCTTGCCGGATATTATCGGAAATTCGTGGAGGGGTTTTCTCGGATCGCCCTTCCACTCACTTCGTTGACGAAGAAGGACGTGCCCTTTGTGTGGATGCCACAGTGTGAGGCAGCTTTCCAGGAGCTGAAGGACCGACTCATCTCAGCCCCTATTCTGGCCCTTCCATCTGGGAAGGAAGGATTCCAGGTATACACCGACGCATCATATCAGGGGATGGGAGCGGTGCTGATGCAGAATGAACACGTCATAGCATATGCCTCCCGCCAGCTGAAGACCCATGAGAATAACTATCCAGTGCACGACCTGGAGATGGGAGCAGTGGTATTCGCACTGAAGATATGAAGACATAACCTCTACGGAATCCACTGTGATATATACTCAGATCATAAGAACCTTAAGTACGTGGACACGCAGAAGGAACTGAACATCAGGCAGAGGCAGTGGGTGGAGTTTTTATCGGACTATCAGTACGAGATGCACTACCACCCGAGGAAGGCGAACGTGGTAGCAGATGCACTGAATAGGAGAGCCGCCACAACGGGAGTTGAGCCTCAGCTGATGTCTATGGAGCTGCTGTAGAGACTAGAGGACATACATATTACTCTGGTGTCGTCTGATGACCCTGAGCTCTATGAGAAGTACTTGGCCGCGATGGGCATCACCGATGATATCAGAGACTGAGTCAGAGAAGGACAGAGGTAGGATGCCAAACTAGAGCCCATCTTCCAGACCATAGAGACAGGCACTACAAGAGACTACACACTGAGGGATGGCCTGGTGTGCTTCAGAGGATGGGAGTATATACCGGAGGGAGGCCAGATCCGGAAGGACATTATGACGGAGGCGCACTATAGCCGGTATTCTGTGCACCCGGGGATCACAAAGATGACGGCTGATTTGAAGAAGACTATGTTCTGGCTGGGCATGAAGAAGGATATCACCTACTTCGTGACTCATTGTGAGACATGTCAGCTAGTGAAGGCGGAGTGCAGGAACCCTGCAAGATTGTTGCAGCCACTCTCGGTGCCGGAGTGGAAGTTTGATGACGTAGCCATGGACTTCATACACGGGCTTCCCCAGTCTCGGATAGGGAATGACTCGATCTGGGTGATCGATGATCGGTTCACGAAGGTGGCTCGATTTATACCGATCAGGAAGGACGATTCAGTGGGAGTACTGGTGCGTAATTTTGTGGAGCAGTTCATTCGTTATCATGGCGTGCTCAGGACGATAGTGTCAGATCATGATGGGCGGTTTACATCCAGGGAGTGGCGGTCAGTTCAGGCATACTTGGGCACCCGACTGACCTTTAGCACAGCCTTCCACCCCCATACGGACGGGCAGACAGAGCACACAAATCGGACATTGGAAGATCTGCTACGACTGTGCATTCTAGACCGAGGAGAGCCATGGGAGAAAATGCTGCCACTAGTAGAGTTCTCATACAACAACAGTCATCAGGCCAGTATAGGTATGGCCCCCTATGAGGCCCTATATGGACGGAGGTGCAGGACTCCGTTGTCATGGATACATGATGAAGACCCAAAGGTCCTGGGCTCGGAATTTGTGGAGGACACCGAGGACCAAGTGAGACTGATACGGGACCGGATGATGGAGGTGCAGAGCAGACAGGACAAATATTATGACGCGCGGCATCGATAGGTGGAGTTTCAGGTAGGAGACAGAGTGTTTTTGAAGATACGGCCGATGCATGGAGTCTCTCGAGTTCGCAGGCAGAGGAAGAAGCTCAGCCCGAGATACATGGGGCCCTACAGGATCCTGGAGTGGATCGGCCCCTTATCATACATGCTGGAGCTGCCGCCAGAGCTGGAAGGCCTGCACGACGTTTTCCATGTCTCCTCCCTCAGGAGGGCCCTATTACGTCCAAAGCAGCAGATAGACACCACAGATGGGCCAGTAGCATCTGATCGGTCAGTGCACATGGAGCCGGTCTGGATTGACGACACGGGTATGCGGGTCTTGCGCCGCAAGAAGGTCCCACTGGTCAAGGTTCTTTGGAGAAATCACGGCCAAGAGGAGCACACTTGGGAGCACCAGGACTTGAAGCAGCAACGATACCCGGAACATTTCAGTCAGGTATTACTATCAACCTCTCGGGATGTTACAATTTTTCTTGCATACTTGAAACCTCGTAGGCCTAACTAGAATTTTGAGGACGAAATTTTTTTGTTATATATTGGGATTTGTAACATCCCTCAAATAACTAGACACCTAGGAATGGTTTTGTCATGACCAGGTCATGACAAAACCAAAGTAACCCCAAGGAGACATAGGTCAACCCAACCCTATTTCTGGTCAACCTAGCCCAAATAGGCTAACCTAAGCTCAAACCTCCTCATGTAACTTCTTTAGGGAATAATGCGCGTGGAAGGGCTGCAAATAGTCCTTCAGATTGACCAAGTCAACTTGGTGACTAGGAGAGAGGGTGAGTGTAACAGCCCAAATTCTGGGAGTAGCAAAATTTGGGTGACACGGCCTGGGACACGGGCGTGTCCCAGGGCGTGTCCTGCTCGGGTCGAAGAGTTGGGCGTGTGGTCGACGAAATTCGGTCGACGAAGCTTTTCGGTGGTCACGCCCTATAACACGGGCATGACCGGGGGCGTGTCCCCTCAGTTCGACGAATTATGCTCGACGATCGTCGAATGTGTGGATAGTCGATTGTAGATCATCGAGTGTCGATCGTCGAGCATGGGGTACACGGCCTGTGACACGGGCGTGTCACAGGGCGTGTCCCGCTGTGTCAAAAGGTGAGTGTTGATCGTCGATCGTCGAGTGCCGATCGTCGATCGTCGAGTGTCGATCGTCGAGCATGGGGTACACGGCCTATGATACGGGCGTGTCACGGGGCGTGTCCCGCTGTGTCGAAAGGTGAGTGTCGATCGTCGATCGTCGAGTGTCGTTCGTCGATCGTCGAGCATGGGGCACACGGCCTGTGACACGGGCGTGTCACAGGGCGTGTCCCGCTGTGTCGTCGACGATTTTCTCTCGACTGGGTGTCGAGTGGGTTACACGCCCTGCGTCACGGGCGTGTATTGGCCAACACGGGCATGTCTTGGCCGACACGGGCGTGTACCGCGCGTCACAGTAAGCTTCGTTTCTGTGATAATGGAGGAGAGAGAAATGAGGAAGAAGAGGGAAGGAAACAGTTCGAGGGGAGGCCAAAGGCCACATTTAATGGTTGAATTCAATTCCCCAGGGAAGGGGAGAAGTTTCCAGCCATTTCCCCTGGCCATCAGACCCGATTCAGCCCCCCTCCTCCATGGCCGAGCCTAGCAATTAATGGCTTTGAAGGACATTAATGCTCCAGCCCCTCCTCTCCCAATCTGAGGCTTTAAACACCATCAGTGGGTTGAGAGGAACCTTTCCCAACCCTTACCCAAAGATATCGAGCCTCCCCACCGTGCAGTTGCAGAAACCAAGCGACGCAAGCTTTCTGAAATGGCTTCCCGGTGATCTTCCCGACTTTAGGCCGCCGACAAGGTCCAATCCTTCACCTCTCTATGCGTGCTAGATCTAGACTTGTTTAGGTAGAGAAATCGGGCTCAATTGAGCCTGATTAGGAGCTTGTATTTCAGATTTTTCATGGAAAAATGGAGGTGTTGAGTCTGCCGGAAACCGCCGCCTCCGACGGCATGGTCGCCGCCAAACGCTAGCCACCACCTCAACGGAGGTGGTGGTGGTGGTGGCCGGCCAGGGAGGTGGTCGGGGTGGCCGAAAAGTGGGCTGGAATAGGCTCCAGGTCGGGATAATCTCGGCCCTTGGCTAGAGGTTGAGGATGAGCGGATGCCATCCGTTTTTGATCAAGTAATTTGATAATATTAATTGATTTTCTGGAGATTATTAGCAGTAGATGGTTTTAATTATTAAAAATACTTAGAGGCCTCTACTGTAAAAATGGCCAACATAGAAAATGTAGCCTTGATGTCTAGTGTAATTTCAAATTGATTTCACTCAGTTTGGAATCATGGTGTGACCACAGCACTCGTTTTGGTGCAACCTATACATAGGCATGACCAGACATTAGAATTAGTGCCCACACCAAACCACTCATCCAAATGCTTTGAAATTTTGAACATAGGCTCCTCATATCCTTCCCCTTAGACTGTCTGAAAATAAGAATTTTTGGAAAAAAATAATTTTTGTGAAAATTTAATAAACCAATTATAAATTATTTAGGTGTCATAAACACCTCAAAATCCCCTCACATTTGGGTGTGTGGTCTTAGAGAGCGTGTTAGGGCTCTGGTAAAATTTTCATCTCATTTGGAGATGTTTTGGTTAGGTATTGATCCAACCCTAGGTTGACCCTTATAGGGTTAATTAGGTCAAAGCACCCCCTTTGGGTTTTGAGTGGTCAAATCACCTCAACAGAGGCTGATAATTTGGCCACTGACTTTATATGGCATGTAACACCCTCCAATGGAATTTGGGGTGGTTAAGAGCAGGGTAGCCCTAGAACCCTAGGGTAGGTCCGTTAATGGGGATTTTTAGGGTTTGAAGGTCATGGGGTCAAATGACCTTGGAATGACTTGAAAATTGGTAGAGAGGACCATATGGTTGGTATAGTCCTCTGATTAAACATTTAGGGAACTTGGAAGCCTTAAACCCCCTCAAAACCCTAACCCTAATTTTGGGCACCAAACCTAATTTGGAGTATTAGGCTAACAAATCACTTTAAAATCACTTGAAATTTGGGTAGAGTAGTGTTTAAAGTTAGTACAAGCTCTGTAGATTTTGTTATGAATTTAAGATGATTACTTTGGATACTTCATTAACAATTTAGTAATTTGTATTGTTTACTTAGAAATTTATTATGAAGTAACTACTTGTTGGAAATTGATGAACTTTAGCCAGAGGACTGCTTATTATGTTTTAAAGCTCCGTGAATTTTTATGAGAGTTTAGCTAACTCCAAAAAGGGGAACTAAAGGTGTGTGCGCATAGAGTCGTTTGTGTGAGTTGCACTTGCATGTGCATACCATAGCATACTTGCACGTCATAGCATAATCATTGCATTTAACCACTGACACCTATCGTATAAAATGGTATGTGACGTTTTATACGATAGGCCCTGCAAAACGACCCCTTGGTCTATAGGGGTAATCCCTATAAATCAACGGTTATATTTCTCATTGCTCTTACTTACTCTTCTTACTGCCTTTACTTACTTGCTACTCCTTACTGTTTACTTTTGTTACACACATGTTTACTCATTTTTAATTATTGTGATACCCCTGCCATATTTTATTATTTTATTCCTTAGGGTAGATGTCATCTGCTTGATTACGCCCTGCTTTTGGTCCTCCTTTTCACTCCTTTTCGCCCGGTGCCTAGGAGCCACGGGTAGAGGGGTGGGGATTGTTGTGTAACGCCCCGAAACTCAAAGGAGCAAAAGGGGAATAATTTGGGCCAGTTTGAGTTCTGGCTGCAGGCACACGGCCTGGGACACGGGCGTGTCCCAGGGCGTGTCAAGCCTGTGTCGACACTGAGGCGTGAAGTCGACACTTTGGTCTCGACATTGTGTCGAGACTGGGCACACGGCCTGCGACACGGGCGTGTCGCAGGGCGTGTCGACCCGTGTCGACACTTAGCCGTGAAGTCGACACAGTGCTTCGACGTTGTGTCGAGACACGGCACACGGCCTACGACACGGGCGTGTCGCAGGGCGTGTCAACCCGTGTCGACACTCGTCCCGCGAAGTCGACACTTTGGTGTCGACAGTGTGTCGAGACATGGCACACGGCCTGCGACACGGGCGTGTCGCAGGGCATGTCGACCCGTGTCGACACTTAGCCGTGAAGTGCCGAGACCTTGTACACGGCCTGGAGCCCAGGCGTGTCAAGGTGACACGGGCAAGGACACGGGCGTGTCCGAACCCGTGTCAGCGCTCGGGTTGGAAACGGGAGAAATTGATGGGGTACACGGCCAGATACACGGCCGTGTCAGTTGGAACACGGGCGTGTCAGATCGAACACGGGCGTGTTCGATGCCCGTGTGAGGTTCCAGGTGATTCGATTTTGACGGCGAATGAGGCACACGGCCCTGGACACGGGCGTGTGCCAGGCCGTGTTCGGCCCAGATTGGGCATTTCAGTCCCGAATCGAAGCCGTTCATTTCTTTGACTGAGGATCCAATGGCTGGGGGTTGTTCCTGAAGGGATATACCCGGGTTTTGACTTAGAAAACCCTCACTTTTTCCACTTGATCTCTCTCCAAACCCTTGGAGAAAGAAAAGCTAAGGCAAGAAGAAGAGGAGCTAGATCCGCCATTGGAGGAGCTTCGGAGCTCCGAATCGCAAGCCGACTCCGGATCCGCGGAGGCAACGCTAGTGCGGTCAATTCCATCCGATTACTTTTCGATTGCGCCGAAGAGGAACGCAAGGGTAACGATCCTCACTTTTGAGCATGATAGCTCTCTTTCTTAGCATAGGAAGCCCCCTCTCGCGAGTTTGCGAAGAGTTGGAGGCGTTCCTTCGGGTAGATATGTAAAGTCCCCGTTGTTTAGCGTCCGTATGCGAGAACGGACTTAGGCATTTTGGTTGAAGCCTACCCGGACATGTTAGTCCGGATCGGTGATGTTGCATTGCATAAGGCCGGAGAAGACTCCGTGCTATTTGGTGTTTTCGGGTTTTCTACGCGGTAGATTGCAGCAGGGAGCCTTGGGGACTAACCCAAAGGTGCACCCGGAAAACTGGGCGGACACGAGGTCTTGCCAACTTGGTGGCTTGGAAGCCAACTTGAACATAACGAGGTTATGTGACTTGCGGTAGAATGGGACTCGGTGAAAGTTTGACCCGCGCATATGGCTTAAATTGTCGTTGCGATGTGAGCACGGGTTAGATGGAGCCGTACCCGCTTTATGTCGTCCGGTTAGAGCGACCTAAGGTTACATGGGACTCGCCGTTGGCATAAATGGGGGTCTTCGGTGGTCCATGGCTTAATTTGACGTGACCAATACCATGAAGACAAATTGCTCATAGGAATGACCGTCCAAGAGGCGGTGGTGAGTCCGGAATGTTCATGGCTTTATTTGACGTAACATCGACCGGTTCACCGAGAATGTGCCCTGAGTGCACGGGACGTGTGGCCGTACGAGCCAACGTCTGTGATGAAATGGCTATGATTATATGCATTGCTCGCTTGTGCTAATGAAATGCAGGGAAGGAGCATCGCCGCCCCGAGTTGGGGGTGGGATCGTTATAATTTGGTCAGCATTGCTGACCGTTGCTTTGTTTGCCACCGTGCGGTGGTTTGTTTGCTTGCAGGTGCAGCTGGACCAAGCGGTCAATAGCGGGCTAAAGCCCATTTTGCGAAGCTGGCCCTCGAAGGCCCGAATGGAAATGTTTTATGTTTTGTTCATGTATGGCCGGCCTGCGTGCCGAGGTTTGGAAATCATGTAAAAGACAAGTGAAACATTTTGTAAGGCCTTAAGGCCGACTTTTGAGTATTTGTAATAACATTCCTATTATCTTGCTAGTGGACATTCATGCTTGTGCTGGGTTCTTGTTTTGCAACTTTAATAAATTGCTTCCGCTAGAATGCTCTGTGTAGGACGTTGAGATTGGTTGGATGGTTTCCATACGTAACCACCCGGTCTGTCTGTGGTATATGGCGTCGGGCCCCGGCCGGACCTACTGCTATATGCTATGCGACGGATAGGGGGTGTTACAATTTGGTATCAGACTACTGGTTTTGGTCGTGCTTAAAGTGAATTCGTGGGCGAATTCTTTTTAAGGGGTGGTGAGCACATTGTGTGCGTCATCGTAATAACAGTAAAAAGAACCCATGAATGTCCACTTAGGAATGAAAATACTCGTGTTTGAGGAACCTGCGTGTTCCTATAATTGCTGTTTGCAATGTTATTTGGTCGCTTAACGGTGTTTTGTACCACTATAGGTGACCCGAAGTGGTGTTGGGCCGTCAGAACGCCGAGGTTCTGAGGCTAGTAGTGCACCAGAAGTTGCTCCCGCAACACCTTTGTCGGCGGAAAATATACGATTGGTTGCTGAAGCGGTGTTGGCCGTGATAAATGCGCAGCCTGGGAGGCAAGCGCAGCAGCCAGCTCCTGTGATGGAGCAAGTACCTCTTCAAGAGGCGGAGCCGAGGAGGATGGAGCAAGTGGTTGTAGAACCAATAGTGCCAAGGAGGGCGACTGAGAGGCAGTTGAAGCATGTAATGAGCTTTAACCCTCCGTTATTCTCGGGGTTGGGAACCCCATCTCAGGCTGAAGAATGGCTCTCTAGGGTGAAGAGAGTCATGACAGCGACGGAGACGGAGGAGTGGCAGATGACCACCATTGCTACGTTCCTGCTGGACGGTGAAGCGAGGATGTGGTGGGAAGGTTTGGAGCTGCATCATCTGCGAGGTAGACAACTGATAGACGTTCCGATGGAAGAGTTCTCGGAATTGTTCTTAGCAAGATACCTCCCTTCTACTCAGAGGATTTCAATGGAGAATGAGTTCCTGAGGTTGGTACAGGGTGAGAGGAACGTGGATGAATATCTCCACGAGTTTACGCGGTTGAGTCGTTATGCTAGCTCCACCATCATGGATGAGGAGCGCAAGACTAATCGTTTTTATGAAGGCTTAAGGGATGAGCTGAGGTTGTTACTGTCGGGGCCAATGACGCAGGGTTTCTTAACCTTGGTCAATACGGCCCGGTCCTTGGAAAAGGACATGAATAATGTACAAGCGAAGAAAGGCTTGGGTGAAAAGAAATCTGAGTTCAGAGTGCCGACTAATTCAAAGTCCGGCTATCAAAGGGCTCTCAAGAAGCATAGGACTTCGGGTCCAGCTCCTTCTGGTGCTTCTGGGGCGACTACGAGTCGGACCCCGGGCGCGTGCTTTACTTGTGGCAAGATGGGGCATTTCGCCCGTGATTGTTGGAGCGGACGTCCTAAGTCCGAGAGGAGGCCGGGAGCCACTTATGAAGAGAAGGGAAAGGCGGTGGAGTCGACCGCATCCCACTATGCTCTGGCCCAACCAAGGGTCTATAATCTTGGCCAACAGGAGGCCATTAAACAAGCTGACGTGGTGACAGGTACGGTTTAATTTATAGCAAGTCAATTCCTTTATATGCTTGTTATGTATGTGTTACCTTACCACTGCTTGTTTAGGATTCGTATTGATTTGTGAAAACCCGGCACGAGCACTCTTTGATACGGGAGCTTCGCACTCCTTCTTGTCCGAAGGATTTATATCACGCATCGGAGTCCCTTCTTCGATGGCGAAGGACAAGTTGGATGTGTTGTTGCCCAATGGGTGTTCGATGCGAGCGGTTAGGATCTGCGAAGTTAAAGTTCGTATTGGAGAGCAGGAGTTTGACCTGCGGGCGTCCTTACTTCCGTTGGTGGAGTTCGACGTCATATTTGGAATGGACTGGCTCTCGGAGCAGCAGGCCCATATAGATTGCGGTAGCAAGGAAGTAAAGCTGGGAGCAAGTCGTGAGACGACGTTTACGGGCTTAAAGGGGTCGAGCAAGACGTTGATGTCTGCTCTTCAGGTGGTGAAGGCGGTTCGTGCTGGAGCAGAACTGTTCTTTACACTAGTGGAGGTTGCAAAGCCGAAGCCCGCGATGGATTGTATTTCAGTGGTATCGGAATACCCTGATGTGTTCCCCGCAGATCTTCCTGGAGCCCCGCCTCAACGGGAGATAGATTTTACGATCGAGCTAGTGCCAGGTGCAAAGCCTGTGTCACGATCTCCGTATCGGCTAGCGCCTAAGGAAATGGCGGAGCTGAAAGTTCAACTGCAAGAGTTGTTGGAGCAAGGTTATGTGCGCCCGAGTTCTTCGCCTTGGAGCGCACCGGTCCTCTTTGTTAAGAAGAAGGACGGAAGCTTGAGGTTGTGTATTGATTATCGGGAGCTAAATAAGCTGACTGAGAAGAACAAGTATCCGATCCCCCGGATTGATGATCTCTTTGATCAGTTAGTCGGGTCGACGGTGTACTCGAAGTTAGATCTCAAGTCTGGGTACTATCAGCTGCGGATAAGGGAGAGTGATATCCCAAAGACAGCGTTTAGTACGAGATACGGGCATTATGAGTTTACGGTCATGCCGTTTGGGCTGACTAATGCGCCGTCAGTATTTATGGATTTGATGAACAGGACGTTCAGGGAGTACCTAGACCATTTTGTGATCGTCTTCATCGACGATATTTTGGTGTACTCGCAAAGTGAGGAGGATCACTTCAAGCATCTCCATTTGGTGTTGGAGACACTCAGGAGAAACCAGTTGTATGCCAAGTTCTCGAAGTGCGAGTTTTGGCTATCCTCAGTAGCGTTCCTTGGGCATATAGTGAGTGGAGAGGGTATTGCGGTGGATCCGGCGAAGATTGTTGCGATACGGGAGTGGCCTGAGCTTGCTACGGTAGCAGAAGTCCGGAGCTTTTTGGGGCTTGCCGGTTATTATAGGCGCTTCGTAGAGAACTTCTCGCGGATAGCGCTACCTCTCACTACTTTGACGAGGAAGGAGCATAAGTTCGTTTGGACGCCGGAGTGCGCGCGAGCTTTTGAGGAATTGAAGTGTCGGTTGACCACGGCGCCTGTGTTGAGTTCGCCGGTTGGGACCGAAGGCTATGAGATATATAGCGATGCTTCGGGCAGTGGTTTGGGTTGCGTGCTACTGCAGCACGGCAGCGTGATAGCTTATGGCTCGAGACAGCTAAAAGTGCACGAGAGGAATTATCCGGTCCACGACTTGGAGTTGGCGGCCGTGATTTTTGCCTTGAAGCTGTGGAGACACTATTTGTACGGTGTGAAGATTGATATCTACACCGATCACAAGAGCCTAAAGTATTTGATTGATCAGAAAGATCTGAATATGCGGCAGCGTAGGTGGATGGAGTTCCTGGGGGACTATACTTTCAAGATCCACTACGTGCCTGGCAAAGGGAATGCGGTTGCGGACGCGTTGAGTCGCCGAGCCCCAGCTCAAGCGAATTGGCTATCAGTGCATGATGAGCGGTTGGTGCAGGAGCTGGAGGCGTTGGAGATTGTTTGTGTGGATAGGCAATCTAGTGCTGAAGCAGTGCTGAATTGGACTGAAGTCCAATATGACCTGGCTGATCGGATTCGGCAGGCTTTGGATATGGATGCTCATATGAAGCAGTTCATGATAGAGGCTCTGGATGGGTCAAATTCCAATTCGTTGTGGAGGACGGATTGCTGTGGAAGGACGGTCGTTTGTGCGTCCCAAGTGTGGGCAATTTACGGGTGGAGTTGTTGTACGAGGCGCATCATACCAAGTACTCGATTCACCCGGGGAGCACGAAGATGTACCGCGACGTCAAGAAACTGTTTTGGTGGCCGGGTTTGAAAAAGGATGTGGCACTATATGTAGCGAAGTGCCAAACCTGCGCCTTGGTAAAGGCGGAGTGCCAAAAGCCGGGAGGATTTCTTAAGTCCTTGCCTATTCCGGAGTGGAAATTCGACGACATCTCTATGGATTTTGTGCATGGTTTGCCAAGGTCGCAAAAGGGGAACGACGCCATTTGGGTGGTGGTCGATCGATTAACAAAGGTGTCGCATTTTATTCCGCATAGGAAGGATGATCCGGTGGAGAAGCTGGCGAAGCTTTATGTGGATAACATAGTGCGGCTTCATGGTGTGCCCCGCAGCATCGTGAGTGACCGAGATGGGCGGTTCACGTCCAATGATTGGAGGCTGGTGCAGCAAATGTTGGGAACAAAGCTGAAGTTTAGCACAGCCTTCCATCCGCAAACGGATGGGCAGACCGAGAGGGTCAATAGAACGATGGAAGACATGCTTCGCATGTGTGTCTTGGACTTCGGAAAGCAGTGGGAGGACCACCTTTATTTGGTGGAGTTCGCATACAACAACAGCTACCAAGCAAGTATTCAGATGGCGCCTTTCGAGGCCCTATATGGTAGAAGATGTCGCACGCCGTTGTCTTGGTTAGAAACGGGCGAGTCAAAGTTGTATAAGCGATCGGAAGTGGAGGATGCTACTTCCTTGGTAAGAACCATTCGGGAGAGGTTGCTTATCGCTCAGGACCGGCAAGCAAAGTACTATAATGCCAAGCACAGGAACGTGGAGTTCGCTGTGGGCGATTATGTATACTTGAAGATCAAGCCGTTCAAGGGTGTCTCGCGGGTGCGACGGTTGAAAAAGCTAAGCCCGAGGTACCTTGGACCGTTCGAGGTTCTGGAGCGAGTAGGAGAAGCGGCCTATCGGCTGAAGCTTTCAGTGGAGCTAAGTGGTTTACATGATGTATTCCATATTTCGGTGCTTCGGAAGGCGGTGCAAGAGCCTACGCAAGTGATCGCGGCCAATCAAGTGCCGGTGGATAGTGGGCTAACGACAAAAGTCAAGCCCGTGCGGATTGAGGACTCGGAGGTCAAGCGGCTACGCAATAAAGAGATCAGGATGGTCAAAGTCCGGTGGGACAATTGCGGTAGTGAGGAGCTCTCTTGGGAGCGAGAGCAGACGATGCTTGACGAATATCCGGAGTTGTTCCGCTCAGGTACAAATTTTAGTTTTGTACATGTTTTTCCCTTTATGTAATTTCGTGGGCGAAATTCTTTTAAGAGGGGTAGAGTTGTAACGCCCCGAAACTCAAAGGAGCAAAAGGGGAATAATTTGGGCAGTTTGAGTTCTGGCTGCAGGCACACGGCCTGGGACACGGGCGTGTCCCAGGGCGTGTCAAGCCTGTGTCGACACTGAGGCGTGAAGTCGACACTTTGGTCTCGACATTGTGTCGAGACTGGGCACACGGCCTGCGACACGGGCGTGTCGTAGGGCGTGTCGACCCGTGTCGACACTTAGCCGTGAAGTCGACACAGTGCTTCGACGTTGTGTCGAGACACGGCACACGGCCTGCGACACGGGCGTGTCGCAGGGCGTGTCAACCCGTGTCGACACTCGTCCCGCGAAGTCGACACTTTGGTGTCGACAGTGTGTCGAGACATGGCACACGGCCTGCGACACGGGCGTGTCGCAGGGCGTGTCGACCCGTGTCGACACTTAGCCGTGAAGTGCCGAGACCTTGTACACGGCCTGGAGCCCAGGCGTGTCAAGGTGACACGGGCAAGGACACGGGCGTGTCCGAACCCGTGTCAGCGCTCGGGTTGGAAACGGGAGAAATTGATGGGGTACATGGCCAGATACACGGCCGTGTCAGTTGGAACACGGGCGTGTCAGATCGAACACGGGCATGTTCGATGCCCGTGTGAGGTTCCAGGTGATTCGATTTTGACGGCGAATGAGGCACACGGCCCTGGACACGGGCGTGTGCCAGGCCGTGTTCGGCCCAGATTGGGCATTTCAGTCCCGAATCGAAGCCGTTCATTTCTTTGACTGAGGATCCAATGGCTGGGGGTTGTTCCTGAAGGGATATACCCAGGTTTTGACTTAGAAAACCCTCACTTTTTCCACTTGATCTCTCTCCAAACCCTTGGAGAAAGAAAAGCTAAGGCAAGAAGAAGAGGAGCTAGATCCGCCATTGGAGGAGCTTCGGAGCTCCGAATCGCAAGCCGACTCCGGATCCGCGGAGGCAACGCTAGTGCGGTCAATTCCATCCGATTACTTTTCGATGGCGCCGAAGAGGAACGCAAGGGTAACGATCCTCACTTTTGAGCATGATAGCTCTCTTTCTTAGCATAGGAAGCCCCCTCTCGCGAGTTTGCGAAGAGTTGGAGGCGTTCCTTCGGGTAGATATGTAAAGTCCCCGTTGTTTAGCGTCCGTATGCGAGAACGGACTTAGGCATTTTGGTTGAAGCCTACCCGGACATGTTAGTCCGGATCGGTGATGTTGCATTACATAAGGCCGGAGAAGACTCCGTGCTATTTGGTGTTTTCGGGTTTTCTACGTGGTAGATTGCAGCAGGGAGCCTTGGGGACTAACCCAAAGGTGCACCCGGAAAACTGGGCGGACACGAGGTCTTGCCAACTTGGTGGCTTGGAAGCCAACTTGAACATAACGAGGTTATGTGACTTGCGGTAGAATGGGACTCGGTGAAAGTTTGACCCGCGCATATGGCTTAAATTGTCGTTGCGATGTGAGCACGGGTTAGATGGAGCCGTACCCGCTTTATGTCGTCCGGTTAGAGCGACCTAAGGTTACATGGGACTCGCCGTTGGCATAAATGGGGGTCTTCGGTGGTCCATGGCTTAATTTGACGTGACCAATACCATGAAGACAAATTGCTCATAGGAATGGCCGTCCAAGAGGCGGTGGTGAGTCCGGAATGTTCATGGCTTTATTTGACGTAACATCGACCGGTTCACCGAGAATGTGCCCTGAGTGCACGGGACGTGTGGCCGTACGAGCCAACGTCTGTGATGAAATGGCTATGATTATATGCATTGCTCGCTTGTGCTAATGAAATGCAGGGAAGGAGCATCGCCGCCCCGAGTTGGGGGTGGGATCGTTATAATTTGGTCAGCATTGCTGACCGTTGCTTTGTTTGCCACCGTGCGGTGGTTTGTTTGCTTGCAGGTGCAGCTGGACCAAGCGGTCAATAGCGGGCTAAAGCCCATTTTGCGAAGCTGGCCCTCGAAGGCCCGAATGGAAATGTTTTATGTTTTGTTCATGTATGGCCGGCCTGCGTGCCGAGGTTTGGAAATCATGTAAAAGACAAGTGAAACATTTTGTAAGGCCTTAAGGCCGACTTTTGAGTATTTTTAATAACATTCCTATTATCTTGCTAGTGGACATTCATGCTTGTGCTGGGTTCTTGTTTTGCAACTTTAATAAATTGCTTCCGCTAGAATGCTCTGTGTAGGACGTTGAGATTGGTTGGATGGTTTCCATACGTAACCACCCGGTCTGTCTGTGGTATATGGCGTCGGGCCCCGGCCGGACCTACTGCTATATGCTATGCGACGGATAGGGGGTGTTACATGTTGACTAAGTCTAGTTTGATTGACGGTCGTTTGACCACCATATTTTAGGTGCTCCGGATGGGAGACAGGGAACAGCCGCAAGGGACGCAGCACCAGCAGGGTACGATGCAGATGGAGATGGGCCAGTGTAGCTCGGGTGGACAGGCATCCGGATCCATGAGTGGAGCAGAGTATTAGTAGTTTTACTTTTATGAATGGATTGTAGTGAGGTTATCATGTATCGGGCTTAAGCCCGTATTCACTTTCTCGCGATGTGGACTATTTATTTGTCATGTGATTTCCTCTTTTTATTGTGGACTTGGATGCTTACACTTTCATTCATTATACATTCTGTCGATGGTGATCGATTTGGCCGACAGGATCGGCGTTTTGTAGTGACGACCTTCCCGGGTTCGAAGGTGTCACCGCAAAGCGGCGGTTCTGGGCCTAAGACCCCGGTGGTTGTTGCAAAAAAATGGGGTCTTACACTTATACTCTCCAGGATACTTCAAGGACAACAAACACCTATCAATCAAGAAATTCCTGAATCTCTGCCAGTCAAGGCTGCAAGCTTGAAAGCCTATCACCCTGAAGCAAAGCTCCTATTCTTCCCTGAACCATTCAACATCCCATGGGGGCCCTTTTGCTAACATTAATATCCACTAGTCTTCTCTGATTGTTGACAGAGAAGACACCATCATCTCTCACCCCCACTGTATAAAGGGTTATAACTCCCTTCAAAAGTTATTCCTGGTTGCATGTCACCTGATCAAAAGACTTGAGCATTGGTTTTTGAGCACCTGATCAAAAGCTCATTGGTGTCCGGCACCTGATCAAAAATATGAGTGGATTCCTACCAGGGTGGTAGAAGAGTAGATGTACCCAGGTTGGGGAACCACTATATATCCTTGTGTCTTCTGTTTTGCTTGATCTTCTTACTTTATTTTTTGTTCTGTGATTTGCTTTACTTAGTATATAACTCTAATTAGTTAAGTTAAGATCTATCCCCATAACTTTCAATTGGTATCAGAGCTAACTTTCAATTGGTATCATAGGTAACTTTCAATGTCCATCCATTCCTTTGTTCGTACGGCTGACTTTGTCCCTAGATATGATGGAGGGGAGAGGTCTCAGAAGACACTCAACCAATTTACCCTAGGATTTGGTTGAGAAGCTGGAGCCTGCTGTGCCTTGAAAGCCTCCAAGATAGCAGTCAGTGTCTGTCCCATCTCCAATTGCTGGAACAGAGTGTGAACTGGCAGGGGTGTAAGAACATTCTGAAACGGAGGCATCCCCTGTTCAAACGTCAAGGTTCATCATAAGTTTCAAAAGGAAGGGTTTTCTAATAAGGTGGATGATTAAAATCTAGTTAAGAGTGGACGGTTGCCTGTGATTCCCTTTATGAGCACACCATAGCTTCCACTGCTTAGTTTGTCCCCAAACTAAACTCAAGCAGAGGTGTCCCAAGGTTTGTGGACTTCTTTTCTTCGGGTCGAGGTTTCCCTCTGATACCAGTTGTAAGACACCATTTTTTGCACCGGGTCTTATGCCCAGAACAGCCGCTTTGAGGGGACTCCAACTCCCAAGGAGGTTGCCAGCACAAATCGCCGGTTCTGCTAGCAAATACTCAACCATGTACCGTAAAAGAAATATAAGTATTCATATTAATGAAACCAGTCTACAATCACAATACAATATAAGAAAGTCCACATAAATCCAAAAGCTAATCAACATGAAACAAAAAGTCTTATAGGAAAGATAAAAGGGCTCATGCCCAGTACACATAATCCTCACTACATAACGCTCGTGAAAGTTAAGCTACTAGTCACTCACTGATCCCATGACTACTGGTGCTGCTGCCACACCTAGGCTAGGCTGGTTCACCTCCTCCTGGATATGTTGGTTCCCCTTGTGCTGGCGTCCCTGGTGTTATGCCCATCAAGCAGTTAGATTAAACTAAGTCTTGATCCCCCTCCCCTCCCCTGCGACACCCGGGTACTATACGAGAGAGGAGGAAAGGGAAGTACCAAAAGTGGAGAGTAAGAAAGAGTAGGTGACAGTGACCCTATCTATCATATGCTAAAGTACCTATCATAGTAATGACAAGTATATAAATGAACATGTATTAAAAGTAGTAGCATAATGAAAACGACAGATTAAAGTAAAGGTTGAACAGCTAACTATCATCACAGAGAAAGTAACCTTAACTTACAAGAATGCCCATACAGACTTATAAGTTAATGGTTCATTTTGTAAGGCCTAATGTATAAAAGATTCCATAATAATTTATACTTTAGGGTTAGAGGTTTTATGCAAGTTATGTATGACATAAAATGTTATGCATGCTAGACTATATGTTTCAAACAAGTGCAACGCACCGACCCGACTCTATGCACACAGACCATTAGTTCCCCCATTTGGAGTTAACTGAACTCTCAGGTACCTATCATTGTAGAAAGCGTAGGCAGTGGGTTGGGACTCCCCACTCCTAGGCCGGTATTCACACCACCCAACCTAGACCTTGCATACTATTCGGTACACCCACAATCGGGTGCTACAGAGTCTCTTGTACTAATGCTGGCAAAACCACCAGTCTTTTATGAGCTATGTGAAGACTTATACCTGCCTAGTCAACGTATAGACGTCGGTGTGAATGATCGTCCACTAACAAGGACCCACCACTTAATGCACACGCACACATGCTATAAAGAGTTCCCGAGCCATTGGATCACCGATCCAAGTCATCAATTCTACCAGCACCGAGTCCACTGCTCGTGAATCTAAACCAACTATCCTCCCGAGATGACAGTGTGAGTGTAGGTGATAGTGGATTATTATTGATTACTCTTTTAGTTTGCTTATTCTTATAGTTTAGGGTTAACCTTAGACTGCCCAGGGCATGCCCGGTGAAGGGCTCTCGAGGGCATTAGGAACTACAATGGGCGGAAGTCTAAAGCTCCTGTTCTCAAGGCACTTACTATTATGGGTAGCTGATTATTACCAAACCATATCCCACATTTCTCTTTAGCTATCTCTAAGTGGATTACCATCCTCAGGGTGAAGACGATACTTTGTCGGCCTCGAGCACAACTCTATCTCTTTGGCACCCTGATTACCTGACATTTGGCCCTATGGGTGACCTTATTAAGAATTCACCCAACTAGATGCACTCACTATATTTTCACCCATGTGAGGCCTACAATTTTACCCTGAATACTTCATTTCGCTATATACAGACCAAATGAACTAGCTTAAGTGTATGAAAGTGAATACTTCAATTTACTTTGTCAACAACCTTAGGATTATTTTTAGGGGTCTACCATGACATGTTGAGCCCAAATCAAGAATTTGGTATTTTTCCTAATTAAATCGGCCTTTAAATAATTTTTCCTAAATCGTGAATCCTAAGGCTTTGAACATGAAGTATAAGTTTTTGTCATACCATAATTTTCACAGCCTCTTATTAACTAAATAACAACAAGGTATGAGTTTCCTAATTTTTCAGAAATGATATCTATCATAAACCAAAATATAAACTTTTTGATCAAAATAATAATTAACAAAGGGACTACAAGATTTTATGATCCAAAAATTATAATAAAATTACCATAGATTAATAATGATCATAAAGTGCCATTTACCAAATTTCATCGTCATCTAAGTTCTTTTTGCCACATAAATAAATTAATGAGTAAGACATCACTTAGGGCACTTTGTGAAGGAACCTCCACTTAATTACTTCTAAAAATTACAGTAAAATTAACACGGCATTACTGTGGTCAAAAAATTTTACTGGTCCAGTTTCATAATTTTCCAGTACTCAGTTTTTCCTACGACAAATTATATTCCCTAATCACAATTTTAGCATTATAAAGAAGGTACTAAAATTATTCATCCAAAAATTACAATAAAATTTTCAAACATAAATAACATCAATTTAGGCCCTTTACCCAAGTTTTATGATCATTCAACACTGTTGTGACATGTATCTGTACCTTATAGGAATGTACTTACTTTATCTAATAAGTGATTTAAGGGAGAGAAATACTCTTAAAAATTCTAATTAAATAGTCCATGGAGTTTCTACACCCTATGAAACTACTTACAAAGTCTTAAGCCAAGACTTGAAGATTTGACCTTATTTCTTTCATTAACCCTAATAGGAAACCCTAAGGTTTGAACTAGGGTTTCTTTGTATTCCAACCCTAAATATTTCTAAAATTATTCCAAGGGATGTTTCAAGTGATAATATGTTAGGGGCCAAGGTTTTACCATGTTTAGTTGGAGGGTTGATCACTCAACCACTCTAAGTGCACTATTGAAGAACTAAGCCTATCACCTTTAAACGACCAACTTTACCCACCAAGATACCCCATCAAATCAACTCCAAATGGGCTGATATTTTTTCTCATATGCATATAAAGACCCCTTTGGTCATCCACCAGCATTTGGGGGAAATTTGAGGCTCATAGGCCCTAATTTACTCATATGTACGAATTATTAAATTTTTACAAAAATTCTAGGAAAATCATCTCCAAAAATTTTGATTTTTGGATATATTGTGAATCATGGCCAGAGAAGCCTATGGTCAAATTTTCAGTCCATTTGACTGAGTGAGCCACTGAGGCCACTCATTTCAATTTCTGGTTAGCCTTTGGACACCTTGCACCAAAAAGTGTGTTGAGGGAAATACATTGGTCCAAATGGGTTGATTCAAATTTTGTAATAAATTAGACACCAATGGCTAGGTTCTTTATATTGGAGCTATTTATAGAAAATGCCTCTAACCATTTTTAATAATTATAACAAGATAGCTGATAAAGTGTGATATAATGAATATGTATAAATATCTTTCACTATTATAAGGGAAAGGTTGTCTTTGGGGAAACATTCAAAAATACCAATTATGCCCTTATTTTTATATTTTAATGACTTGACATATATTATAATCTATTTTAAAGAAATTAAAATACAATGTCCATTCAAGTAATTGCACTATCAAAAAATTAGAAGTAATGATGAAAATCCATTTAAATTCAAAAAGTTTTTTAGTAGAGCTCCTACACCCACTATGGTAGGTTGTCATTAGGCATGTCAGCGGTCTATTCAAGGAAGGTTGTCATTAGGCATATCAGTGGTATTTTCTAGGTGATGACATTAAATCAATCAACTTTATTAAAGTTAAAATTAATATTTTAGGTCAAAACCTATATTGTTTTACAAAATAAAAATTGTAATATTTATGTATATTTTTACGGTCATTTTGAGTACTCATATGTATATGTTGCGGGCGAAACCCGCCTTGATAGGGCGGGCAAAACCCGTTGTCGCTGACCGGGTACTGTCTCCCATGGCCATAGGGGCGGAGCCCCGTGTCGGGCACTCGTATATATATATATATATATATATATATATATATATATATATATATATATATATATATATATATATATATATATATATATATATATATATATATATATATATATATATATATATATATATATATATATGTATGTATGTATGTATGTATATATTTGGCATGCCTTTATCCGATCACGCCGATCCAATGGCCACAGGTCATCATCCTCGATGAGCCAAGGGGCTGGATCAATGCGACCTGGAGCTTTTTCAAACTCCAATTCCCGGTCACCCGACCACCTTACTGGCCGGCCACCACCACCACCTCCGTTGAGGTGGTCGCTATCGCCTGGTGACGACACAACTGTCGGAGGGGCCATTTTTGGCGAACCCGAGGGGTTGATTTTCATGGAAATTTGCTCATTTTCTCCTCACTAACCGGGCTCGATTGAGCCTGATTTCTACACCTAAAGATCTATAGATCTAGCACAGAGGAGAAGGAAGAGTATTAGACCTGTAGACGAGCTTGACGACGTGTGTGATGGCGATGTTCCATGCCCGACAATCTCAAGCCTTTTGCTGGCCAAATTCTCTATTCTCCAACTAAACCAGTGATGTAACCATTCATTTTGATTGCTTGGAGGCTTTTAAAGCTGATGGAGGGGTTGTTTTGGGGAGTTGGAGAGTCAATGCTTGAATGGACATTAATGGCCATGAAGGAGGTATTCGGCCATGGTGAATAGGTGCCTCCTATGCATGGCCGACTGGAATTGATGGCAATCTCCTCCCAAAGGTTAGGGGAGTTGAATGGAGGCTTAGGGAAGGATAAAGGGGGAGCCTCTTTGCATTCTCCATTATTCCCCCATCTTTCTCTCTCCTCCCTTAAATGAAATCTCCACTTTCTCTCTCCTAGTCACCACCTCTAGAATTTGAGTGGCTCTTTAGATAATTTCTACTTGTTGTAGCTAGTGAGCCATCATAATTGGGCCTAGTTCAATTGGATTGAAGTTAGGCTTAGCTTTCCTCCCCTTTTGAGCTTGGTTTGACCAGGGTTGACTCGGGGGTGTTGACTTGGTCAAAGGAGTGGGTTGACTGGTCAACTGAGTGTCTCGAGTCCCATACCACCTCCCAAACCCATTTGTGCCTTGGGGTAATCATCTTAGGTTAAATTAGGGCAAATTGACCTAACTAGGGTTAGTGTTGACTCTAGTTAACTTGACCCCTTAGGTTGACCCCATATGGGTGGCATGGGATCTAAAGGGTCCTGTTGGGTATTGTATCCACAATGTACCTGATTTGAAGAAGCCCCTGGACAAGCTAAGGTCAATAGACTATGTATTTGATAAAATCCTTCTAGTTGTGCTTGCAGTTTTTCCACGCTAAGTGCACACCAATGTCAGGGTGCAGTAGGTCAATATACACGGGTCTGCACGACGTAATCCCTCGTTGAGCAGATCAGTGTGTTGGCCTACGTGTACTCTCTCTATTGGAGTGCACTTATTTTCAAGCACAGGGCTGTAAATATGCAGGAGCAGATAAGGAGCAAGGATGGGTCAAGGAGCATCTCATAGGTGGAAAGACGAAAATTCGTCTAAGTTAGAATCGACGAGAATCACCAAGTGATTCTCGCCGATTCGGCGAGAATCACTTGGGATTCTCGCCGATTTGTCGAGAATCAGAAGTTGATTCTCGCCGAACTCGATCCAGCAACTTCTAAGCAAGCACCTCTGCGTCTAAGTAAGAATCGACGAGAATCACTTAGTGATTCTCGCCGATTCGGCGAGAATCACTAGTGATTCTCATCGAATCGACGAGAATCACTGGTTGATTCTCGCCGTCTCGACCTGGCCTAAAGCAGTGCGTGCAACCAAGGCAAATTCGACGAGAATCATCTTTGATTCTCGCCGAATCGTCGAGAATCACCTTTGATTCTCGGCGACTCAGCGAGAATCACTTTCGATTCTCACCGATTTTGACTTGGCATTTTTCTGGAACTTCCTGAACCGGATTCTGCCGTTGTTAAATTTCTGGACCGGGATTTGGGGATTTCTATTGTGGGTCCCACAAACGGTCATATTGGAGTTAACTACAGTATTTATACACGGGTATTTTGAACGGAATACCTAGACAGAAAGAAGCCGAGCGAGTGCAAACCCTAAAATCGCGAAATCTCTCCATCGCCTCCATCGCCGCTCGCGCGAGTCCGTCGTCGTTGCTGATCGCATTTCTTCCCGATCTCCGGCGACAGAAGCTTAGCAACGCTTGAGTCTCACTTGTCTATCCAGAGATCCCTTGTCTCTCGATTTGTTGACCGGGAAAAACTCCCCCGTCCGAATCGATCGAGACGACCGATCCTAGAGTGACCGTTGGTAGACCTAGTTTGCTTTGCAACGAAGATTGGATCTCAGAAGTACTGCTGCCGCGCACCTTCGTTGCCGACGATCCCGAACCAAGCCGCCGCTCGGATTGCCGCCGCCGGTTTCGGGAAGATCCTCTCCAAGAGAGACCAAAGTTGTAGACTCTTTGTTGACTTCACGAACACGTCGTCGAACGAAGAGGAACACCGTAGTCTCCAAACGAAGTTTGTATCTCTTGTACATTCCATATTTACTTTTGTTGTAAAGGAACGATTGTTCCGTGTTGTAAGGGTTGGGTGCAACCCGATTTGTGGGAGTGTTGACTCTCACGTGTGGAAGGGTTCCTTCCGTTAGTGCAGGGATTGGATTTCAATCCCGTTGGAGAAGTGACCGAGTCGTCCCTTGTTGGGGAGATAGGTCGAAGGGGGAAAGTGGATGTACCCAAGTCGGGGAACCACTATAAATTGCCTGTGTATTCTGTGTGCTGTGCTTTTTATTTTTATTGTGCAGGTACGTTCGTAAATTCCGCAAAAGCGCTACTCGTCACCTATTCCCCCCCCCCCCCATAGGTGCACATAGCTGACACTAGGTGGACTTTCAAGTGGTATCAGAGCCAGGTTGCTCTTCAAAGGTTAACACCTTGAGTAGAATCCTGCCACCAGTGTCAGAAGCATGGATCTGGATTATGAGATACCGCCACTCAAACTCCCCGCATGCACAAAGGATTATTATCCCATCTGGAGAATGAGAGTGTCATTTCACCTTGACGCTATCGATCCTCGAGCATCCTTCATCCTGAAAGAGGGTCTGTTTATTCCAATGAAGACCTCCGACTCTGGGATCCAAGAGCCCATGGGCATTGCTGAGATGTCAGAGACGGAACTATCACTCTTTCACTTGGACGAGAGGATTCGACAAATTATCATGGATGTATGGTCTGGAGCCTCTCGCTCTAGATTGGAAAAATGTAGAACGGCTAAATCTCTGTGGATGATGATCTCAGAGCTGATGGGGGGGGGGGTCAGAGAAAGCTGGAATATGCTGTCAATCAGAGGATGAAGCGTATGTAGGAGTCCTCACTTCTGAAGATGAAGGCAAGGATCCTTCGGACTGCATCAGAGCTCCAGTGTCCGTGTCAGAGACTGAAGAGGACAGTGAGGAAAGCAGCTCTGATGTGGATGAAACAATAGTCACTGGATCTAACGACAATAACACAGAAGTGCAGGTAACTTCCTCATCCTGCCCCGTATCTCTTGAAATTTCTGAAGACAGGAACTGCCCTCCTTCAGAAAATGCTGATTCCCTGAAGAGAGCCCTTCAGTCAAGCAATCTACTTGCTGAGGAGCAAGCTCAAGAGATTGCTCGACTGAAGGTCTTGTTGGTTCTCCAATTGGCGTCCAACAAGGCCAAGGACTCTAAGATCTCAGCTCTAGAGAGTAGTCTGGAGAATGAGAAAAGAATAGTATCAAACTTCTCCAAGGTTGATGCCATTAAGAGAAAGCAAGAAAACGGGTGGATCTCCCGGATTGTCAATTCGTGGAGAAATGGGGAAACGGTATTCCGACCCCCCACTCCAGGCAGGAAGGCAACTCATCATGCCTTCAGGTATGACCACAGGAATGGTCGTGGTCACTGCAAGGGTGATTTGTCCCCATGTGGAAACGTCCATAGTGCAAGGGGCGTCATGGCCACCCATGAGGAAATACCTAAGGCTCATTCTGAGCCCTTCGTATTCACTGCCACTACCTCAACACAGTGTGGATCTGCATGTCCCAGCTCACAGAAGACTTCTCACCACTCGAGGACACGGGATAAAGAGGATAGAAGTCATAATGTCAGGTTCCATGGGGCCCCTGTAAGGGAGATGCCTGAAAGAATGGCACCACCTTCCCGGCCTCATAACACTCACAACATGCATTCTTTCCACCCTTCCACGTGTCACGATGGAAGAGGAATTTTTGTGACAAGATCATGCCCTATCCCGTTTAGACCTAGGACCGTGACTACATCAGTCACGAGATCAGGTCGGAAACGGCGATACAACATTCACCCATGTTGGTGCTGTGGCAAAGTGGGACACTTTGCCATCGATTGTTGGCACAACCCCTCTGTGCCCACGGCAAGGGCTTATCCACATTCTCGGGACAGAGGTAGTCTTCCAGACAGGTTTTCTGAAGGAAGGCAGTTGCGTGCTTATGCTAACAGGAACCTAGGACCCAATATGATTTGGGTTCCTAAGGTAAAGTAATTCTTTCTTGCAGGGTAGTCTAGGTTCCCGTGAATATGATGGGAACTAGACAGTAGGTGGCTCAAGGTTACAGACAGGAGGAAGGGATTGACTTCGACCAGACCTTCGCACCAGTAGCAAGGCTCGAGGCAATCAGGTTGTTCCTGGCGTATGCTTCACACAAAGGATTCACAGTCTATTAAATGGATGTGAAATCAGCATTCCTGAACGGAGACCTGAAAGAGGAAGTATACGTCGCTCAACCCCCAGGTTTTGTCGATCCTACTTATCCCAATCACGTTTATTTTCTTAATAAGGCCTTATATGGGTTGAAACAAGCTCCACGAGCTTGGTATGAGACTTTATCTAGTTTTCTTCTGGAGAACAAGTTCTCCAGAGGTAAAATAGATAAAACATTATTTCTCAGGGAAGTCAAAGGCAAGATTTTGCTGGTGCAAATCTATGTCGATGACATAATATTCGGCTCAACGGACAACAATCTTTGCAAAAAGTTTTCTAAACTTATGCAAGGAAAGTTTGAAATGAGCAGTATGGGAGAGCTCAAGTATTTCTTAGGACTTCAAGTGAAATAGTCTGAGGATGGAATCTTCATCTCTCAGACGAAGTTCACAAATGAACTCCTTAAGAAATTCGGTATGGAGAGTGCAACCTCTATGAGGACTCCAATGGGATCCACCATGTCTCTGGATAAGGATGAGAAAGGTAAACCTTTCGATGAAACCAAATACAGAAGCATCATTGGATCCCTGCTCTACCTTACTGCCAGTAGACCGGATATTATGTTCTCCACATGTGTATGTGCCTGATATCAGGTGAACACTAAGGAATCTCACTATGTCGCTGCAAAGCGAATTCTGAGATACCTTAAAGGTACTCCTAATCTTGGCTTGTGGTACCCGAGAAACAATGATGTCGAGCTAATAGGCTTTTCAGATGCTGATTTTGCAGGGAGCAGGGATGACAGGAAAAGCACCTCCGGGACGTGTCAATTCCTCGGCAGGAGGCTTATCTCATGGAACAGCAAGAAACAGAATTGTGTTGCAACCTCCACAGCAGAGTCAGAGTACATCTCGGCCGGAAGCTGTTGCGCACAACTTCTATGGATCAGAAACCAGTTAGCCGACTACGACCTTCAGTTCAAGGAAGTACCCATATACTGCGACTCCTCCAGTGCAATTGCCATTGCCAACAATCCGGTGTCGCACAGCAGAACGAAGCATATTGAAGTACGCTACCACTTCATTCGGGAGCACGTGGAGAACAAGGATATCTCTCTCTGTTATGTCCCCAACGGACAAGCAGATTGCTGATATATTCACAAAGCCCCTAGACGAGGCCAAGTTCAATCTTTTTAAGACTGAATTGGGGATGCTCAATTATGAGGAATGAAGACCACCGAGGCTCTAGGCCCGTGCAAGAACTGAGGGGGAGCAAAGGGTAAAACGCTACAGACCCCGATTTGTAGAAGCCGAAAAGGGGGAGATTACCCTCTCGGCTAAGGCTAAGGTGGCTCCAAGCTTGCTCCCAAGAAATTGGTATAGGTAATGGATAACTCACTCAACTCACTTTTCAGTTTATGGTTTTCATTCTCATTTGCTCTATTCACCTTAGCTTGTAGGGTTTAGGCTTCTTCAAATAGGGGGAGATTGTTGGGTATTGTATCCACAATGTACCTGATTTGAAGAAGCCCCTGGACAAGCTAAGGTCAATAGACTATGTATTTGATAAAATCCTTCTAGTTGTGCTTGCAGTTTTTCCACGCTAAGTGCACACCAATGTCAGGGTGCAGTAGGTCAATATACACGGGTCTGCACGACGTAATCCCTCGTTGAGCAGATCAGTGTGTTGGCCTACATGTACTCTCTCTATTAGAGTGCACTTATTTTCAAGCACAGGGCTGTAAATATGCAGGAGCAGACAAGGAGCAAGGATGGGTCAAGGAGCATCTCATAGGTGGAAAGACGAAAATTCGTCTAAGTTAGAATCGACGAGAATCACCAAGTGATTCTCGCCGATTCGGCGAGAATCACTTGGGATTCTCGCCGATTTGTCGAGAATCAGAAGTTGATTCTCGCCGAACTCGATCCAGCAACTTCTAAGCAAGCACCTCTGCGTCTAAGTAAGAATCGACGAGAATCACTTAGTGATTCTCGCCGATTCGGCGAGAATCACTAGTGATTCTCGTTGAATCGACGAGAATCACTGGTTGATTCTCGCCGTCTCGACCTGGCCTAAAGCAGTACGTGCAACCAAGGCAAATTCGACGAGAATCATCTTTGATTCTCGCCGAATCGTCGAGAATCACCTTTGATTCTCGGCGACTCGGCGAGAATCACTTTCGATTCTCACCGATTTTGACTTGGTGTTTTTCTGGAACTTCCTGAACCGGATTCTGTCGCTGTTAAATTTCTGGACCGGGATTTGGGGATTTCTATTGTGGGTCCCACAAACGGTCATATTGGAGTTAACTACAGTATTTATACACGGGTATTTTGAACGGAATACCTAGACAGAAAGAAGCCGAGTGAGTGCAAACCCTAAAATCGCGAAATCTCTCCGCCGCCTCCGTCGCCGCTCGCGCGAGTCCGTCGCCGTTGCTGATCGCATTTCTTCCCGATCTCCGGCGACAGAAGCTTAGCAACGCTTGAGTCTCACGTGTCTATCCAGAGATCCCTTGTCTCTCGATTTGTTGACCGGGAAAAACTCCCTCGTCCGAATCGATCGAGACGACCGATCCTAGAGTGACCGTTGGTAGACCTAGTTTGCTTTGCAACGAAGATTGGATCTCAGAAGTACTGCTGCCGCGCACCTTCGTTGCCAACGATCCCAAACCAAGCCGCCGCTCGGATTGCCGCCGCCGGTTTCGGGAAGATCCTCTCCAAGAGAGACCAAAGTTGTAGACTCTTCGTTGACTTCACGAACACGTCGTCGAACGAAGAGGAACACCGTAGTCTCCAAACGAAGTTTGTATCTCTTGTACATTCCATATTTACTTTTGTTGTAAAGGAACGATTGTTCCGTGTTGTAAGGGTTAAGTGCAACCCGATTTGTGGGAGTGTTGACTCTCACGTGTGGAAGGGTTCCTTCCGTTAGTGCAGGGATTGGATTTCAATCCCGTTGGAGAAGTGACCGAGTCGTCCCTTGTTGGGGAGATAGGTCGAAGGGGGAAAGTGGATATACCCAAGTCGGGGAACCACTATAAATTGCCTGTGTATTCTGTGTGCTGTGCTTTTTATTTTTATTGTGCAGGTACGTTCGTAAATTCCGCAAAAGCGCTACTCGTCACCTATCCCCCCCCCCCCCATAGGTGCACATAGCTGACACTAGGTGGACTTTCAGGTCCCTATGAGATTGAGAGGGGTATGGTGGGGTCAAGTAGTCATATTGAGGCCCACAAGCTAAACCCTAGCTTAGGTGTCCAGAAATTACTATTTGCAGACTAAGGTGTTGTCACCTATTTACCTAGGCAACCTTTGTCCCCTTGGTCTTATTAGAGCTTTTTCATGACCTAGTCATGATAAAACTTCCAAGGGTCTGGTTTTTTGTGGGACGTTACAATATGCTTCTTGAGAGAAACCTAAAACTCCATGATGTCTATCTCTATGCATCTTAATATCAATAATATAAGATGCTTCACCCATATCCCTCATGTCAAAAAATTTAGAGAAACTGCTTTACCTCATGTAGAAACTCTTCATCATTGGTTACAAGTAAAATATCATCTACATATAGCATGAGAAAACAAATCCTACTCTTACTAACCTTTTAGTATATACATTGATCCACGACATTTTATATAAATCCAAAGGAAGAGATAATATCATGAAATTCTAAATACTACTAGCGAGAGGCATGTTTTAATTCATATATAGACTTTTTATGTTTGCATACCAAATTCTCATCATTATGAGAGATGAATCCTTTTGGTTGTTTTATGTAAACCACTTCATCTATATCTCTAGTGAGAAATGTTGTTTTCATATCTATTTTGTGTAACTACATATCAAAATGTGCTACTACTGTTAATATTACACAAAGAGAATTATTCTTAAAAACAGGAGAAAAGGTCTGTGTGTAATCGATTCTTTCTCTTTGAGTAAATCCAATTGCAACAAATCTGGCTTTATATCGTACAGTATTTCCCAATGAATTTTTCTTAGTCTTAAAGACTCATTTACATCCAATGCCCTTCACCACATTGGGAAACTCAACCAAATCCCAAATTAAGTATAGGTCTAGAATTCAACTCCTCTAACATAGCAGTGTACCACAATTTTGATTTATGACCATTCATTACATTTGAAAAGATTTTAGGGCCACTCTCAGCTCCAATAGTATAGTCAGATTCTTGCAGATATACAATACATTCACTTGAAATTTCTAACTTTAATTCTATAGTAAATCTTCTGAATGTTGTATTTACATTCTCGGTAGAAGCATGTTGTTGAATTGTTTATTGAATAAATACTGGTAATTACTGAATATTATATTATGACAAATCAGTATCAACATGTTGTGGAATGTCAATGCATGGTTCTTCAACTTCTATTTGAATTGCATGAGTGTTGTGAGCAATGATAAATTTATAACTTAAGGTGGAATGTTGTATATCAAAATGATCTTTATCTAGAATTGAATCCCTAAAAAGATCTCTCCCGCTGATTAAATCCTTATCAAGGAATTTAGCATTTCTTGATTTCGCAATCCTATTCATATGAGATATACAATAAAATTTATATCTTTTATGCTTTTCAGCATATCCAACAAAATACCCACCGATAGTCCTTGGGTCTATCTTCTTCACTTATGGAGTATACACTCTTACTTCTGAAGGGCAACCCCATATGGATACAAGTTGAAAACTCGGTTTCCACTCTTAGAGTAACTCAAAAGGCCACTTTGGAACAACCTTGGTTGGAACACAATTTAATACGTATATTACTATTCTTAAAGCTTTTATGCATAGAGAGTTAGGAAGTTTTGAGCTGCTAAGCATGCTCTGCGCCATGTCTAGTAATGTTCGGTTCCTTCTTTCTGTTACACCATTCTAGTTATACCACGATCCGTCTAAGCAAAAGTTAGAGTGCGCTTCGGTTGGATCGTGATGCCACAAATATGGACGGAAAGAAAATCCATGCCTGTTAGGCAATAGCTGAGATACTGATAATTAGTTTTAAAATAATTACTTTCGAATAAAATAGACTATTTTTATTGTTGAAGCTTTAAAATATAGCAGAGAGAAACAAATGCATGTGTATTTTAATAAAAACCCATGATATAAGAATACAGTATAATTCCATGCAATAACAATCCCAATGAAAATAAACATGCACTGACATCAAATTTCTAGAATATAGCTTATAGCCTAGCAGTTGTCCATGATAACAGAGAAAATTGATGATCGTAATTATTATATAAAAGAAGTATCTGAAAGTAAATAAGAAAAAATGCATAGAACTTGACACAACAAGAAGATAAAATTCTAAAAGCAGGAGCTCTTGACGCAAATCAAGTTCAGAGTAGCAGGAGGTGCAGTCATGGACGCTAAAGCAAATTCCAAAATTAGAAGAAAAAAGCCTCATAATATTAAAATAAATAGTGAGCAAACTAAAATAAACTACGAGCATGAGAGTCAGAAATATTTGGGTACAATTATTATATGAGGCAAAGCTAGTATGATAGAAACGTAAAATTATCTAGCAGAAATAACTTTAATTATTAGTCTACTCTAGAGTACAACATATATTCGATCACGTAATGATATAAGTTGCAATCAGTGAAAGGTGTAAGCAAGTGTTTCTATTTGATGCACATGATTCTTGTACATGTTTAGATGCTTATGAGAAATTTTGTGCTTGCTATGACCATTTATTAGTTACCATTACAAGTCAAGTGGAAACTCGAGTCAAGGTGTCACATCAATTCAACACTACATTTCAATGATTGTTTATGATATTAATGAATGAAATGATTCATAGATTATGATTCTAGCAGGAACAAATTTGCATCAAAGGGAAGAATCAAGTTATGGAACACATTTACCCAACTCTTGCAACCAAACATGCATAAAATGCAAAGATCCGATGACACTCAAAACTAGATAGTGAGTTTTGAACCTTGCAGGCTCGTGAGATTAATATTTCATTAACAAGAAGATTTTTCAAGTAAATCACAGGGGTAAGTTTGACATGCATCGATTTTGGGATAACAAGTACAATTCAGATTAAATCATTTTTGACACAAATATCTTCTAAGTAAAATATATATGTTACGAGCATGATATAAAACATCAATCATAAATTTGCTAACCAAAACTCGTTATAATTATTACCATAACAAAATTATTCATGCACAACAATCTACCATTCTTTGAATTATTCATCAAATGAGAAATTCATTCATTTATGTGAATATCCCAAATAAAAATCATTCACGATCACCAACCCATGGAATTTTAAATAAATTAAACCCTAATATATTAACTTGTCAGATTAGGTATTCAAGATTTAAATTCATTTGACAGATTAAATATTTAGTGTACAACCCCGTATTTGGTAAATGGGCCTCTTAAAAGGGTCATGACCCAGTAGTGTCATTCAGGTTTTATTATGCTAGGCGAGTCGAGTAGGCGCATGGTCGGGTCTCGCCCCTGGTTGCGTGTGACTTCATCTAGGGACTAGAAAGGGAGCGAGTGGGGTGTGTCGACCCGCACTCACCCTAGAGTCAAGATTGGCGGCGAGTGCGGGTCTCCTTGGACACTCGCCACCTCAGGCGAGAGGTCAGTTCGCCCAGTAGTTCCCCTCTAGAGAAGCCCAATGAGGTATGCAAATAACCTCTCCAAACAACGGAGTTACACGGTTGGCAGACCACTCTGGGCTATGTATAGAAGAACCAAAAGACGGGATTCCACTATGTACATGCCGGACTTGGAAAACTATAAAAAGACCCTTAAGGGAACCTGTTGGATCCCTAGTTGGATTTGGGCTAGGTTCACTAAATTAGGATGTTTGACCCAACATATATAGCTAGGGTCATGTATGAGTCCTAGAGTATAGGCCATGTCCTTAGAGTCAACACTACATGGACCAGCCATCAACAGACTGGAAAAGACTCAAGACTTAGAGAAATTTCAAAGACTCAGAAAATGAGTTCGATGTTCGTCAAACTCAGGTCGACGATAGTCGTGCTAAGCTCGATGAACTCATAGAAAATTCTCTGAGCTAAGCTCGACGAACTTGGTTCTCAGGTCGACGATCTATGGACACTATACTTCAACATTCCAAGTCCAGAATTCTTCTCACTAAACTTCAGTTGACAAAGGTAGAATATCAGCTCGACGAACTTGGATCTTAGGTCGACGATTTCTAGATCATCTACTTTAACATTTTTAAGACCAGAAACACTTAAATGTTCTAAATCCAGAATCATACTTCAGTCGACGAATTCATGTTCTCAGTTTGATGAACTTAGACCACAATCCTGACAAGTTTTATCAAGTAGCAGTTAGCAGTTCTCAGCTCGACGAAACTAGTTCTCAGGTCGACGAACCTAGTTCTCAGGACGATGATTTCTGGATACTTCATTTTAATATTCTAAAGTCCAAGAACCATTACTCTGAATACTAGTCAACGAACTTAAATTCTCAGCTCGACGATCTTGATGCACATAATTGGCAAGATTCCAGAGAAAGCAGTTATCTGTCCTCAGGTCGACGATCTTGGATCTCAGGTCGACGAACAACTATTATCTGGTCGACGAACTTGACTTCTCAGCTCGACGAACTCTGGACCCAGCTAGACGAATTCTATTCTTTGCTTGACAATTTCTGTGCAGATCCAGACATGGACTTTCCCTCCCTATGTTCCTTATTTTATTGCGATAATTCCTGAGTAATCAATGCTTAACATTCTCTGAATATTACCATTAGATGCAACATTGATTATGGACTTCATCAAGATTATTGCTTGTAGTTTTTCAATGGGACAGTTGGGGAAATCAATCAATGCAAATATTCTCCAGGCCGTCAGCATTGAATGAAGGAAGAAATTCAAAATTCAGAAGGAATATTACACAGAAATATAAAAAGGATTTTTCTTCTTCTTCCTTTGGCAGCAAGAAGAACAACAGAGATAACAAGACAGTGCAAAGTTTTTCCTTCTTCCTTCTCGACTGAACACAGAGAACAAGAATACACAGGGCAATAACACAGTAGAGAAATTAGAAGCCCTAGGCCAGAGAAAGAACAACACGCTGAAGAAGAAGAAGAACATCAATCAAAAATCAAGAGACTTCTTGCTTCTTCATCCCAGGATGCTTCAGAGGACAACAAATATTCTATATGACAGAGAAGCTCCTGGATACCTGCTGGTCAAGGTTGAAACATGGAAGATCTACTCACCCTGCAACAAGGCTCAAATCTTCCTGCGTTCAATATCTCAGGGGGAGCTTTTGCTAACATCATATATCCACTAAAGTCTTCTCAATTGTATTTTGAGAAAGAGAAGACATAATCACTCTCTCACCCCACTGTATAAAGGGTTCCTTAACTGCCTTCAAAAGTTATTCTTGGTTGCATATCTCTTGATCAAAAGACTTGGGTTGGTTTTTGAGCACCTGATCAAAAGCTCATTGGTGACAGTCACCTGATCAAAAACCTGAGTGGATTCCTACCAGGGTAGTAGAAGAGTGGATGTACCCAGGTTGGGGAACCACTATAAATTTTTTGTGTTGTCTGGTTGCACCTTTTCTTTTGTTCTGGCTGTAGCTGTGCTAGCTAGGTTGATGTGCATGTGATAAGTGCTAGATTAATTTATCTTAGGTATGTTTTTATTTACAGCAAAATTTTTTAAGTTTTCAAGATACTCTATTCACCCCCCCCCCCCTCTAGAGTATTTCAGATCTAACCCTTACTTTCAATTGGTATCAGAGCTAGTTTCCTTTGGTTATACAAGTTAACCCCTTGAACCAAAAGATCCTGTATTAGATCTGACCTTTACTTCTATTAAGTTTACATTCACAGCATGGCACAGAACAAAGACTATGCAAGAACCAGACCTCTAGTGTGCAACCTAAATAGGTTTGCCATCTGGAAGGCAAGAATAAAATTATATATGATTTCTATTGATGAGGACATCTACAACTCTATTTTGACAGGTCCTCCTCAAGCAACTGCCTCTACGTCTACAACAGCTTCAAGCACCAATGCAGTTCCACCACCTGAGTGGACTGAAGCATAAAAGAAATCCAAGGTTGTTGATGCCAAGGCCATAAACATTCTGGCCCAAATAATGTCTGATGACATTTTCCAAAAAGTGGCAGAATGCACATCAGCTAAGGCCATTTGGGACTCTCTCAACCAAATGGTAGCTGAATCAGCTGACGAGAGGAAAGATTGAAGATCTAATCTCATATCCCAATATGAGAATTTCAAGAAGAAGGAAGCAGAATCTGTTGCAAATATGTACAACAGGCTGAGCTCAATCATTAATGAGCTGAAGACCTTGGATAAGGACATCACCCTCACTGAGGTGAATGACAAAATCCTTATGTGCTTCCCAAGCTCATAGGATTCAAGGATCTGGCCAATCAAGGAGTTCAGAAGCTTAAATGAGATTTCCACTGAATCTCTTTTGGGAAAGCTCAAGTCCTATGAGCAGCTCATTAAATCCAGAGAAGTAGTAGAGTAAAGGACACCTCCACCAGCAAGGAAGGAACACAACCTGGCATTCAAGGCTGCTGAAGAGACAGAAACTTCAACACTGAATGAAGAGTTAATGAGTCTGCTTGCCAAAAGATTCTATAAAATGGCAAGGAAAGATTTCAGAACAAAGTCATCCATGCAGGATGACAAGACAAGGTATGACAAAACCCCTACTAAATAGGTAGTTTGTTTTTGGCTGCAGGAAACCTGGACACTTCATCTCAGAGTGCCCAAAAAATCAAAAGAAAGAAAGGAGAAGAGAAAAGGATTCTAGAAGACAGCGAAGCAGCAGGACTTCTTCCAGCAAATACAAGAAGAAGGAGAAGGGCTTTGTAGCAGAAAGCTGGAGTGAAACTGAGGATGAATCCACATCTTCAAGGTCCAGTAAAGAAGAAGAAGAGGCAAGGGCCAAAGAAGTCTGCCTCATGGCCTATGATGCCTCTAGAAGTCAATCAGATGAAGAAGAATCTGAAAATGAAGAAGCCTCAGAAACAAAAGCTGATCAAGTACTTTTATCTTTTGACTATAATTCTGATGCTTTCAAATTTGAATTTAAAACCATGTGTATTGATTTAATAAACTCTGAAAAGGAAATCAAAACACTTAGGGAAAGACTAGTTAATCAAGAAAATATAATTTCTGAAAACACTAAGCTAAAAGATGAACTTACACTAGCTAAGGAACAAATCACTGCTTTAAAAACAGAGCTATGTGAAGTCAAACAACTTGAGGAATCTCTCAATGGGAAAAGCCTTAAGCTGATGGAGATCACAAGCACAGTCAATACCAGACTAAATGACAAACTGGGCTTGGGTGCATCATCAAGTTTACCCCCCATTCTCAAGAAGAACATATTATCAACCCCCATTAAATTTGTGTCAGCTAAGAATAAAGAAGTAATGAACAACAATCAAACTGAAATCACACATAAAAACAAGAAAAATCAAAGTCAGAAAACCTTAGACAAAAACAAAGTTCAGCAGATTTCATCGAACTCAGATCGACGAAATGTGGCAAGTTCGTCGAACTCAAGTCGACGAACGCTGAACGCAAATCTATATAATAATCATTCGTCTTACTACAATCGACGAACTGTGTATGGTTCGTTGAGCAGAGGTCGACGAACTTGGGGCACAAAAAATGACTATGTTCATTCTCTGAGCAGAGATCGACGATCTCATCCCATTTCGTCGAACTCTGGTCGATGAACTCACAACATTTCGTCGAACCCAGAAAGACTTGATAAAAGTCATAACTTTAATAGCAACTCTAATAAAACTAGGAAACCATTTAACCCACTTTTTTATTGGATAATTCCACCTAGAAGATATCACCTATTAGGATACAAATCATAACCTGAATTTTCTGTGATTTCAAGTTTTTCCTATCAGCAAAACAAAGGACCCAAGGTAACCTGGGTCAAGAACAATTAATTATTTTCTCTACAGGTGAATAGCTGTCCAGTTGTTAATTAACTATGTTATCTGGACAGTGGTTGCTCCAAGCACATGACTGGCAGCAAGGACAACTTACATAATTACAAGTCCAAGCTAGGACCAAAGGTAATCTTTGGTGATTCAAAGTGTGGCCAGTCTGAAGGCTACGGAGAAGTAAGGATTGGAGCAGTCACATTCAAGAAGGTGACTTATGTAAAAGGACTCAAGCATAACCTCATCTCTATCAGCCAATTATGTGATGAAGGTTATCACGTACACTTTAACTCTACATCCTGTATTATTTCTAATAAAGAAAAACAAAAAGTTTTAATTGTAAATAGGCAAGAAAACATATACTTAGTTGATTGTCTTTCTGCCAATTCAGATATTTGTCTGCTTAATATCGTTTGCAATCAAAATGAATTATAGCATAAAAGATTAGGACATGTAAACATGAAAAAAATTGCTAGGCTATCTAAAGACAGCCTTGTAAGAGGCTTACCTTCTGCTCCATACAAGAAGGAAGGCCTTTCTAGGACTTGTCAACTAGGCAAGCAAACTAAATCTAGTTTTAAATCAATTAATAAAAGTGATTCACCTAGGATTTTGTACTTGCTACACATGGATCTCTTTGGACCCATTGCTGTACAAAGCCTAGGAGGGAAATCCTATAGTCTAGTCATTGTAGATGACTTCTCAAGATTCACTTGGGTGTTCTTTCTGAGATGTAAGTCAGATACCTTTAAAGTTCTTACAGATTTTCTCAGGACCATACAGATTGAGTACTCTACTCATGTTGCATTTATCAGAAGTGATCATGGTACAGAGTTTGAGTCTCTTCTTATGTATGAGTTCTGTGAGAAGGAAGGTATCAGGCACTGCTTCTCAGCTCCTAGAACTCTCCAACAAAATGGGGTAGCTAAAAGGAAGAATAGAACCTTGATTGTAGCTGCAGGCACATTACTTGCAGATGCTTATATGCCACTATCCTTTTGGGCAGAGGCTGTAAGCACAGCAAATTATGTATTGAATAGAAGTTTGATACATAAACTTAAGAATAGGACTCCCTATGAATTACTTAAAGGGAAGAAACCTAAAATCACTTACTTTAAAGTATTTGGATGTGTATGTTATATACATAATAATAAAAAGAAATATATTAGAAAGTTTGAAGCTAAGGCTGAAGAGGGAATTTTTCTAGGATATTCTCAAGTAAGCAAAGCTTATAGGGTATTTAATAAATCATCCTTAAAAATTGAGGAATCAATTCATGTAACTTTTGATGAAACTAACATTTCTTATAAGGAGAAAGAGATTTCTACCAGTAACACTTTGCAGGTACCTTACTTGTGTGAGAAAATGGGTGAATTAAACCTTCCATAGGAAGATATAACACCCTCTTCTCCACAAGTTATTGAAGACAATGAAGATGAACCTTTGGAAGAGGCTGAACCTCATTCAACAGCAAACATAATTACACGAGAGGAATTAATTTCAAATTCTGTTGTTGAACAAACTCCACCCACTGATCTTGTCACACTAAGGGATCACCCTAGATCCTACGTGATTGGAGACATAACAGTAGGTGTACAGACAAGGCATCAACTCAACAAAGATGTGATGCATGTCTATTTTCTCTCTCAAGTTGAACCTCAATCCATAAAAGATGCTGAGCAAGATCCCCACTAGATCATTACCATGCAAGAGGAACTCAACCAGTTTGAGAGATGTAGAGTTTGGGATTTGGTTCCAAGACCCAAAGACTACCCAGTCATTGGAACCAAATGGGTATATAGAAATAAGCTTGATGCCCATGGTGCAATTATGAGGAACAAGGGTAGGCTTGTTGCTCAAGGTTATAGGCAAGAAGAGGGTATAGACTATAACCAAACATTTGCACCAGTTGTAAGGTTAGAAGCAATTAGAATCTTTCTTGCCTATGCTGTCTACAAAAAGTTTAAAGTCTATCAGATGGATGTGAAAAGTGTCTTTCTCAATGGAGTACTAAAAGAACAGGTTTATGTTGAACAACCTCCAGGTTTTATCTCTCCAACCCATCCTTCTTATGTATTTAGATTGCATAAAGCCCTTTATGGTCTAAAGCAAGCTCCAAGAGCTTGGTATGAGACCTTAGCTAGATTTCTGATAGAGCATGAACTCACTAGAGGCATAGTAGATAAAACATTATTCACTAGGCACCATAAGGATAAAATTTTGTTAGTACAAATATATGTAGATGACGTCATATTTGGGTCTACTGATTCCAAGCTATGCAAGAGGTTTTCTGACCTCATGTATTCAAAGTTTGAAATGAGTAGCATGGGTGAGCTCTCCTACTTCCTTGGTCTCCAAGTGAAGCAGCTACCTGATGACATCTTCATCTCTCAGGCTAAATATGTTAAAGAGCTTCTTAAAAATTTTGGGATGGCTGATGCCTTAGCAAAGAAAACACCTATGGCTACTAATGCTGTAATAGACACTGATGAGCATGGGAAACCAGTTGATCAGAAACTATATAGGGGCATTATTGGGTCCATATTATATCTTACAGCTAGCAGACCTGATATAATGTTTGCCGCATGTCTTTGTTCTAGGTTCCAAGTGAACCCTAAAGAATCTCATCTAGTTTTCCTAAAAATAATTTTGAGATATATAAAGAGTTGTCCTAGTCTAGGCCTTTGGTATCCTACTGAGTCAGAATTTAATTTAACTGGATATTCAGATGCTGACTTTGTTGGATGCAGAGTTGACAGGAAAAGTACCTCAAGAACTTGCCAGTTCTTAGGTATGAGATTAGTGTCTTGGTTCTGCAAGAAACAATCATCTGTGTCCACATCAAGTGCTGAAGCAGAATACATTGCAGCTGGCAGTTGTGGTTCACAGATATTATGGATTCAGAATCAACTCCTAGACTATGGTTTCAACTTAAATAATTCAACTCTACTCTGTGATAACACAAGTGTTATATCCATAGCACAAAATCCAGTCCATCACAGTAGGACTAAGCATATAGACATTAGGCATCATTTCATTAGAGAGTGTGTAGACAAAAACAAAATCAAACTTGCCTATATTTACACTGATTTACAAAGAGCCAATATTTTCACCAAACCCTTGGATGATAGTAATCACTTGTTCTTCATAAATCAGCAGGGCATGATCAATGGAGAAGCCTTGATTTAACTTCTGTCTGCACTCGACGAATTTTTCAAAGTTCGTCGAACGGAGCTCGATGAATTGCGAAAAGTTCTTGAGATATTCGTCGAACGGAGGTCGACGAACTCTCTATGAGTGAAGTTGTTTTCGTCGAACGGAGATCGAAGAATCTACTTCAGAAAACTTTCGTCGTACGGAGCTCGACGAAATTTCTTCAAATCTTCAAACTGAGCTCGACGAATTATTTAACTACACTTTATTTCGTCGATCTCAGATCGAAGAATTATTTATTTTTCATGGAACGGAGTTTGTCGATTCATATTCCGGAAAATCTTATATCTAGGTTTTCTTCGACCTCCGTCCAGCGCTTTTAGTTCCCGTGCACTTGATCTTCGTCTTTCTCTTGCAGGTGAACTAATGGCGATTCTAGCGGGAAGTCTTGCAGCGATGAAATTCGATACAGGATTTGATGTCGACTTTGATTCCTTCCAACACTTAGACCCAATATTCCTGGACATCTTGTAACTGCTTGAAGATCAGCAGTTAAAAACTTTGATGACTACCAGGATCAAGATAGCTGGCGCAGAAATCAGAGAGTGGGTCTATACTTCCTCAACCACAGATGATAACACCATGATAGGCACCATATCGGGTAATGATGTTTCTCTTACCCCTGTCGTTCTGACTGAAATCTTTGGATTAACTAATGGTGAAGAGGAACTAGAAATTGCTAGTGATGAATTTGATGAGATGCTGAGTAAGATGGATTATTCTGGAGAAACCCCTAATAAACTGCTGAAAAAACACCTCTCTGCTGAATACAAATTTCTAGCAGATATTGTGGGGAAAGTATTGCTAGGCAAACACACTGCTCATGATTACATAACCAGGCACCAATTCCTAGTGATGTGTGTAGTGGTGAATAAGAAGCCTGTGAACTGGGCTCAAATTATGTTTGAATTAATAAAGAAAAAGAACACAAAGAAAGAGGTTTGTTTTGGAAGAATTTTGGGAATCTTCCTCAAAGAAAAGGCTGCTGAATCCCTTGTCTCCCCGACCATATTCATCAATGCCTCCAAGATGCTCACATGTGCCCTCTTTGGCAAGTGGGAGAGGACCATCACCAAGACCTCCAAGGCTTCTTCGTCTTCCACCAGGCCTTTTGAGAGCACTAGGGCTACTCCAGCCACTTCCCACCCTGCTGAAGATATCCCTCCTCCACCTCCATCACCTCTAGCCATCCAAACTCAACCTCAGATGGTACAATAACTCCCCTCCACAGTTCAAACCACAGTCCACATTCCTACATCTTCATCATCTCCAGTCCCTCCATACCCAACTCATATTCACTTTCCTACCTCACCTCCATCCCAACATGGTACATACATTCCCTCCAACACTCCCACTCCCTCTCCACATAGTACACCAACTACGTCCCCACTTTCCTCTCCCTTACCCCATCATCTGGCCAACATCCCATCCTTCACTCTGCCCACTTCCCCTCCTCATACTTCTTCCTCTCTAGATGCTCAAATGATAGATGCTTTACCTCCTCCTCCACCATCATCTTCCATCCCTCCCTCTATTTCCATTGAAACACCTTCTGCCACACCCTTTGCATCTCTGCCATTGAACCCCTCCATTATTCCATCTCTCATTGCACTTCTCACTCCCCTACTCAAAAGCATTATAGCAGAGGCTATTACACCTCTTGCTTCTTCCATATCCTCACTTGCTGATGACATCTCTGCTCTCTCTGCTCCTCCATCTTCAGTCCGGGTCCTGGCTCCAGTTCCCACTGAAACCAGGCAGGGGGAGATACTATACGAAGAAGTAGCAGTAGAAGCAGCAACAACAGCAGAAGCAGCAGCAACAGCAGAAGCAGCAGCAACAGCAGAAGCAGCAGTAATAACAACAGTAGTAACAACAAAAAAAGAAGCAGCAGAAGCAGAGTAGAAGCAACAGCAGATGCAGATACTGATAAAGATTTATTTGATTTATTTCATTTTATTGAGTCTGATATGGATCTAGATGAGCAGGTTCTAGAGGAAATAAACACTGCTGGCTATTTTATTATAAATCCCACAGTTGATCTCTTAAAGGTGTTGAGCAATTTTGATACAGTTTATTTTAATAATCTTCCGGAGTACAGCATTGAGCCATCCATGGCTATAGTCCCCTACACCTCACCAATAAACCCCAAAGTTGCCAAGCAACTCAATGCTAGGTTTGCCATTCCAGAGACTCCTGTCCTGCCATCTCCACCCAGAGCTGCTCTCATCATTGTTGCATCCCCTCCCAAAGACATCTATGCTCCAACTTTTGTCATGGATGACACTCCAATGCCTGATCTAGATGAACTGATCATGGCTGACATAGAAGAAGAAAGTAAATCAGTTGCTGAAAGCACTGATATATGCAGTTCTTCTGTTCCACCTCCAGGTCCTACTCAGGCTGAAAAGCTCATTGATAAAACTGTACTAAAAGTTATTGATGTTTTATATGATAATCCTCAAGATTCTTCTGGTGATGATGATGATGATGATGATGAAGAGGACTCTGATGATGAGCCCAAGAAAAAGAAAGTCTCCAAGAAAAGAAAGGCTCCTCCACCTCCTGCCCCAAAACTAAATCCAGCAAATGACACTCCATATTATATATTGCAGAAGATCACACCATATAAGGGCATGCCAGCATGGATGTGGCTGTCCAAGAATCAATAAAAAGAAAGAAAGAAAAGCAGGAAGTACTCCCTACCTCCTCATAGGTATAGAAAGGATCCTCCTCCTCCTCCACCTGCTGCTGGTTCTTCAGGTTCATCAAATCAGAGGCATCAGGGTAGGTCCTCCTCTTCAGGAAGCAACCGGCAGAGGCATTACTCATCAGGCAGACAGCAACCACAGCAACATTAACAACAATAATAAATTATTGAACATAAAGCTGAAAGCCCAAAGAGACCTGCCTCCCCTCCTGTACCCTTTGAAGATCCAGAGATAGCTATAACTGCTAGGATGGCCAGGTTCCAAGAGTTGGTTGGCCTATCCATGATCAACAAGGCAAAAGCTGAAAGAAAGGATCCTTCTAAATATTCAACCATGTCCAAATACAGGAAGGAAGAACTTTACAGGTTTGCTAAGGCTAATAAATTTTTTAATGTTGATGATTACATGAAACTGCATCCTGAAGCTGTAGTACCAAGGGCTACCTCCCTTAATATCATTGGTGCTACTGACATGACAATGACAAAGACACAAGTAGCTAATCCAAACAGGGAGATCAAGTTTACTCAGCCAGGTGAAAAAGCTAAAGAGGAGAAACCAAAGGAGCCCAAAAAGAAGAAATAAACATTTTGAACTGTTTTTAGACTTTTTGTTATTGTAAAAACTGCCTATTTATGTCTTGATACAAAGCTCTCTGTATATATATATCTGCTGCATATATTAAAATTCCTGCCAGATATATTTTTCTTGCTTTGTTATTAATGTGAGTTTGTAATTAGTGACCTTACCCAAATAGGGGGAGATTGTTGGATCCCTAGTTGGATTTGGGCTAGGCTCACTAAATTAGTATATTTGACCCAACATGTATAGCTAGGGTCATGTATGAGTCCTAGAGTATAGGTCATGTCCTTAGAGTCAACACTATATGGATCAGCCATCAACAGACTGTAAAAGACTCAAGACTTAGAGAAATTTCAAAGACTCAGAAAATGAGTTCGACGTTCGTCGAACTCAGGTCGACGATAGTCGTGCTCAGCTCGACGAACTCAGAGAAAATTCTCTGAGCTGAGCTTGATGAACTTGGTTCTCAGGTCGACGATCTATGGAAACTATACTTCAACATTCCAAGTACAGAATTCTTCTCACTAAACTCCAGTCGACGAAGTTAGAATATCAGCTCGACGAACATGGATCTTAGGTCGACGATTTCTGGATCTTCTACTTCAATATTTTTAAGACCAAAAACAATTAAATGTTCTAGGTCCAGAATGATACTTCAGTCGACGAATTCATGTCCTCAGTTCGACGAACATAGACCACAATCCTGATAAGTTTTATCAAGTAGCAGTTAGCAGTTCTCAGCTCGACAAAACTAGTTCTCAGGTCGACGAACCTAGTTCTCAGGACGACGATTTCTGTATACTTCACTTCAATATTCTAAAGTCCAAGAACCATTACTCTGAACACTAGTCGACAAACTTAAATTCTTAGCTCAACAATCTTGATGCACAAAATTGGCAAGGTTCCAGAGAAAGCAGTTATCTGTCCTCAGGTCGACGATCTTGGATCTCAGGTCGACGAACAACTATTATCTGGTCAACGAACTTGACTTCTCAGCTCGATGAACTCTGGATCCAGCTCGACGAATTCTGTTCTCTGCTCGATGATTTTTGTGCAGATCCAGACATCAACTTTCACTCCATATGTCCCTTATTTTATTGCGATAATTCTTGAGTAATCAATGCTTACCATTCTCTGAATATTACCGTTAGACGCAGCATTGATTATGGACTTCATCAGGATTATTGCTTGCAGTTTTTCAATGGGACAGTTGGGGAAATCAATCAATGCAAATATTCTCCAGGCCGTCAGCATTGAATGAAGGAAGAAATTCAAAATTCAGAAGGAAGATTACACAGAAATATAAAAAGGATTTTTCTTCATCTTCCTTTGGCAGCAAGAAGAACAACTGAGACAACAAGACAGTGCAAAGTTTTTCCTTCTTCCTTCTCGACTGAACACAGAGAATAAGAATACACAGGGCAATAACACAATAGAGAAATCAGAAGCCCTAGACCAGAGAAAGAACAGTAAGCTGAAGAAGAAGAAGAACATCAATCAAAAATCAAGAGTCTTCTTGCTTTTTCATCTCAGGATTTTTCAGAGGACAACAAATATTCTATCTGTCAGAGAAGCTCCTGGATACCTGCTGGTCAAGGCTGAAACATTAAAGATCTACTCACCCTGCAGCAAGGCTCGAATCTTCCTGAGTTCAATATCTCAGGGGGAGCTCTTGCTAACATCATATGTCCACTAAAGTCTTCTCAGTTGTATTTTGAGAAAGAGAAGACATAATCACTCTCTCACCCCCACTGTATAAAGGGTTCTTTAACTCCCTTCAAAAGTTATTCTTGATTGCAAGTCTCCTGATCAAAAGACATGGGTTGGTTTTTGAGCACCTGATCAAAAGCTCATTGGTGGCAGTCTCCTGATCAAAAACCTGAGTGGATTCCTACCAGGGTGGTAGAAGAGTGGATGTACCCAGGTTGGGAACCACTATAAAATTCTTGTGTTGTCTGGTTGCACCTTTTCTTTTGTTCTTGCTGTGGATGTGCTAGCTAGGTTGTTGTGCATGTGATAAGTTCTAGATTAATTTATATTAGGTCTGTTTTTATTTACAGCAAAAGTTTTTAAGTTTTCAAGATACTCTATTCACACCCCCCCCCCCCCTCTAGAGTATTTCAGATCTAACCCTTACTTTCAATTGGTATCAAAGCTAGTTTCCTTTGGTTGTACAAGTTAACCCCTTGAACCAAAAGATCCTGTGTTAGATCTGACCTTTACTTCTATTAAGTTTACATTCACAGCATGGCACAGAACTAAGACTATGCATGCACCAGACCTCCAATGTTCAACCTAAATAGGTTTGCCATCTGGAAGGCAAGAATAAAATTATATATGAATTTTATTGATGAGGACATCTACAACTCTATTTTGACAGGTCCTCCTCAAGAAATTGCCTCTACATCTACAGCAGCTTCAAGCACCAATGCAGTTCTACCACCTGAGTGGACTGAAGCACAAAATAAAGCCAAGGTTGTTGATGCCAAGGCCATGAACATTCTAGCCCAAACAATGTCTGATGACATTTTCCAAAAAGTGGCAGAATGCACATCAGCTAAGGCCATTTGGGACTCTCCCAACCAAATGGTAGCTGGATCAGCTGATGAGAGGAAAGATAGAAAATCCAATCTCATATCCCAATATGAGAACTTCAAGAAGGAGGAAGCAGAATCTGTTGCAGATATGTAAAACATGTTGCGCTCAATCATTAATGATCTGAAGACCTTGGATAAGGACATCACCCTCACTGAGGTGAATGACAAAATCCTTATGTGCTTCCCAAGCTTATGGGATTCAAGGATCTGGCCAATCAAGGAGACCAGAAGCTTAAATGAGATTTCCACTGAATCTCTTTTGGGAAAGCTTAAGTCCTATGAGCAGCTCATTAAATCCAGAGAAGCAACAGAGCAAAGGACACCTTCACCAGCAAGGAAGGAACACAACCTAGCATTCAAGGCTGCTGAAGAGACAGAAACTTCAACAGTGAATGGAGAGTTAATGAGTCTGCTTGCCAAAAGATTCTATAAAATGGCAAGGAAAGATTTCAAAAGAAAGTCATCTAGGCAGGATGACAAACCAAGGTATGATAAAACTCCTACTAAAGAGGTAGTTTGTTTTTGGCTGCAGGAAACCTGGACACTTCATCTCAGAGTGCCTAGAAAATCAAAAGAAAGAAAGGAGAAGAGAAATGGACTCTAGAAGACAGCAAAGCAGCAGGCCTTCTTCCAGCAAATACAAGAAGAAGGAGAAGGGCTTGTAGTAGAAAGCTGGAGTGAAACTGAGGATGAATCCACATCTTCAAGTTCCAGTGAAGAAGAAGAAGAGGCAAGGGCCAAAGAAGTCTGCCTCATGGCCATTGATGCCTCCAGAAGTCAATCAGATGAAGAAGAATCTGAAAATGAAGAAGCTTCAGAAACAGAAGCTGATCAGGTACTTTTATTTTTTGACTATAATTCTGATGCTTTGAAATTTGAATTTAAAACCATGTGTATTGATTTAATAAACTCTGAAAAGGAAATCAAAACACTTACGGAAATACTAGCTAATCAAGAAAATATAATTTCTGAAAACACTAAGCTAAAAGATGAACCTACACTAGCTAATGAACAAATCATTGCTTTAAAGACAGAGCTATGTGAGGCCAAACAACTTGAGGAATCTCTCAATGGGCGAAGCCTTAAGCTGATGGACATCACAAGCACAGTCAATGCCAGACTAAATGTCAAACTGGGCTTGGGTGCATCATCAAGTTTACCCCCCATTCTCAAGAAGAACATATTATCAACCCCCATTAAATTTGTGTCAGCTAAGAATAAAGAAGTAATGAACAACAATCAAACTGAAATCACACATAAAACAAGAAAAATCAAAATCACAAAACCTTAGACAAAAACAAACTTCAGCAGATTTCATCGAACTCAGATCGACGAATTGTGGCAAGTTCGTCGAACTCAAGTCGATGAACTCTAAACACAAATCTATATAATAATCATTCGTCTTACTGCGATCGACGAACTGTGTATGGTTCGTCGAGCAGAGGTCGACGAACTTGGGGCACAAAAAATGACTATGTTCATTCTTTGAGTAGAGATCGACGATCTCATCCCGTTTCATCAAACTCTGGTCAACGAACTCACAACATTTCGTCGAACCTAGAAAGACTTGATAAAAGCCAATTATGTGATGAAGGTTATCAAGTACACTTTAACTCTACATCCTATATTATTTCTAATAAAGAAAAACAAAAAGTTTTAATTGGAAATAGACAAGGAAACATATACTTAGATGATTTTCTTTCTGCCAATTCAGATATTTGTCTGCTTAATATTGTCTACAATCAAAATGAATTATGGCATAAAAAACTAGGACATGTAAACATGAAAAATAATGTTAGGCTATCTAAAGACAGCCTTGGAAGGCCTTTGCAGGGCTTGTCAACTAGGCAAGCAAACTAAATCTAGTTTTAAATCAATTTATAAAAGTGATTCACCTAGGATTTTGTACTTGCTACACATGGATCTCTTTGGACTCATTGTTGTACAAAGCCTAGGAAGGAAATCCTATACTCTAGACATTGTAGATGACTTCTCAAGATTCACTTGGGTGTTCTTTCTGAGATCTAAGTCAGATACCTTTAAAGTTCTTACAGATTTTCTCAGGACCATACAGATTGAGTACTCTACTCATGTTGCATTGATCAGAAGTGATCATGGTAAAGAGTTTGAGTCTCTTCTTATGCATGAGTTCTGTGAGAAGGAAAGTATCAGGCATTGCTTCTCAGCTCATAGAACTCCCCAACAAAATGAGGTAGCTGAAAGGAAGAATAGAAACTTGATTGAAGCTGCAGGCAAATTACTTGCAGATGCTTATATGTCACTATCCTTTTGGGCAGAGGCTGTAAGCACAACAAATTATGTACTGAACAGAGGTTTGATATATAAACTTAAGAATAAGACTCCCTATGAATTACTTAAAGGGAAGAAACCTAAAATCACTTACTTTAAAGTATTTGGATGTGTATGTTATATACATAATAATAACAAGAAATATATTAGAAAGTTTGAAGCTAAGGCTGAAGAGGGAATTTTTCTATGATATTCCCAAGTAAGCAAAGCTTATAGGGTATTTAATAAATCATCCTTAAAAATTGAGGAATCAATTCATGTAACTTTTGATGAAACTAACATGCCTTATAAGGAGAAAGAGATTTCAACCAGTAACACTTTGCAGGTACCTCACTTGTGTGAGAAAATGGGTAAAGTAAACCTTACACAAGAAGATATAGCACCCTCTCCTCCATAAGTTGTTGAAGACAGTGAAGATGAACCTTTGGAAGAGGCTAAACCTCATTCAACAGCAAACATAATTCCACAAGAGGAATTAATTCCAAATACTGTTGCTGAACAAACTCCACTCACTGATCTTGTCACACTAAGGGATCACCCTAGATCCCAGGTGATTGGAGACATAACAGTAGGTGTACAGACAAGGCATCAACTCAACTAAGATGTGATGCATGTCTGTTTTCTCTCTCAAGTTGAACCTCAATCCATAAAAGATGCTGAGCAAGATCCCCACTGGATCATTACAATGCAAGAGGAACTCAACCAGTTTGAGAGATGTAGAGTTTGGAATTTGGTTCCAAGACCCAAATACTACCTAGTCATTAGAACCAAATGGGTATATAGAAATAAGCTTGATGCCCATGGTGCAATTGTGAGGAACAAGGCTAGGCTTGTTGCTCAAGGTTACAGACAAGAAGAGGGTATAGACTATGATCAAACATTTGCACCAGTTGCAAGGTTAGAAGCAATTAGAATCTTTCTTGCCTATGCTGCCTACAAGAAGTTTAAAGTCTACCAGATGGATGTGAAAAGTGTCTTTCTTAATGGAGTACTAAAAGAAGAGGTTTATGTTGAACAACCTCCAGGTTTTATCTCTCCAATGCATCCTTCTTATGTATTTAGATTACATAAAGCTCTCTATGGTCTAAAGCAAGCTCTAAGAGCTTGGTATGAGACCTTAGCTAGATTTCTGATAGAGTATGAATTCACTAGAGGCATAGTAGATAAAATATTATTCACTAGGCACCATAAGGATAAAATTTTGTTAGTACACATATATGTAGATGACATCATATTTGGGTCTACTGATTCCAAGCTATGCAAGAGGTTTTCTGACCTCAGACATTCAAAGTTTGAAATGAGTAGCATGGGTGAGCTCTCCTGTAACAACCCCTATCCGTCACATAGCATATAGCAGTAGGTCCGGCCGGGGCCCGACGCCATATACCATAGACAGACCGGGTGGTTAATCAATGGAAACCATCCAACCAATCACAACGTCCTACACAGAGCATTCTAGCGGAAGCAGTTTAAATAGTTGCAATTAAAAGAACCCAGCAACAAGCATGAATGTCCACTAACAAGCCAAAAAAAAACAATGAAGTGCATACACAAGTACTGGTCGTAAGGCCTTACAAATGGTTTACTCATATTACATGTTTTCCATATCACGGCACGCAGGCCGGTCATACATGAACAAAAGTAAGTAAAGCACTCCAATTAGGCCTTTGAGGGCCGGCTTCGCAATTTGGGCTTTAGCCCGCTATTGACCGCTTGGTCCAACAGCACCTGCAAGCAACAATCCACCACACGGTGGCAAACAAAGGCAACGGTCAGCAATGCTGACCAAATTATAACGATCATGCACCCAAAATCGAGGCGACGATGCTCCTTCCATGCACTTTATTAGTATAACCAAGCAGTATAGTAAAGTCACTACATCACAGACGTAGGCTCACACGGCCACACACCCCGTGCACTCAGGGCACATTCTTGGTGAACCGGTCGATGTCACGTCAATTTAAGCCATAGACATTCCGATCTCACCGCCGCCACTTTGACGACCAAATTATGAGCATTTTGTCGTCCTGGCATGGGTCACGTCAATTTAAGTCATAGAAATCTACGTGGATGTAAAGCACCGCAATATCCTTGCCTTCGTAGATCCGAAGTCGGCTCGTGATTTGGAGCTCTGAAACACCTCCAACGACTGGATCTAGACTCCTTCTTCCTCTTTTGTTCTCCTCTCTCTCTAAGATTTAGACAGAGAACCACACAGAAGAATAAGGGTTTTGAAACCCTGTACTCGGGTATAACCCCATTGGGAAATAACCACAGCCGTCGGATCCCACAAAAGGGATGCACGGATACAATCCAGGTCCGACCTGGACAAATGGGGATAAACACCGCACAAATCACCAACAGGAGCAGGACACGTCCGCGTCCAAACATTGTCGGAACAATTAGTCAACTCCTGCCAAAACCCGTGTGTCGACACTTCGCGTCGACAGAGTCAAACACGCCACAATCCGCCCCACGCTCGATGATCGTCGAACCAAGATCGTCGACCGCTGCCAGATCGTCGAACGGAGATCTTTGGCCAAATTGTCGAACGCAGCCAGATCGCCGAACGGAAATCTCTGGCCAAATCGTCGAACAAAGCCAGATCGTCTAACGGAGATCGCTGGCCCGATCGTCGAACACACGGCCCGATCGTCGAACCCACGGCCCGATCGTCGAACGGAGATCGCTGGCCCGATCGTCAAACCAAACTCGACACGCCCTGGGACATGCCCGTGTCCAGGGCCGTGTTTGCTGCTCGACGATCGTCGAACCTAATTTCGTCGACTTCTCGGCCAAATCGTCGAACCCAACACGACACGCCCTGGGACACGCCCGTATCCCAGGCCGTGTGCCTCCTGCCAAATTCCAAATTTGGCCCGGAACGCATCCCGTCGCTCTTTTGAGTTTCAGGGCGTTACAACTCTCTCCCTCTTAAAAGAATTTCGTCCACGAAATTACATAAAGGAAAGATAAGTACAAAACCAAAACTTGTACTTGAGCGGAACAACTCCGGATACTCGTCAAGCATAGTCTGCTCTCGTTCCCAAGAGAGTTCTTCGTAACCGCAATTGTCCCAACGGACCTTGACCATCCTGATCTCTTTATTGCGTAGCCGCTTGACCTCCGAGTCTTCAATCCGCACGGGCTTGACCTTTGTCGTCAACCCACTATCCACCGGCACTTGATCGACCGCGATCACTTGTGAAGGCTCTAGCACCGCCTTCCGAAGCACCGATATGTGGAATACATCATGTAAACCACTAAGCTCCACCGATAGCTTCAACCGATAAGCCTCTTCGTGAATCCGCTCCAGAACCTCAAATGACCCAAGGTACCTCGGGCTTAGCTTTTTCAAGCACCGCACCCGCGAGACACCCTTGAACGGCTTGATCTTTAAGTACACCCAGTCGCCCACAGCGAACTCCACGTTCCTGTGCTTGGTATTATAGTACTTCGCTTGTCGGTCCTGAGCGATAAGCAATCTCTCCCGAATGGTTCACACCAGTGAAGTAGCATCCTCCACCTCTTGATGCTTGTACAACCTTGACTCACCCGTTTCCAACCAGGACAACGGCGTGCGACATCTTCTACCATAAAGGGCCTCGAAGGGCGCCATTTGAATACTCGCCTGGTAGCTATTGCTGTACGCAAATTCCACCAAATAAAGATGGTCTTCTAATTGCTTTCCAAAGTCCAAGACACACATGCGGAGCATGTCTTCCATAGTTTTATTGACCCTCTCGGTCTGCCCATCCGTCTACGGATGGAAGGCTGTGTTAAAACTCAGCTTTGTTCCCAACATTTGCTGCACAAGCCTCCAATCATTGGACATGAACCGCCCATCTCGGTCACTCACGATGCTGCGGGGCACACCGTGGAGCCGCACTATGTTATCCACATATAACTTTGCCAACTTCTCCACCGGATCATCCTTCCTATGCGGAATGAAATGCGACACCTTCGTTAGCCGATCTACGACCAACCAGATGGCGTCATTCCCCTTTTGCGACCTTGGCAGCCCGTGCACAAAGTCCATAGTGATGTCATTGAATTTCCACTCCGAAATAGGCAAGGACTTCAGAAATCCTCCCGACTTTTGGCACTCCTCCTTCACCAAGGCCAAGTTTGGCACTTCGCCACGTAGAGTGCCACATCCTTCTTCAAACCCGGCCACCAAAACAGTTTCTTAACATCGCGGTAATCTTTGTGCTCCCCGGGTGAATCGAGTACTTGGTATGGTGCGCCTCGTACAACAAATCCACCCGCAAACTGCCCAGGCTTGGGACGCAAAGACGACCGTCTTTCCAAAGCAATCCATCCACAACTTCATATTGGGAATTTGACACATCCAAATCCTCTATCATGAGTTGCTTCATGTGGCCATCCAAATCCAAAGCCTGCCGAATCCGATCAGCCAGGTCATATTGAACTTTAGTCCAATTCAAGAGTGCTTCAGCACTTGACTGCTTGTCTACGCAAGAAATCTCCAACGCCTCCAACTCCCGAACCAACCGCTCGTCATGGATCGACAGCCAATTGGCTTGAGCTGGGGCCCGGCGACTCAACGCGTCCGCAACCGCATTACCTTTACCAGGCACGTAGTGGATCTTGAATGTATAGTCCCCCAGGAACTCCATCCATCTACGCTGCCGCATGTTCAGGTCTTTTTGATCAATCAAATACTTCAGGCTCTTGTGATCGGTGTAGATATCAATTTTCACACCGTACAAATAATGCCTCCACAGCTTCAAGGCAAAAAATCACGGCCGCTAACTCCAAGTCATGGACCGGATAGTTCCTCCCGTGCACCGTCAGCTGTCTCGAGCCATATGCTATAACGCTTACATGCTGTAATAGCACACAACCCAAACGACTGCCCGAAGCATCGCTATAAATCTCATAACCTTCGGTCCCACTCGGCGAACTTAGCACAGGCGCCGTGGTCAACCAACATTTCATCTCCTCAAAATCTCGTGCGCACTCCGGCGTCCAAACGAACTTCTGCTCCTTCCTCGTCAAAGTAGTGAGAGGTAACGCTATCTGTGAGAAGTTCTCTACGAAGCGCCTATAATAGCCGGCAAGCCCCAGAAAGCTTCGGACTTCCGCTACCGTAGAAAGCTCAGGCCACTCTTGTATCGCAACAATCTTCGCTGGATCCACTATAATTCCTTCCCCACTCACTATATGACCGAGGAACGCCACTGAGGACAACCAAAACTCGCACTTCGAGAACTTGGCGTACAATTGATTCCTCCTTAGCGTCTCCAAAACCAAATGAAGATGCCTGAAGTGATTTTCCTCACTCTGCGAGTACACCAAAATATCGTCGATGAAGACGATCACAAAATGGTCCAAGTACTCCCTGAAGGTCCTGTTCATCAAATCCATGAACACTGACGGCGCATTAGTCAGCCCAAATGGCATGACCGTAAACTCGTAATGCTCGTATCTCGTACTGAACGCTGTCTTCGGGATATCACTCTCCCTTATTCGCAGCCTATAGTACCCGGACTTGAGGTCCAACTTTGAGTACACCGTCGACCCGACTAACTGATCGAATAGATCATCAATCCGGGGGATCGGGTACTTGTTCTTTTCCGTCAACTTGTTGAGCTCCCGATAATCAATACATAGCCTCAAGCTTCCGTCCTTCTTCTTAACAAAGAGGACCGGCGCGCTCCAAGGCGAAGAACTTGGACGCACATACCCTTGCTCCAACAACTCTTGCAGTTGAACCTTCAGCTCCGCCATTTCCTTAGGCGCTAGCCGATATGGAGAGCGTGACACAGGCTTTGCACCTGGTACGAGCTCTATCGTGAAATTTATCTCCCGTTGAGGCGGGGCTCCAGGAAGATCTGCGGGGAACACATCAGGGTACTCAGCTACCACTGATATACTATCCAATGTAGGCTTTGGCTTTGCAACCTCCACTAGTGTAAAGAACAGCTCTGCACCAGCACGAACTGCCTTCACCACCTGAAGAGCAGACATCAACGTCTTGCTCGACCCTTTAAAGCCCGTAAAAGTCGTCTCACGACTTGCTCCCAACTTGACTTCCTTGCGACCGCAATCGATATAGGCTTGCTGCTCCGAGAGCCAGTCCATGCCAAATATAACGTCGAACTCCACCAACGGTAGTAACGACGCTTGCAAATCGAACACTTGATTCCCAATGCAAATCTTCACGCCACAGATTCTATCCGCACGCATCGAACACCCATTGGGCAACAACACATCCAACTTGTCCTTCGCCATCGAAGAAGGTACTCCGATGCGCGATATGAATCCTTCGGACAAGAAGGAGTGTGAAGCTCCCATGTCAAAGAGTGCTATTGCCAGATACTCACAAATCAAAACAAATTCTAAACAAGCAATGGTAAGGTAACAAGTACATAACAAGTATTTAAAAGGTTAACTTGCTATAAATTTAAATTTTACCTGTCACCACATCCGCTTGTTTGATGGCCTCCTGTTGGCCAAGATTATAAACCCTCGGTTGGGCCGGAGCATAATGGGACGCGGTTGACTCCACCGTCTTGCCCTTCTCTTCATAAGTCGCTCTCGGCTTCCTTTCGGACTTGGTACATCCGCTCTAGCAATCATGGGCAAAGTGCCCCGACTTTCCACAAGTAAAGCATGCACCCGGGGTCCAACCCGTAGTCGCCCCAGAAGCACCTGAAGAAGGAGCTGGACCCGAAGTCCTAGCCTTCTTAAAGAATTTACAAGACCCAGACTTTGAGGTAGTCGGCACCTTGACCTCAGATTTCTTATCACCAATGCTCTTCTTCGCTTGAACATTCTTCATGTCCTTCTCCAAGGACCGGGTCGTGTTGACCAAGGTCAAGAAACCCTGCATCATCGGCCCCGAGAGTAGTAACCTTAAATCATCTCTTAACCCTTCGTAGAATCGATTCGTCTTGCGCTCCTCATCCGCGATGGTGGAGCTTGCATATCGACTCAATTGAGTAAACTCGTGGAAATATTCATCCACGCTACTGTCTCCTTGAACCAACTTCAGGAACTCGTTCTCCAATACTATCCTCTGCGCCGAAGGGAGGTACCTAGCCAAGAATAGTCTCGAGAACTCTTCCATAGAGACATCTATAGGTTGTCTTCCTCTCAATAGATGCAGCTCCAAACCCTCCCACCACAGCCTAGCGTCTCCATCCAACAAGAACGTAGCTATAGTGGTCATCTGCCACTCCTCTGTCTTTGTCGCTGTCAAGACTCTCTTCACACGGGAGAGCCAGTCTTCAGCTTGAGATGGGGTTCCCAACCCCGAGAATACCGGAGGATTAAAGCTCATGACATGTATGAGCTGTCTCTCGGTTGCCCTCCTTGGCACCAACGGCTCCTCTACTACCTGTTCCACCCTTCTCTGCTCAGCCTCTTGCAGTGGTACCTGCTCCATCGCAGGAGCGGGCTGCTGCACCTGCCTTGCAGGCTGTGCATTGATCATTGCAAACACTGCTTCAGCCACCAGTCGAATGGTTTCGGCCAAAGGAGGTGTTGCAGGAGCATCATTTGGTGCACTGCTAGCCTCAGAAACTTGACGTTCCGACGGCCCAGCACCTCTTCTGGCCACCTATAGTGGTACAAAACACTGTTAAGCGACCAAACAATATTGCAAACAGCAATTATAGGAAAACGCAGGTTCCCCAAACACGTGTATTTTCATTCCTAGGTGGACATTCATGGGTTCTTTTGTTGTTATAACGATGACGCATACACATGTGCTCACCACCCCTTAAAAAGAATTCGTCCACAAATTCATTTTAAGCCTGACCGAAACCAGTAGTCTGATACCAAATTGTAACACCCCCTATCCGTCACATAGCATATAGCAGTAGGTCCGGCCGGGGCCCAACGTCATATACCACAGACAAACCGGGTGGTTACTCAATGGAAACCATCCAACCAATCACAACATCCTACACAGAGCATTCTAGCGGAAGCAGTTTAAATAGTTGCAATTAAAAGAACCCAGCAACAAGCATGAATGTCCACTAACAAGCCAAAAAGGAATGAAGTACATACACAAGTACTGGCCTTAAGGCCTTACAAATGGTTTACTCATATTACATGTTTTCCATACCACGGCACGCGGGCCGGTCATACATGAACAAAAGCAAGTAAAACACTCCAATTAGTCCTTCGAGGGCCGGCTTCGCAATTTGGGCTTTAGCCCGCTATTGACCGCTTGGTCCAGCAACGTCTGCAAGCAACAATCCACCGCACGGTGGCAAACAAAGGCAACGGTCAGCAATGCTGACCAAATTATAACGATCCCGCCCCCAAAATCGGGGCGGCGATGCTCCTTCCCTGCACTTTATTAGTATAACCAAGCAGTATAGTAAAGTCACTACATCACAGGCGTAGGCTCACATGGCCACACACCCCATGCACTCAGGGCACATTCTTGGTGAACCGGTCGATGTCACGTCAATTTAAGCCATAGACATTCCGATCTCACCGCCGCCACTTTGACGGCCAAACTATGAGCATTTGGTCTTCCCGGCATGGGTCACGTCAATTTAAGCAATAGACCGCCGAAGACCCTCATCTATGCCAATGGCTCTAACCGAATGACATAGAACGGGTACGGTTCCATCTGACCCGTGCTCACATCGCAACGACAATTTAAGCCATATGCGCAGGTCAAACTTCTCCAAGTCCCGTTTCCGTCACACACTTCACATAACCCGGTTATGTTCAAGTTGGCTCCCAGGACACCACGTTGGCAAGATCACGCATCCGCCCAATTTTCCGGGTGCACCTTAGGGTTAATCCCCAAGGCTCCCTATTACAATCTACCACGTAGAAAACCCGAAAAACAAACATTCGCACGGAGTATTCTCCGACATTTATGCAATGCAACATCACCGATCCAGACCAACATGTCCGGATAGGCTTCACACATCATGTCTATGTTCGTTCTCGATTACGGACTCTACACAACGGGGACTTCACATATATACCCGAAGGAATTCCTCCAACTCACCGCAAACTCGCGAGAGCGGGCTTCCTATGCAAAAGAAGGAGAGCTTCACATGCTCAAGTAGAGAATCGTTACCCTAGCGTTCTTCCTTGGCGCCATGGAAATGTACGTGGATGTAAAGCACCGCAATCTCCTTGCCTTCGTAGATCCGAAGTCGGCTCGTGATTTGGAGCTCTAAAACTCCTCCAACAGCTGGATCTAGACTCCTTCTTCCTCTTTTGCTCTCCCCTCTCTCTAAGATTTAGACAAAGAACCACACAAAAGAATAAGGGTTTTGAAACCCTGTACTCGAGTATAACCCCATCGGGAAATAACCACAGTTGTTGGATCCAACAAAAGGGATGCACGGAAACAATCCAGGTCCGACCTGGACAAATGGGGCTAAACACCACACGAATCACCAACAGGAGCAGGACACGTCCGCGTCAAAACAGTGTCGGAACAATTAGTCAACTCCCGCCAAAACCCGTGTGTCGACACTTCACGTCGACAGAGTCAAACACGCCACAATCCGCCCCGCGCTCGACGATCGTCGAACCAAGATCGTCGACCGCTGCCAGATCGTCGAACGGAGATCTCTGGCCAAATCGTCGAACGCAGCCAGATCGTCGAACGGAAATCTCTGGCCAAATCGTCGAATGAAGCCAGATCGTCGAACGTAGATTGCTGGCCCGATCGTCGAACACACGGCCCGATCGTCGAACCCACAGCCCGATCGTCGAACGGAGATCGCTGGCCCGATCTTCGAACCAAACTCGACACGCCCTGGGACACGCCCATGTCCAGGGTTGTGTTTGCTGCTCGACGATCGTCGAACCCAATTTCATCGACTTCTCGGCCAAATCGTCGAACCCAACACGACACGCCCTGGGACACACCCGTGTCCCAGGCCGTGTACCTCCTGCCAAATTCCAAATTTGGCCCCGAACGCTTACCGTCGCTCTTTTGAGTTTCGGGGCGTTACATCTCCTACTTCCTTGGTCTCCAATTGAAGCAGCTATCTGATGGCATCTTCATCTCCCAGGCTAAATATGCTAAAGAACTTCTTAAAAAGTTTGGGATGGCTGATGCCTCAGCAAAGAAAACACTTATGGGTACTAATGTTGTAATAGACACAAATGAGCATGGGAAACCAGTTGATCAGAAACTATATAGGGTCATTGTTGGGTCCCTATTATATCTTACAGCTAGCAGACCTGATATAATGTTTGTCACATGTCTTTGTGCTAAGTTCCAAGTGAACCCTAAAGAATCTCACCTAGGTTTCCTAAAAAGAATTTTGAGATATATAAAGAGTTGTCCTAGTCTAGGCCTTTGGTATCCTACTGAGTCAGAATTTGATTTAACTGGATATTCAGATGCTGACTTTACTGGATGCATGGTTGACAAGAAAAGTACCTCAGGAACTTGCTAGTTCCTATGTATGGGATTAGTGTCTTGGTTCTGCAAGAAACAATCATCTGTGTCCACATCAACTGCTGAAGCAGAATACATTGCAGCTGGCAGTTGCTGTTCACAGATGTTGTGGATTCAGAATCAACTCCTGGACTATGGTTTCATCTTAAATAATTCAACTATACTCTGTGATAACACAAGTGCTATATCCATAGCACAAAATCTAGTCCATCACAGTAGGACTAAGCATATAGACATTAGACAACATTTCATTAGAGAGTGTGTAGACAAAAACAAAATCAAACTTGTCTATATCTACACTTATTTACAAAGAGTTGATATTTTCACCAAACTCTTGGATGAAAGGAATCACTTGTTCTTTATAAATCAGCTGGGCATGATCAATGGAGAAGCCTTGATTTAACTTCTATCTGCACTTGATGAATTTTTCAAAGTTCGTCGAACGGAGCTCGATGAACTGGGAAAAGTTCTTGAGATATTCGTCGAACGGAGGTCGACGAACTCTCTGTGAGTGAAGTTATTTTCGTCGAACGGAGATCGACAAATCTACTTCAGAAAACTTTCGTTGAACGGAGCTCGACGAAATATCTTCAAATCTTCAGGCTGAGCTCGACAAATTATTTAACTATACTTTATTTCGTCGATCTCAGATCGAAGAATTATTTATTTTTCGTGGAACGGAGTTTGTCGATTCATATTCCGGAAAATCTTATATCTAAGTTTTCTTCGACCTCCATCCCGCGCTTTCAGTTCCCTTGCACTTTATCTTCGTCTTTCTCTTGCAGGTGAACTAATGGTGATTCCCGCGGGAAGTCTTGCAGCGATGAAATTCGATACAGGATTTGATGTTGACTTTGATTCCTTCCAACACTCAGACCCAATATTCCTGGACATCTTGCAACTGCTTGAAGATCAGCAGTTAAAAACTTTGATGACTACCAGGATCAAGATAGCTAGCGCAGAAATCAGAGAGTGGGTCTATACTTCCTCAACCACAGATGATAACACCATGACAGGCACCACATCGGGTAATGATGTTTCTCTTACCCCTGCCGTTCTGACTGAAATCTTTGGATTAACTAATTGTGAAAAGGAACTAGAAATTTCTAGTGATGAATTTGATGAGATGCTGAGTAAGATGGATTATTCTGGAGAAACCCCCAATAAACTGTTGAAGAAACACCTCTCTGCAGAATACAAATTTCTAGCAGATATTGTGGGGAAAGTATTGCTGGGCAAACACACTGCTCATGATTACATAACCAGGCACCAATTCCTAGTGATATGTGCAGTGGTGAACAAGAAGCCTGTGAACTGGGCTCAAATTATGTTTGAATTAATAAAGAAAAAGAACACAAAGAAAGAGGTTTGTTTTGGAAGAATTTTTGGAATCTTCCTTAAAGAAAAGGCTGTTGAATCCCTGGTCTCCCCGATCATATTCATCAAGACCTCCAAGAGGCTCACATGTGCCCTCTTTGGCAAGTGGGAGAGGACCATCACCAAGCCCTCCAAGGCTTCTTCCTCTTCCACCAGGCCTTCTTAGAGCATTAGGGCTGCTCCAGCCACTTCCCACCCTGCTGAAGATATCCCTCCTCCACGTCCATCACCTCCAGCCATCCAAACTCAACCTCAGATGGTACAACAACTCCCCTCCATAGTTCAAACCACAGTCCACATTCCTACATCTTCATCATCTCCAGTCCCTCCATCCCCAACTCATATTCACTTTCCTACCTCACCTCCATCCCAACATGGTACACACATTCCCTCCAACACTCCCACTCCCTCTCCCCATGGTACACCAACTACCTCCCCACCTTCCTCTCCCTTACCCCATCATCTGGCCAACATCCCATCCTTCACTCTGCACACTTCCCCTCCTCATATTTCTTCCTCTCTAGATGCTCAAATGATAGATGCTTTACCTCCTCCTCCACCATCATCTTCCATCCCTCCCTCTGTTTCCATTGAAACACCTTCTGCCACACCCTCTGCATCTCTGCCATTGGACCCCTCCATTATTCCATCTCTCATTGCACTTATCACTCCCCTCCTCAAAAGCATTATAGCAGAGGCTATTACACCTCTTGCTTCTTCCATATCCTCACTTGCTGATGCCATCTCTGCTCTCTCTGCTCCTCCATCTTCAGTCAGGGTCCTGGCTCCAGTTCCCATTGAAACCAGGAAGGGGAGATGCTCTATGAAGAAGTAGCAGCAGAAGCAGCAGCAGCAGCAACAACAACATCAAAAGCAGCAGTAACAGCAGCAGTAACAGCAGCAGTAACAACAACAGCAGTAACAACAGAAAAAGAAGCAGCAGAAGCAGAAGTAGAAGCAACAGCAGATGCAGATGCAGATGTTGAGCAATTTTGATACAGTTTATTTTAATAATCTTCCAGAGTACAACATTAAGCCATCCATGGCTATAGTCCCATACACCTCACCAATAATCACCAAAGTTGACAAGCAACTCAATGCTAGTTTTGCCATTCCAGAGACTCCTGTCCTGCCATCTCCACCCAGAGCTGCTCTCATCATTGTTGCATCCCCTCCCAAAGACATCTATGCTCCAACTTTTTTCATGGATGACACTCCAATGCCTGATATAGATGAACTGATCATGGCTGACATAGAAGAAGAAAGTAAATCAGTTGCTGAAAGCACTGATATATGTAGTTCTTCTGTTCCCTCTAGTTTGATCTATTACTCCAAGGACATACGTTGAGGCTTCTTGTTGAGGTTCTTGAGGTCAAAGAAAAGAAAAAAAAGAAGCAGAGTTATTGTAGGTAATAAAGCTGGGGGCGGAGGAAATGTTGGGGAGTTATGTGGATAGGTTCCAGGAGGATGTTATCCTGGTCCAAGAGGTACCAGGGTACACCTTGATGATGGCATTTACACTTGAGCTACATTAGGGATTCTTTAGTATAGAGCTAAAGATGGAGCCTCCTCTATCCTTCGAGGAATTGATGGAGTGGGCGGCAAAGGAGATAGAAGGTGAGTCGGCGAACTCAACATTCACCAAGAAATTTGCTAGATTTGTGGGAGATGAGGTGAGAGAGCAGGGAGGTAGCAAGCAACAGGAGATGAGGATGACAGACGGGCCCATAGGGCAAGTACTGTATGGATCTCAATAGGGATAGGGTCATTAAGAGACAAGCAACCAGCTGGCCTGAAGGCCACAAATAAGGCCCGTCCAGGGCCACATGAGAGTATATTGAGGAGGGAGAAAATTTCACGAAGGACAGGGGCAGTTCAACCCCCAGGAATAGAGGCCAGTCCAGAGGCTACTCCTAACTCCTCCCCAGCAGGCAATAGATATCGGTAGAGGAGGACGAGGAAGAGGAATATGGGTGGGGAACATAAGAGAAGTCTTGGTGGAAGGAGAAGAGGGTCGAGTGTTGTTGTCGTATTGTGACTACCATCGGCAGGACGGTCATTGTTGGGTATTGTATCCACAATGACCCTGATTTGAATAAGTGTCCCTTGAACTAAGATGAATTGAGTTTGTATTTGATGCTGCTTCTTTAGTCATGTGCTTGCAAGACTACATTGCTAAGTACAAACCAATTTCAGGTTACAGTGGGTCATGAAACATAGGACTATACAATGTATTACTTCATTTTGTAGGACAATGTGTTGACTCACATGTAATCTCTCTATTGGGCTGTACTTCTGATTCAAGTATACTAGGAGAATCAAGGAAAGACAAGTTGCTGCTTTCAGAAGAAAAGAATTTTTCTCTAAGTAAAATTTGATGAGTATAATAGTGAATATTCGTCGAATTCGTCGAATATACTCATGAATACTCGTCAAATTCTTCGTGTATATATACTAGAACTCATCGAATTCACCGTATTTACTTAGGTAATAAACTCTGAGTTCTTGGAAATTAGTTAAGTAAATATTGCCGAGTATCTTCGTGAATTCTCGTCGAATTCGCCAAGTGTAGCCATCTATACTCCTCGAATTCGTCGAATATATATGTCGATACACGATGAATTCGTCGAGACTCACTGGATATGCATTGAGTTCTCAAATTTACTTCTCTGAATTTCACTAAGTCAAATTCGTCGAATATCGTTTTGCTTATGCGTCGAATGCGATGAGAGTATCTGTCGATACTCGTCGAATTCATTGAGTAAGCTAGTCGATTTTCGTCGAATTCGTCGTGTATCTCTTCTGGAAAATGTTGAGCTATGGCTAAGTTATTTTCATCATGTTTTGAAGCAGTTCGACGAGTATACCCGTATATACTTAATGATACTCGATGAATAATACTTTGAGTTTATTTTTTTTGTTTTCAAATTCCCGACTCGGATCATCTAGATTGCCATGTATAATAACTCGCAGATGTCTTGGTATGGAAGGAAACTTCTAGCCGTTAGATAAGAAGTGTTCATATAAATACCTAAGGTGGATTTTGTGAAACCATAATCATGTAATTCTAAGTTCAAATCAATAAATTCCAAGAAAAGCTTCTGTCAGCCTCGTTTCGTTCTTCACGATACTTTCGGCCAACAAAGACGTGACACACGATTCATTCTTCAACAAGCGTGTAGACTATATCCTTGATCTCTAAAGGTTCTCATACTACACAGATCTAGTTGATTCGTGTGTCTAGATCAAGTCAACAAATATTTCAGATTCTCTTTCTCCTCAAGATTATCAAGTTCTATATTTCAGAGGAAAGGAAGACTAAAGATTTCAGATCTGAAGAAGAATATTCGTAATCTAGTTTTTTATAAGTCTTTTATTCTATTGTAGGAGTTTTTGCCTCCAAGTTGTAGATCCTTATTTTAGGATCGAGTTGTAGATCTTTGTTTGTGGATCGAGTTATAGGAGAGGTTGTTCTCCAAGAGGTAGGAGTTTGTCTCCTGAGTTGTAGGAGTTGAGGCTCCGAGGTGTAAGATTTTATTCAATCTGAGATAAAGGTGAAGTAGCCGAATCTAACCCTTTGTGGTAGATAGGCGAGGCAGGATAGTGGACATACCCAACTCGGAGAACCACTATAAATTCTCTGTGTTTCTATGTGCTAATTTTTGTATAATTTTTATTTCGTTAAAAGATGCAGAACTCACTTATTCACCCCCACCCCTCTAGGTGATTTAGGTTGACTACTAGACATTTTCAATTGGTATCAGAGAAGGTTGTTCGATATAAGGTTAACACCTTGAATAAGATCTCCGTCTAGTTGTCATGAGAATCCGCTTAACTACAATGGACAGAAGAAAGGATATGTCTTCAATGAAGTTGACTGTATGCACTAAGAAGAACTTCCCCATGTGTAAGGAGAGAGTCAGATTCTACATAGAAGTTGTTGATCCACGCATATTTCAGATTGTCGAAGAAGGCCCTCATGTTCCTACTCAACCATCTACCATAAATCCTAGTGTGATGGTTCCGAAGAAAATGATGGATCTAAATAAAGCTGAAATTGCTCTGGTCTCTTTGGATAAAAAGGCAATGGATATCATAGCCAGTGCAGCGGACAACTCAATGCTGCAAAATTTATTCCACTGCAAATATGCCAAGGAGATATGGGACTGTCTCATAGTCCCCATAGAAGGAACTGAAGAAGTTAGAGATGATCGGAGAACTCTACTTAATCAAGAGTATGAGGCGTTCAAGCAAGGCTCAAGTGAGACAATTTCAGACAACTTTGAAAAATTCTTCAAGGTTGTCAATGTCCTCAGAAATTATGGTCGTACATTTACTAATGGTGAACTCAATGACAAATTTCTAAGATCCTTGACAAAATACTGAGACACCAAGGTGATAGACATTAGGGAATTTGGAAAGCTGCCTGATATTGACCATCAGAACCTATTCAAAAAGCTATTTTACTATAAACTACAGATGAATACAAGGAAGGAGGAGGAGCAGCTCAGCAAGACTTCAAGCAAAGAGAAGTAGGTAGCTATGAAGGATAAAGGGTCTAGAAAATATAAATCTATGTTACCAGTAAGGACACGAGCTTCTGATAACCAAGAAGATTCTGAGTCAAGCACGTCAGGCTCTGAATTATCTGATGGAGAATTCTCGCTAATATCCAATCAATTCAAAAGACTGCTCAACAAGAGGAGGCAAATAAAAAATCAGTCCTCCTCCTCAGATTTCAGAAGATCACATCGTGATGGTGATCGGTCTAAGAAAAGCTACAACCGAAAGGACATGTATAAATCTAAACCGAACAAACATTCTTCCACTGACATAGTTTGTTATTATTGCAGTAAGCTAGGACACATGATTGTGGAATGTCTGTATAAAAAGAAGGAAGGATCCAAGAAAGATGAGAAGAGATTCTTGAAAGGTAAGAGGAAGGAAGAGAAGAGCTTCATTGCAAAGAAGTCAAAGACTCTTAACGACAGTGACTCAAGTGAGTCAAGCTCTGAAAATGAAGAAGCTTACTTCGGGCTCATGGCTCAATCAGATGAGGAAGTAGGAGACTCCCAATTCCATGAGAAGGTAAACTCTCACAGAATGCTCTCAGAATCTGAAACTTCAACTAATGGTCATGAAAACTATTCTTCTGAGGTAGATGATTCTGACTTGATAGCTCAACATCAAGAACTTTTGAGAGCCTTTGACAAATGTCATAAGGTATTCAAAAAGAAATCAAAAGAGATTGCTTCTCTCAAGGCAATGGAATCACGACTGAAGGAGGAAATTGCTGAATTAACTCCTTCTAGAGATGAAGTTCACTCATTGAAAGAGGAATTAACATGATCTGCTGAACTATTAAGTCAGAAGGAAAAATACTTAGATAAGCTATAAGAAAAGCGCTTGGTGGAAAGGAAACCCGTGGAAAGTTACTCTTTGACAAAGACCATTCTTCCTCCCATTGATTAATTCTCCGCTCCCAAGAAGGGTGGTGGTCTTGGCCATGCAACTGAGAAAAGTAAGTCTACTAAAAAAGCCGATACCAAAGTCAAAGGGAAGGCAACTCAAAGTCAACCCTCTTTTAAGAAGGTAATCTTCCCCATAAATAAATACGACTTTGAGCCATCATATAGTCACTTTGCTAGGTCAAATTTTGTGGAGCCTAAAAAGCACTACCAAGGATGGACCCATCACAGAGACTTTGGTGCTAGTGAATTCAAGGCACCATTTGAAGGAGTAACTCTTAAAGAGTATGGTCTCTATGTTCATGGACCAAATTTCAGGAAAGCACGGAAAGCCAAAACTGTTGCTTCCAAGGCTAAGGAGAAAGTGAAGCCTTTTGTTTGTTGTAATTACGAGGCTTCCACCTCCAAGTTGGTTGCCCCTGCTATACCTCCCATTCAAAAGGTAAAGCAGGAGTACAAGAAAAGGTACAACAGGTTTGACTATTGGTGTTGCGGCATGATTGGTCACTTTGTTGTAGATTGTTGGTTTCATCCTATAAAAAATGAAACTCCACGAGTTAACAGTGTGAGTCCAACCACTCACAATGTTAATATTCCTAGTGGTGTTAAACTAGCAAGGAACCAAGGACTCAAATCAATTTGGGTTCCTAAGGAAAAATGATCTATGATTGCAGGTATGTCCAAAGGCCAACAAAACTCCAATCTGATACTTGGACAGTGGATTCTCTCGGCACATGACAAGGACAAGAAGCCTGTTGCAAGAATATACCTCAGTCAAAGACGGTCCAAAAGTCATCTTTGGGGGGTTTGATAGGGGAATCACTAAAGGCTACAGTATGATTACCAACGGTAGAGTTTCCTTCACAGAAGTGGCATATGTTAAAGGATTACAACATAATCTAATCTACATAAGCCAATTTTGTGATAAATGCTACATCATTGAGTTCTACAATGACAAGTGTCTATAAAATCTTCTGCCAATTTGGAGATAGTTCTAACAGGCACTCAGAGTAGAAATATTTTCTTCTTAAACTTTCTATGTTTAGATAATTCTATACCAGTGTGTTTTTTGGCAAAAGATAGTGCATCTCTTTGTGACCAATGGAACAAGATATTAGTACATATAAATTTCAAAACTATTAATATGTTATTTTCTCACAACTTAGAGCGTGATGCCTCTGCATTAAGTGCCTTAAAGAGAGTCCATGTCACGCATGTTAAATGGGTAAGCATACAAGGGCTACCTTTAAGGGCATCACTGAAAAAGATTCTTCTAGATGTCTACACTTACTTCATATGGACTTGTTTGGTCCTATACCAATTCACATTTTAGGAGGTAAAGTTTATACGTTGGTCATTTTTGATGATTACTCTTGTTTTACTTGTGTGTTCTTTCTAAAACACAAGTCAGACACTTTCGAGGCTTTCACTAATTTTATTAGGCAAATTTAGAACGAGTTAAATTGCTCCGTTGCCAAAATCAGAAGTGATCACAGAATAGAATTTAAGTCAGGGGCCATGACAGAATTATGTGGATGTCAAGGTATATTTCATGAGTTTTCCTCTCCATGTACTCCCCAACAAAATAGAGTCACTGAGAGAAGGAATATAACCTGCATTGAGGCATTCATAACTATGTTGAATGACACTTCACTACCAGAGTACTACTGGACTGAAGTAGTCAACACAGTTTGCAACATGCAAAACAGAGCATTAATCAACAAAATCCATCATAAGACTCCCTACAAACTGTTGAAAGACAGAAAACTGACTATCCTACTTTGGGATTTTTGGAATTAAATGTTTCGTACTTAACAATGGAAAGTATTATCGTACGAAGTTTAGTGAAAAGTGTTTTGAAGGTATTTTTGTAGGATATATTTGTCATAGTATGACATATAAGATTTTTAATAAAAAAACCTTGGTGGTAGAATAGTTTATTGAAAATGTCTAGTTGTCTACCTAAATCACCTAGAGGGGGTGAATAGGTGTGTTCTGTGTTTTTTTGCAGAATAAAAATTATACAAGAGATGCGCAAAAAATAAACAAGCAATCCACAGACGACACCAAAGATTATAGTGGTTCCCCAATCTTGGGTACATCCACTCTCCACCTCACTGATTTAGCACCATGCTAGACTCAACTACTTCAATATTATCTCGGATTGGAAAATAATCCTACAACTTGGAACAACATTCCTACAACTCGGAGTAAAACCACTCCTACAACAACTCAGAGAACAACTCCTACAAAATTGGAGAATAACTCCTACAATCTCGGAGAATAACTCATATAAGAATAAAATGGATTTATAATGAAATACACAAACTTGTTTTCACAGATCTGACTGATTCTCGGCCTCTTCCTTCTTGAAAAATTGCAAAGCTCTGGCAGAAAAGTCGAGGAAGAAATTTGAGAACACTTCGATCTGAGAATATAGGATCACCACGATCAAGGAGAAGATTTGCAGATGTTGAAAAGCTTGATCGATTGACTCCTTGTCTGAATTTTAGGATCAAGAAGTTTGACGATGAAGAACACGTCTTGTCGGAGGCGGCGCTTCCCGATTTAGAAACTTGAAAACGATTCAGAAATCTGTAAAATTATTCTTAGGGTTTGTCGATTCTGACATGAACTTTTATAGGTCTTACATAACGGTCTGATTTCATTAATTACAATCCATGTGGACCAATCAAGAGTTAATTACATTTGAAATCAAATCCGTCTGACACTTAACGAAATTCAGATTCAGAACTCTGTTTCCCGAGAGAAATAAAGATTACTCGAGTACGAATTCTGTTTCTCGAAAAAAGATATAAAATTCTCGACAATAAACACTTAAGTAAAATATAGAAGATGAGTTCAGGTTTCTTGAGAATGGATAGACTTAACTCAAGAAAAAAAAATTCTGTTACTCGAGAACAAGAAAGCACCTCGAGAAAAGTTTTCTGTTTCTCGAGGAAGAACATCTGGTTTTCGAGAACTAACCTTGGCCTTCTTGAGAAATGTCTTTGGCTTTCTTGAGAAAAAGACTTCGAAAAATTTTGAGCTTAATTTTAAGGTTACTCGAGAAAGAGTCAAGACCTACTCAAGTACTGCATGGCTTTCTCGAGAACTACACTCGGCTTTCTCGAGAACAACTACTGCTACTCGAGTACCTGACTAAGCTAACTCGAGTAATAAATTTAATTTTACTCAAGTAATAACTAATCTTTCTCGAGTAAAATACTTAGAAAAAATTTTGTTAACTGAAAAATGATTTTCTTCTAAGAAACCAACAATCAGCCTATCTCCCATAACTTTAGTACTTGAAAATAAAGTGTGTCCCAATAGAGAGGTTACACATGAGTCAACATCATGGATCACATAATGAGAGATTACATTATATGGTCCTGTGTTTGGTGACTCATTGTAAACTGGCATTGGTCTACACTTGACAATTATAACCTGCAAGCACTCAACTTGAAAAGGGCATCAAATACAAACTAAATTCATGTTAGTTCAAGGGTGACTTCATACAAATAAAGTTTATTGTGGATACAATACCCAACAATCTCCCTCTATTTGTAGAAGTCAGAGCCCTCTACACTAAGGTGAATTACATCAAGATAAATAAATAAAATAACTAATAAATAGAATAATTGGAAGAAATACTATGAAATAGAAGTTTTAGATCATCAAAATTTAAAGATTTATATATATACATTGTCTAGGAAAAAGTCCTACTCCACAAAATTTCTCATATATGACACTTTTGATCATCTTCAATTACTTCTTGCTTTGTTGTTGATGTTGCCTCTGATATTTCTATTCTTGTCTCTGGAAATACATGAACGGCTTTGGAAAGTACTTGGGTGGTCTGGGAGGAGCAGTAGGGTCTTCACGACTATACTTTTTTTTATCATGAAGCCTTCTTATAGTCATAGATTTTTCATACTTTACCTATTCAGAGTGAGAGTAATAGGTATCCTTTTTCCCCCTGAATAACACTAGTCTTAAAGTTTCTAGAATAATTGATTTAGATGTAGGGCTCCACACTTCAACATGTTCCCTTTTTGCATGTTCTGGCATAGGAGTGGACCTGCTTGTAGAAGCAACTTCACCATACTTTATTCTCTTGGGTATCTGTACTTCAGGAGATATTTGTTGAGGCACATCAACTTGTTCAGAATTTCAGACTTGTGAATAAGTTTTGGGAGGTGGAGATTCATAAAATTCAGGCCTTGGAGAGAATGTAGGCCTTTGAACATTGACATCCAGGCTAGCAGGAGGGGCTACAGTGGGATCAACTGAGAAGTTAGGGGAGATCTGATTATGCATCCACACTGTAGTGTCATAAGTATAAAGTTTTGTACTCTTAATTTCATGTACCACTGATGTTTGAATCTCCTTAATTTGATTGTCTCATAGATCTTTCATCTTGTTGACTTTATTATCTAGCAGTTCCTTTACTTTCTTCTCCCCCTTTCTGACTTCTACAGAGAGGGTGTCTATGACTTCATCTTTGAACTTTCCAACTTCCTCACAAGTTTTGAAGTTGAATTCATCTGTTTTCTTTAGTAGAAGAATTTGATTATTGGCTACTGTGAGAGCTTGGTTCATTACCTCACCAACACTAGTGATAGTGTGGTCTAGAGCTTTGCCTCCAATTAGTAGCAGCCTTTTGAATTCATCAGTATTACTCTGGATTTCTGCAAATCCTCGGATCATTTCCTTTTCTAAAGCAGTGACCTTATCTGTGACAACTTGAATGAAGGTATCAAAATACTTTATTTGCTTAGCCAACATGTCTTCTATTTTATTTAAGATATTGTCGTCAGTAATGACTTCAGTCTGAGGAGGTGGGGGAGGTAGAATTTGATCTGTCCAAGGAACTACTTATTCAATGAGCACAGTAGATGCGGAGGTCTGTTTTCTTCTAGCAGTTGTTGTTTCATCTTCAGCATCTTCATCTATAAGAGTGGGAATGTTGAAGTGTAGGCTTGGGAGAGGTGGTTCAGCAGCTTTAGGAGATAATTCTTTAGCGTCAGGAATTGAAACTATCTCTTCATTTTGCTCCCCCTCAACAGGAGACTGGGGCTGAAAAGATTCTGGTTCAGATGGATATTATAGTTGAGATGGTTTTTCTGGTTGAGAAGATTCTGGTTGAGATGGATTTTCTGGTTGAGAAGATTCTAGTTGAAATGGATTTTCTGGTTGAGAAGATTCCGGTTGAGATGGATTTTCTGGTTGAGAAGATTCTGGTTGAGATGGATTTTCTGGTTGAGATGATTTTTCTGGTTGAGATGAATTTTCTTTAGGCAGAGGGGAGAGAGGTTCTTTAGAGGTGAGTTCCTCTATTATGGCCCTATGTTTGGTGACCCATTGTAATCTGACATTGGTCTACACTTGATAATTATAACCTGCAAGCACTCAACTTGAAAAGGGCATCAAATACAAAGTTAATTCATCTTAGTTCAAGGGTGATTTCATACAAATCTATATTATTGTGGATACAATACCCAACATTTATAAATATTGTATTTGATGAGACAAGCATGATTTATAGCAGCTCGTCTAGTGTTATTGGTGTAAATGCATGTACCAGGTTAAAGGAATTATGCTTGGAGGAAGCGGTCAAGGAAGATGCCCTAAGCTTAGTCAAGGTTGTCGATCCAAGTGTGGTGGATGAAGAACTACTAGATAAAGAACTACTTCAACCTACAGGAGATACAGCAGATGTCGCAGAACCTCCTGATGGGAGAGGAAGAAATCTAGTTTTCAAACACCTAAGAGATCACCCTGTTGATTGATCTTTAGAGAGTCAGGCGACAGTGTAATAACAAGGAGAGGTACTACTAACAAAGTTCTACATCTCAGCTTTCTGTCTCAAGTTAAGCCAAAGAAATTTGAAGAAGCAAATAAGGATGGCTTTTGGATAATGGCTATGCAAGAGGAGCTCAACCAGTTCGATAGGTGCAAGGTTTGTGAATTGGTGCCTAGGCCAAAGGACAGAACGTAATCGGTACCAAATGGATATTCAGAAACAAGCTGGACGAAAATGGAGTAATTATAAAAAATAAAGCCAAGCTTATAGCTCAAGGGTACATACAAGAAGAAGGGATCGACTTAGATTAAACCTTTGCTCTTGTGGCCAGGCTCGAAGAGATCAGGTTGTTTCTTACGTATACTGCTCACAAGGGCTTCAAAATTTATCAAATGGACGTGAAGTCAGCATTCCTCAATGGCAATCTAAAAGAGGAAGTATACGCAGTGTAACACCCCAAAAGGAGTAGGAAGTAACAGGCTAAATGTCGAACGGAGTTCGGCGAATGTCAGACGGAGTGCGACGAACGTAGGACGGAGTGCGACGAACGTCGGACGGAGTGCGACGAACGTCGGACAGAGTGTGACGAACGTCGGACGGAGTTCGACAAATGTGATGTTGTTATATCTCTTGTATCCTTTCGACGGACGCCGAATGGAGTTCGACGAATGTCGAACGGATTTCGGGAAGTTCGACGAGCATGGTGATGTATTCTTTCGACGAACGTCGAACAGTGTTCGACAAACATCAAAAGGATTTCTCGAGTAACAGCGGTATCGGCTGGCTGGTCAAAGCGGTTATGTTGACTTTTCAACTCAAATACAGGCCAATGCTTTGTTTTGATGGATTGATCGGGTGGATGGGGTTTACCCAAGGCCACATATGCAGAGGCGTTGAGATGAGGAAATCATTATTTCCTTCTCACTCTCTCTCTCTCTCTCTTCATTTCATCCAAGTTCTTGAGAAGAGAACTAAAGGCTGGAGGTAAGGGTTGGGCTGACCTTTGTGAAGGTGCTGAAGGAGATTCCCTCATCGGAAGCAGGATCCGAGGCTAGATCTGCAAAAGGGGAAAATGAGGCGCTCATTTCTATCCGCGTAGAAAAGCTTTGTCATGGCTCCGAAGAAAACTACAAGGATAACGATCTTCCTTCTTGGACATGTGAAGTCCTTATTTTGGCATGTGCATGGAATCCCCCACCAAAAGGTGGAGAATCGAGGGAATTCCTTTGGATCGATTCATGAAATCCCCAGTAAGTCATGCATATAGATCCGGAAATTTGTAGTACGAAATAAGCATGATGTATGAAGCCTATCTGGACAGGTTGGTATAGATTGGTGATGTTTTATGTTACGAACCGATGAAGACTCTGCGTATAAACGAGTATTATACGTGGTCTGTGGGTTGTTCCTGTGAAACAGAGTAACAAGAAGTACTGAAGTTGAATTTCAGGAAAACACCCAGGGGAAATCACTGTTTTGGAGAACTGTTGATATCGCCAGGTGACAGTGAGTATCGTTGATGGAGATTGCTCTTGGTGAGCTAGTTGTGCTGTGAAAATCCAGTGTTTCTGGCACTGCAGGTTATTGCATGGTTTTGGCTGGGTTTGGTACATAATATGAGTTCTGTTGTTAATGCCTGGCGATAGTGAGTATCGCTGGCGAGAGCTGCCAGTTACCCTTTTAATTGTAAAGCCTGTATCTGGGAGACTGTGTGGCTTGTGTGAGCTACGAGCTCTTAAGGTCGTCGAGCCGAACGGACAAGGGGAAGCCGACCCGCATTAGACTAGCCTTATATTTGACGATTTGAGCAACGAGCAAAGGCTGAACTGTATTCGCATTATGGATATGTAACCTAAATGCCTAAGTTATTGGTGTTCATTAGGATTGCATTATGAGATTCTTTGGTTGTACGCCATAAAGACTGGGAATACTCAAAGTGAACTGTTATGTCTGGGACCTCTGAACGGTGGTGGGACCCTGGCAACAGGTACACCGCAAATGTGCCCTGAGTGCATGGAACATTTGGACGAGGGGCATTCGTTTGTGATATACTGAACTGTGTGTGAGTGCACATTCTGGTGATATATCTGCTTGTGTTAATGCTATGCCTGCAGGGAAGGAATACCACTGCCCCGGGAAAGGGGTAGGGTCATCATAAATTAATCAGTTGAATGCTGATCGCCGCCTTATTTACCACCCTTGTGGTAGAATGTCCCAGTGCAGGTGCTGGACCGAGTGGGAAATAGTGGGATGAAGCCCTTGCTGCTGTGCTATGCTGGCTCTCGAAGGCCGAGTGGAAAAGTTTTACTATTTTCATGTGTGGTCGGCCTGCGCGCCGATATTTGTAATCCACACTTGTGAAGTCGAACTGTAAGGCCTTAAGGCCATAACCTTTGTGTATTTGTAACTGACATTCTTATGCTATATATATAAATGGTGGTTTATATATTGTGGACATTCAAATGAGTTTGAGTTCAAGTAACCCTAAAGCTTTTGTTAGAATGCTCTGAATTAGGATGCGAGTAGTCTGTGATATTAACCTGTAACCTCGCCGCCTGTTTGTGGAATATGGTATGGGGCCCCGGCTAGAACCTCTATTATATTTCATGTGATGGATGAAGATGTTATAATTTGATATCAGAGGGAGGTTTCGATCCTCCGACCTGTTGGTTATGGAAATACACCTCTTTGTGGATCCTGCGCATTCCTATTCGTCATTGTTGCTTTTGCAAGGTCGCTAAATTGTGTCTTGTATGTTTATAGGTGACTTGAAGTGGTGCGGGTTAGTCTGAGCCCCAACGTTTTATTGAAAGTGCGATACCAGCTGAGGTGCCCACACCTCCTCCTTTTGCGGAGACAGTGTGTTTAGCTGCTGAGACGTTGTTTGCAATGATCCATGCACAGTCTACTGGGCAAGCGCAGTCTGTAATGGTGCCAGAATAGGTTGGTGTGAGGCCAGAACCTGTGGAGGCTGTGGTAGATGTACGAGCAGCGGAACAACAACTAAAGCAGTTCATGAGTTACAGTCCTCCTACGTTCATGGGGGAAGGATCCCCAATGCAGACAAAGGACTGGCTTGCCCGAGTCAAAAGAATTTTGACGGCATTACGAACTGAGAAGGAACATAAAGTCACCTTGGCCACTTTCCTGCTGGAAGGAGAGGCTCAGCTATGGTGGGACGAAATAGTGTTGCACCACTTATGGGCAGAAAACTAACGGAAGTCTCAATAAAGGAGTTTTACAGACTATTCTTGGCAAAGCACTTGTCGTCGGCATAGCGCATAGCCATGGAAAATGAGTTCCAGTGTCTAACTCAGGGAGAAAGTAGTGTCGATACCTACTTACATGTGTTTACAAGGTTGGGACGCTATGCAGGGTCTATCTTTGTTGAAGAAGAACGTAAAACCAATAGGTTCTACGAAGGGTTGCTGGATGAGTTAAGATTCTTGCTCTCGAGTTCAGTGAACCAAGGGTTTCAAGCGTTGGTGGATACGGCTCGTGCATTGGAGAAAGATATGAAGAGGGTACAGGGCAAAAGGGACTTGGCTGTGATAAAGCCTGAGTTCAAAGTGTCGCACCCAGGAAAATCGAACAAACGAAGGAAATGTGGTAAGAGGTCCAAGACTTCTGGACAGGCTCCCTCTACTGTTGCTTCTGGAGCAACTTCTGGTCAAGGCCCGCATACATGATATATACCTGCGGCAAACCAGGACACTTTGCCCGTAAGTGTCGGAATGGTCCTCCAAAGGGTGATAAAAAGGTACGAGCCACATATGCTGAGAAGGGAAAGACAGTGGTGGAGTCCTCTGCATCCCAGGTACAGCCCCGAGTGTATAACCTTGGCCAAGAGGAGGCCATAAAGCAAAGTGACGTCGTCATTGGTACAAGTTAAGATATTGGTTTACTATTTTTTATACTTAGTACCTTGTGTATTACTTGTGCATGAATTGTATTTGTTAGGCATTGTCCTTATTCGGGACTGTCCGGCGAGAGCACTGTTCGATAGAGGTGTTTTGCATTCGTTTCTATCTGAGGACTCCGTGTCACGGATAAGAGTGCCTATTCGTATAATGGCAGATAGTGTGAAGGTGTTATTGCCAAACGGATGCATGATGCGTGCGGATAGGGCTTGTTATGTTGAGGTGCGAATAGGAAGTCGTAATTTCTGATTGGAAACATCCTTGTTGTTGATATATGAGTTCAAAGTGATCTTTGGTATGGACTGGCTTTCGGAGCACGTGCCTATATTGATTGCAACTTAAATGAAGTCATATTAGGTTATAATACCAAGCTGGAGACTACATTCGCTGGTATGCGAGGTTCGAGCAGGATATTGATGTCTGCTCCCCAAGTCGTCAAAGCTATTCAGAAAGGCGTGGAGTTATTTTTCACGCTTATATAGGCTATTGAGCCAAAAGCTAGTGTGAGTGACGTTCTGATTGTATCGAAGTATGCTGATGTGTTTCCTATAGATCTTCCGGGGTTACCGCCCCAGCCGGAAGTTGACTTCTCTATTGAGTTGGTGCCATGTGCAAAACCTGTAGCCCGCTCGTCGTACCGTGTAGCGCCAAAGGAAATGGCGGAACTGAAAGTTCAACTGTTGCTGGAACAAGGATATATACGGCCAAGTATGTCACATTAGAGCGCACCTATTCTCTTTGTGAAAAAGAAGGACGGTAGTCTACGTTTGTGCATCGACTATCGAGAATTGAATAAGCCGACGGACAAGAACAAGTATCTGATACCACGAATTGATGACTTGTTTGATCAGCTAGTGGGATCAACTGTCTATTCTAAGCTCGACTTAAATTCTGGTTATTACCAGCTGAGGATTCGGGAATGTGACATTCCCAAGACAGCATTTGGAACACGTTACGGTCATTATGAGTTCATAGTAATGTCGTTTGGGCTAACAAATGTGCCATCGATGTTCACGGACTTAATGCACCGAACATTTAGAGAGTACTTAGATTTGTTTGTGATCGTCTTTATTGATGACATCTTGGTGTACTCTCAATCCGAAGAAGATCATGCAAACTATTTACAGATGGTGTTGCATACCCTGAGGAGAAACAAGCTCTATGACAAGTTCTCAAAGTGTGAGTTCTTGTTGTAGTCAGTAGCCTCTCTTTGCCATGGTGAGTGGAGAAGGCATTGTGGTGGATCCATTAAAGATAGTAGCAATATGAGAGTGGCTGGTGTTGTCTACTGTAGTTGAAGTCGGGAGTTTCCTTGGACTGGCGGTCTACTATAGACGTTTCATAGAAAATATCACACGGATTTCCTTGCCTCTTATCACACTAACAAGAAAGGATCAAAAGTTTGTTTGCACGCCAGAGTGCGCGTGAGCTTTTGAAGAGCTGAAGAGTAGCTTGACCACGATGCAAATCTTGACGTCGCCATGTGGTTCAGACGGCTTTGAAATTTACAGTGATGCATCAGGGAGCCGCTTAGGCTGTGTTCTTCTTTAGTTTGGAAAGGTGATCACTTATGGCTCAAGCTAGTTGAAAGTGCATCAGCGAAACTATCCTGTCCATGACTTAGAGTTGGCGGCGGTGATATTTGCACTTAAACTGTGACATCATTATTTATATGGCGTGAAAGTTGATATATTCACAGACCATAAGAGCATAAAATATCTATTGGATCAGAAGGATCTCAATATGCGACAACGAAGGTGGATGGAGTTCCTCGGGCACTACACCTTTGAAATTCATTATACACATGGGAAAGGAAACATCATCGCAAATGCTTTGAGTCGTCGGACTCCGACAAGAGCAAATTGACTGCAGATACATGATGAACGTCTGATCCAGGAGCTGGAAGCTTTATAGATTTCTTGTGTTGACAAGAATTCCACTGCAAATGCATGTCTGGACTGGACGGAGGTATAATATGACCTTGCGAACAGGGTTCGGCGAGCAACAGAACTTGATCAAAGTCTATAACGCTATGCAGTGGATGGGTCAAATGCCAAATTCTCCTGGGATGACGGCCTTTGTGGAAAAATGGTCGTTTGTGCGTCTCAGATATGGGTAAACTTCTTGAGGAATTGATGTACGAAGCACTCTTTACGAAGTATTTGATTCACCCAGGTAGCACAAAGATGTACAAGGACATGAAGAAGCTGTTCCGGTGGCCGGGCATGAAGAAAGACATAGCACATTACATAGCTAAATGTCAGATCTGTGCCTTAGTGAAAGCAGAATGTTAGAAGCCTAGAGGTTTCCTGAAGTCGCTACCTATTCCAAAATGGAAGTTTGATGACATTTCGATGGATTTCGTGCACGGTTTGTTGATATCTCAATGCGGGAACGATTCTATTTGGGTGATCGTGGACCAGTTGACTAAAGAGGCTCACTTCATTCCGAACAAGAGGGACGATTCAGTGGAAATCTTGGTTAAGCATTACGTCGAGCAAATAGTATGATTGCACGGTGTGCCCCGTAGCATCGTAACTGATCGAGACGGGCGCTTCACTTCAAATGATTGGAGGCTAATCCATCAATTGTTGAGGACAAAATTAAAGTTCAGTACGGTCTTTCATTAACAAACGAATGGTCAGACCGAGAGGACCAATAGGACTATGAAGGATATGCTCCGGAAGTGCGTCTTGGATTTCAGGAAGAGGTGGGAAGATCATCTCTATATGGTAGAATTCGCCTACAATAATAGCTATCAAGCTAGCATAAATATGGCGCCTTTTGAAGCTTTGTATGGTAGGAAGTGTCGTATACCGTTATCTTGGGCGAAAACAGGCGAGTCTAAGTTATATAAGCATTAGGAAGTCGAAGAGGCTAATTCGACGATACACTCTATCCAGGAGAGGCTACTAATAGCCCAAGATAGGCAGGCAAAGTACTACAACGCCAAGCACCGAAATATAGAGTTTGCGGTTGGCGAGTGAGTATACTTGAAAATCAAACCATTCAAGGGCGTGTATAGGATTCGGCGCTTGAAAAAGTTAAGGCCGAGGTATCTTGGTCCATTCGAAGTAGTGGAGCAAGTTGGAGAAGCTGCCTATCGGCTAGCTCTTTCGGCAGAACTGAGTGGCTTGCATGATGTGTTCCACATATCAGTGCTTCGAAAAGTCGTGAAAGCGCCAGCTTAGGTGATTGTGAATGATCAAGTACCGGTCGAATCTGGGTTAATGACGAAGGTTAGGCCCATTCAAATTGATTATAAGGTGGTTAAGCAGCTGCGGAACAAGACAATTGGGATGGTCAAGGTCCGGTAGGACAAATGTGGCCGTGAGGAGCTAACATGGGAGCAGGAGTAAACCATGCGTGCTGAATTTCCCGAGTTGTTTGTATAAATTGTTGTAACATTTTTTTGTGAAGAGAATATATGTTGTAACATATTTATTGATGTCTTTCGTCTAGCTGTATGAAAATTTCGGGACGAAATTTCAGTAAGGAGGGGAGGATTGTAACACCCCAAAAGGAGTGGGAAGTAATAGGCTAAACTTCGGATGGAGTTCGGCGAACATCGGACGGAGTTTGACGAACATCGGCTGGAGTTCGACGAACGTCGGGTGGAGTTCGAAGAATGTGGTGCTGTTATATTTCTTGTATCCTTTTGGCGAATGTCGAACATAGTTCGACGAACATCGAACCTAGTTCGACGAACGTCGAACGAATTTCGGTAAGTTCGACGAGCGTAGTTCTGTATTCTTTCTACGAACGTCGAAATGATTTCTCGAGTAACAGCGACGCCGGCTGGCTGGTCAAAGCAATTAGGTTGACTTTTCAACTCAAATCCAAGTCAATGCTTCGTTTTGATGGATTGATCGGGTGGCTGGTGTTTGCCCGAGGCCACATATGTAGAGGGGTTGGGAAATCATTATTTCCATCTCACTCTCTCTCTCTCTCTCTTCATTTCATCCAAGTTCTTGAGAAGAGAACTAAAGGCTGTAGTTAAGGGTTGGGCTGACCTTTGTGAAGGTGCTGAAGGAGATTCCCTCATCAGAAGCAGGATCCGAGGCTAGATCCGCAAAGGGTAAAGTGAGGCGCTCATTTCCATCCGTGTAGAAAAGCTTTGTCATGTCTCCGAAGAGAACTACAAGGGTAACGATCTTCCTTCTTAGACATGTGAAGTCCTTATTTTGGCATGTGCATGGAATCCCCCACCAAAAGGTGGAGAATCGAGGGAATTCCTTTGGGTCGATTCATGAAATCCCCAGTAAGTCTTGCATATAGATCCGAAAATGTGTAGTACAGAATAGGCATGATGTGTGAAGCTCATCTGTACAGGTTGGTCTGGATTGGTGATGTTTTATGTTGCGAACCAGAGAATACTCCACGTATAAACGAGTATTATACGTGGTCTGTGGGTTGTGCCTATGAAACAGAGTAACAGGAAGTACTGGAGTTGAATTTCAGGAAAATACCCAGGGGAAATCATGGTTTTGGAGAACTGTTGATATCGTCGGGTGACAGTGAGTATCGCCGATGGCGATTGCTCTTGGTGAGCTAGTTGTGCTGTAAAAATCCAGTGTTTCTGGCACTGCAGGTTACTGCAGGGTTTTGGCTGGGTCTGGTACAAAATGTGAGTTTTGTTGTTAATGTCTGGTGATAGTGAGTATCGCTGGCGATAACTGCCAGTTACCCTTTTGATTGTAAAACCTGTTTCTGGGAGACTGTGTGGCTTGTGTGAGCTACGAGCTCTTAAGTCCGTCGAGCCGAACAGACAAGGGGAAGTTGACCCGCGTCAGACTAGCCTTAGATTTGACGATTTGAGCAACAGATAAAGGCTGAATTGTATCAACGTTATAGATGTCGAACCTAAATGCCTAAGTTATTGGTGTTTGTTAGGATCGCATAATGAGAGTCTTAGGATGTACGCCGTAAAGACTAGGAATGCTCAAAGTGAACCGTTATGTCTGGGGCCTCTAAACGGTGGTGGGACCCTGGCAACAGTTACACCGAAAATGTGCCCTCAGTGCACAGAACGTTTGGCTGAGGGGAATTCATTTATGATATATTGAATTATGAGTGAGTGCACATTTCGGTGATATATCTGCTTGTGTTAATGTTATGCCTGCAGGGAAGGAATACCACTGTCCCGGGAATGGGGTATGGTCATTATAAATTGGTCAGCTGAATGCTGACCGTTGCCTTTTTTACTAACCTTGTGGTGGAATGTCCATGTGCAGGTGCTGGACCGAGCGGGAAATAGCAGGTTGAAGCCCTTACTGCTGTGTTATGCTGGCCCTCGAAGGCCGAGGGGAAACGTTTTATTGTTTTCATGTGTGGCCGGCCTGCGTGTCGATGTTTGTAATCCACACTTGTGAAGTTGAACTGTAAGGCCTTAAGGTCATAACCTTTGTGTATTTATAACTGACATTCATATGCTATATATATATATATGGTGGTTTATATATTGTGGACATTCAAATGAGTTTGAGTTCAAGTAACCCTAAAGCGTCCACTAGAATACTCTGAGTTAAGATACGAGTAGTCTGTGATATTAACCTGTAACCTCGTCGCTTGTTCGTGGAATATGTTATGGGGACCCGACCGGACCCTCTATTATATTACATATGACGGACAGAGGTATTACACGTAGCACAACCCCCGAGTTTTGTCGACTCAACTTTCCCTGATTATGTATATTTTTTATTAATAATGCCCTATATGGCTTGAAAGAAGCTCCCCGAGCTTGGTATGAGATGTTGTCTAGCTTTCTTCTTGAGAACAAGTTCGCAAGAGGAAAGATAGCTAATACATAATATTATGGAAGTAAAAGACAAGATTTTGCTAGTGCAAATCTATGTCGACGACATTATTTTTGCTCTACGGAGGACCACCTTTGCAAGAAGTTTTCTAAACTTATGCAAGGGAAATTTGAATGAGCAGTATAGGAGAGTTGAAGTATTTCTTAGGACTCCATGTGAAGCAATCTGAAGATGGAATTTTCATCTCTCAGACGAAGTTCACCAAAGAGTTACTTAAGAAATTCAGAATGGAGAACACAACCTCGATGAGAACTCTAATGGGTTCAATTGTGTCTCTGGACAATGATGAGAAAGGGAAACCTTTTGATGAAACCAAGTATAGAAGCATAATTGAGTCCTTGCTTTATCTCACTGCTAGTAGACCCGACATAATGTTTTCAGCATGTGTGTGCGCTAGATTTCAGGTGAACTCTAAGGAATCTTATTATGCCGCTGCAAAGAGGATCTTGAGATACCTTAAGGCTCTGTTCGTTAAGCGGGAATTGAGATGCTGGAATTGGAATTGTCGCAGGAATTGAAATTGAAGTCAATTCCAATTCCGATGTTCGGCTAAATACAGGAATTCTGTCATCAGTATTGGAATTGATAATTCTGATGTTCGGCTGTATGTCTGATTTCAACGGTTGGAATTGAAATTTTAATTTTATAACATTAAAATCGATAATTTTTTTAAAAAAAACAACATCAACAAATAATGTCTTGCATCACCAAAGTTCACAAAATTAAAAACATAGTTTATGACATGACATAACATTGCAATACATTTAGATCCCAGAAAATCAACCCCATAAATGTAAGCGTAGCCAAGTCCTCCTGATTGGCAACGACAAAGCCATAAACATGTCACTCTTGATGTCGTCGACACTCAACATATCGATAGCCTGTATGACCTCGTCCTCAGTCAGATCTGTGATAGCTGTCATGGCCCCATATATCATGTCTGCCCTTGAGATGGGATGTGTTGGTTGAGAAGTAACACTGCTCTCGTGTTCCATGTTCCTCGCTATTGCTGAAACAGCATCTGCAATTATGTCTGCCGCTGCTGCTTTCTTCTTCTTCTTGGTCTCTGGCTCGATCTCCTCGACCACATTATCGTCCACTGAAATGTCAATGTGGATCTCATTCATTGCCTCGGATGCAGTTGCAGCATTTGCTCCTATAGCTCTATCAACCCCACATATCATAGCTAAGTCGCCGCAATTCACGATCACCTTGCTACGATAATGCTTTACTGTCGGGTGTGCCTACAAGTTTAGAGTTGAGTACACTTATTAAACTATAAATTGGCAGAAAATTTAAAGTTTATTTTTAACTGACAATATTACCTTAACATAATTCGCCCAAACATCTTCGCTGTCTACCTTCACTACATTGCGTTCCCAATCCCATCCAAATTCACTCGCATCTAGCATTGCCGATATCTCTTGGTAGTATTTATTCCATGTTTTTATTCGCCTCATTATCTTCTCCTTACTAATGTCGACGTTACAAACTTCTTTTAATGCTTAAATTGTCGTTGTGTACGCGACACTTTTCCAATCATAATCTGAGGAACCATTATAATTTCTGTGCATGCTTTTCTGTGTTGTTTTCCTTTTATAGGTTCTTGAAAGCTAATAACTGTCAACACACTAAGTAACTAAAGAAGAAACTAAAAGAAAGTCACAAGACATTAATAAACCTATTCACCCCCCCCCCCCCCTTCTCTCGGTTGCAAGCTACCTTGAAAACAAAGACTTTCACCACCTTCGAGCCACACCCGAGCCACAAGCGGGTCAAGCCGCAACCACCCGGCGAAGCCGATTCGCCCAAGTTCCAAGCGGCCCCAGCAACTGCAAGACCAAGTATGTCGCCTCTCACCCAGGATAAGCAAGTCGCTATCTGAATACCACTGGCGCAAATCACAATCTGTAACAACTCCCGGCGCGACGACATGTCGTCCGTCGCGTGCAAAGTGCTTTCTCACCTCATAATTGTAACGAGATGTGGTCTGTCACCCTCGATTTCACAAACTAGTTGTAACCACGAGGAAATAGTGGATTTTGACTGGTACAGATCCGGTCACGTGATTTTTTACCCAATTGAGGGGTTTTTCCACGTTACAACTGCTTGTGTGCAATCAATCTACTCATTTGGCTATGTGCGCGCTCGACCGTCCCAAGAGTTAAGACGGTCCAAGAATTCCCGCCCGATCTGAACGTCGAGTTGATCCGCAACAAGTGGTTAAATTTAAAATGATATATTTGATACTTATACTAATTATATTAAATATAATAAAATTAACATGGAATAAATCATTATATTAATATAATTAATTACAATTATATCTCTGGAATTAAATGTGATCCTTATTAATTTTAATATAATTGAATTGCTTTGACTAGGTCCAATTAATCAAAATATAATCACCCAAATATTAAATTTAATATTTTATGCCTAAATATATCATAATATTAATGTGATATGAAATTATTGCATGTAAATATGTAATAAACATTATCCAAATCCTAAAATACGCCGTTTTGGACAAATTATATTTATAATGGCGTGCAAATGCTTGTTAAGGCGCATTCAACATCCAAAAATTGCTCTCCAAATTGTTCATATGTTACATAAATTTAGGCAATGCTATTTTCAGAATGTATCAGAAAAAGTGAGTGGCTTAATAATCAAATGGAATGTTATAAATTCACTTAGTATCCGTTTGTTTCAACACATTGATATTAAAGTATAAACTTTAAGAAAATGAAAGTCATTTCCGCAGTTCGTATTAACAATTGTAGAGTGGAAATGATTTTCTGGTGTAAAACCGTTGATATTCACACAAAAATAAAAACTCATTAATTCAATGTCCATCTCCAGATGCGGATATTAAGATTGCCAATATCGGTTTTCAAAAGAAGAGTAATTTTTTCTACATGAATACAATTTTTTTGAAACAGACATGATTTTTTCGCCCGAACGCTAATTTTTTGCACGGACGCGATTTTTTGGCCCGGACGCTAATTTTTCACCAGGACGCTATTTTTTGCCCGGAAGCGCTTTTTTCGCCCTGAAGCGCTTTTTTCGCCTGAACGCATTTTTTCGTCCGGACGCGATTTTTTTTGTACAACCTCATATTCGCTGGGTGGGACCAAGACACCCCAAGGACCCGGATTGGGCTAGCTTTGGGCTGTAAAATTGGATCAGATAAGAAAGCGGGCGGGAGGGCTCTCGCCGTAAGTAGGCGGGAGGGCTCTCACCCAGGGGTCGAGTAACGCCAGTTCGTCGAGCGCTACTCGTCGAGCTCTGATTCGTCGAATCGTGAAGATCTAGCTCGGCGAACTGAGAAGGTTCAATTTGTCGAGCTGAGAACGTTATTCGTCAAACGCAAATTTGTCGAGTTGAGTCTTCGACTTAAAGTTATTTTTGTCGAGCAGATTTTAAGTTTAGGCCATAGCAGAACCAGGGTGGGCGGGAACGTTCCCGCCCTGGGCAGGCGAAAGAGTTTGCGCCCCTCGTTAGCGAAAGCCTATTCGGCTCTCAGCGTTGAGTGATGTTTCTCCACTCAACGCCTCCTTTAGTCTTTTGGTTCCCGCCCGAGGTAGGCGGGAAGGCTCGCGCTCAGAACAAGCAGGGTTCTCGCAGAGCTCAGCAGGAAGAGCTCCCGCCAAATGGGACCTAGACCTGAAATTAGCTAAATACCCCTGGGTCTGCATCTAGCTCCTCAGAATAGCGGAGTTTGACTATTGTCAGACCAACACAAGGGCACTTTAGTAATTTTAGGGCAGCAAAAGTACGTTTTTTGCAGACCAAATATTGAAAATCTAAAAATAGACTCACATGATACCTCAGTAGGCAGATTTTTCTCGTACTCTGATTTTTTCCTTCAAAAGCTTTCTGAGTTACTCCTAGCTCAGCAATTGGCTTTGGAGGGGAAGCGCTCAGAAAACGTCCGGATTAGAGGAGGGACCTCCCAGCTGAGGTTTTGAGTTAGTTCTTAGTCCTTTATCACTAGTCCGAGGTTGAGGTTTGGGAGAAATAAGTGTCGGTTACACCCCAAGGTCCGAACTCTCGTTGAGGCTAGTTTTTTGGCTTCAACATTTTCGCCCGGGCGTGATTTTTTCAACCAGACGCGATTTTTTAGCTCGTGGGTGTTTTCTTCGCCCGGATAGTTTTCTTCGCCCGGACGCGAGATTTTCGCACGGACGCGATTTTTTCACCCGGACGCGATTTTTTCTCCTGGGCGCGATTTTTTGCACGAACGCGTTTTTTTCGCCCCGAGGTATTTTGTTCGCTTGTGGTCGTTTTTTTCGCCCGGTCGTGATGTTTTCGCCCGTGCGCGATTTTTTCGACCGGGTGCAATTTTTTCGCCAGGGCTCGATTTTTTCGCCCGGATGCGATTTTTCGCCCGGGCTCGATTTTTTCGCCCGGACGCGATTTTTTCAGCCAGGTGCGATTTTTTCGCCGGGACACGATTTTTTCAGCCAGGTGCGATTTTTTTCACGTCCGGGCGAAATATCACGTTAGGCATATTGAAATTGCTTGATATGAATCTTTCATTGAAAAAGGGGAAGAAGAAAACCCCGTTCGAAAATCTCGTCGGGCAAAAAAATCGCGTTCAGGCAAAAAATTCGCGTCGGAGCGAAAAAATTGAGTTCGGGCGGAAAAATCACGTCCGTGCGAAAAAATTGCATTTCGGTGAAAAAAATCACGTTCGGACGAAAAATTTCGCGTTCGGACTGAAAATTTTAAGCTCGGGCAAAAACATCTCGTCATGACGAAAAAATATTGTCTGGGCGATAAAATTGATGTCGGGTGAAAAATCCGCGTTTGTTATTTTAATTGAGAGCATTAACTAATATTAATTCCTATGATTGAAAATCTTTCTGCAAACAAACAATAAAAAGTGATTAATGTCAATTTCTATGGCAAAAAGTCATCATGCAGCCGAACAAAAAAATTGAATTTAAATTCAATATCATTACCCATGTGTATTAATTAATATTGGATTAAAAGTTAATATTTTAATATCAATGTCGTTGAAACGAACGGACCCTTAGAGATCAATTTTGGAGGTAAATGTTATGTGCAAATCTATTTTGACTAGGTGCAAATCAATTTTATAAGTAAATCAAAAATTTATATGTGCAAATCAAATTATTACGGCCAAATTAAAATAAAAGCTTTCTAAATTCTTTAGCAAAATATGAACTAATAGTTTAGCATCAATATCACAGACTTTAACGTATTATAAAATTTTTAAATTCATCGTAGAAATTCTATTTTAGTGACAATTATTTGCTCCAATTATTTCTAATGGCACTGTAGCAGTAGGAGCTGGGTTTGTTAGTTTAAGGGTTCATTTAGTTCTGTTTTCCCTCCCACCGCTTGGAGCAAATGCCGTCGGACGGTGGGTAACCAAACAGCCTCTGGTAGCGTTTGCTCCGTATGCCCCGCTGTGCCATGAAAAACGGAGCAAAAAGCTCCGTCTGGGGCGGCTCATCCTCCCCTCCGGTCCGAAAGCCGGATTTGCTCTCGCCGATTCCGCACGTCACCGCCTAATCAAAGGAGGCCTAAGATCAGTAACTACATACTCCAATCAGCAAACATGTTGTACCATCACCACCTGCAACCTAATGAAATAGAATGAAATTGAAATCTGACAACCAAAATGTAGTGGAACCTCCAACTCTAAAGAATTGGAATAGTTGATACTCACAACTAGTCAGGTAAAAGGAACATTTGATTGAGGTAAGATAATTCAACAGGCAAAAGGAACACAGAAGAATATCGTGCATAAATTCAACACTGCAGGGCTTGCGAGAGAGGAGTCGCTCCTTCCTGTTGACGGGGACGATGACGAAAAATGGCCGATGAGCAGGGCTTGCCGGCAGGAGAAGCCTTACAGGCGCGGATTAGTGTTTTGCGGGATTTGATGCAGGCGGAAACGGGAGAGGCAGGATGCGGAAATTGGTTTGCCCCAATCAATTCTAGGATAGGTTACTTAATGGGTATTTAATATTTTTTATTTTAAAATTTGATTTGCCCACATTCAAAATAGATTTGCTCATATCAATTATCTTTTTTTGAATGAGAGCCTAAAATATGCGTTGAGTGATTTTTAAAATTGAAATTAAGACTTCATTTGGTTTGACATTTTGCTCAGGCGGAGGGAGGAGGAGGACTTTTGAAAACGGAGGGGGGAATTGGTTTTCCCCAATCAATTCTAGGATAGGTTACTTAATGGGTATTTAATATTTTTATTTTAAAATTTAATTTGCCCACATTCAAAATAGATTTGCTCATAATAATTATCTTTTTTGAATCAGTGCCTAAAATATGCATTGAGTGATTTTTAAAATTGAAATTAAGGCTTCGTTTGATTTGACATTTTAGGTTGGATGCGGGATAGGTTACTCAACGCATATTTTAGGCCGGATGTGGGAATTGATTTGCCCCAATCAATTCTAAGATAGGTTACTTATAGGGTATTTAATATTTTTATTTTAAAATTTGATTTGCTCGCATGCAAAATAGATTTGTTTATAACAATTATCTTTTTTGAAGGGGATTGTTATCCGCGGATCGAAAATGGCTATTCGCAGATTATTACTATTCGCAGACCCAAAGATACTTAAAATTGTTATTCACAGAAATTATTGTTATTCGCATACCAACATTAAAAGTTAAAAAATATCAAGAAGTGCACCAGCACCACAAGTAGAAGCAAAGACATAACTCATTACCATAAAAATTGAAGCATACATCAAAATATATATAACCTGCATACAAAAATATGAAGCAGAATAACACGGGGGCGTGGTCTACCATCCAATTTATCAGAACTCTGTATGGTGACAACAAAACTAAGTGTTCTGCCAACATTTCGTACCCACGCAATTAACTCATCTCATGATGTCAGCGAGTGGGCGACGTCGGCGGGCGGGCGGGCGACGTCGGCGGGCGGGCGAGCGACGTCGGCGGGCGGGCGAGCGACGTCGGAGGGCGGGCGGGGGACGTCGGCGGGCGGGCGGGGGACGTCGGCGGGCGGGCGGGCGACGTCGGCGGGCGGGCGGGCGACGCCAGCGAGAGCGAGAGAGGGAAAAATGCGAAATGCGGGATCAGGCAGACGGCTGAGAAGGGGAAAAAGATATGGGTTTTGGTTTGTGAATAAAGGATTTGAAATAACAAGAGGAATATTTAATCCCTTTAAAAAGTGATATTTTTGGTCTACGAATAGCCATTTTAGGTCTGCGGTTAACAATCCCCTTTTTGAATCAGAGCCTAAAATATGCTTTGAGTGATTTTAAAAATTGAAATTAAGGCTTCGTTTGGTTTGACATTTTGCTCGGACGGAGGGAGGAGAAGGAGGGCTTTTGGAACCGGAGGGGGGAGGCCCCGGTTGAAATTCCTCCGTTTTCCTCCATTTCTCATGACGTGGCGGGTACAAACGGAGCAAACGCCGCCGCCGGCCATTTGATTATCCGCCGTGCAACAGGATTTGCCCCAAACGAAGAGCTTCAAACGCTATGGCAAATGAAGTCTAATGCATGATAAAATTGTCAACTGAAAATGATAGTTTTCTATATGCTTAATGAATTTTTTAATATGCACTTAATACAAAATCATGCATTCATTTTAATGAAACATATAAAACTGCAACCGTCTCCATATTCCATCTGTGAAAAATAACACAATTTATAATGGGTGCATAGAAGATCACAAGAAAAATATTTCGACATAATTTACACATGAACATGAATTCAATGCCGAAATTCACATCAAGGCAAATATTAAAAACCCAGCTCTAGAACTAAATATTAGACAAAAATTTACGTGAATGATGATCTTAAACGCATAGCGTTGAAATTGTTGAAGTGGGAAGTGGTGGAAGTCGGGTGGACAGAATGGGCAGTCCGCACAGACCACAAAAACCGCGCGGACAAGGCGGATAGCTTTGAGTCAGACAGCCGGTTTCGGTCGTGGTTCTTCTTTGGCGAACTGGACTAGCAAGCACTCTGGTGGAGTAACCGGGCGGATAGGTTTGTTTATCCGCGGGTAGTGGTGGACTCCTTCGGAGGTCACCAAGTTCAGCAGTTTCTCTGGCTCGCAAGAAGGCAAGCGGATATTGCGGACTGAGGTGTATTTCCGCCAGGTCGTCGGTGCCTTCTCGGGCGAGGAAGATCAAAGATCGTTGGTGTGGACTTGGTCATTTTGACAAGTCCAACTGCTGGTGTGGCGGACTCAATCTGGAGTTTGTCGAGTCCGACAGGTCTGGTGTTGCGGACTCTTCTGGAGCTCGCCGGTGTCCGACATGTATCTCTGCTTGCGGTCTGGATATTAGATCGTGGAGCTGACACAGTTGCACAGATAGGTTGCCTGGAGGTCGCGCAGACTAATGGAGCAGTCTGCATGGTAGCGGACGAGTTGTTCAGTAGAGCGCGATCTCGGTATCTGGTGATGCAAGTTCTCGGAGATCGCGCGGGTTGATGGACTTGGTCTGAGGGACTAAGTCCAACTAGTTTCCTAGCTCACTGAGTTCGCCTGATTTGTAGACTGCTCTGGAATTCGTCGAGTTCGGTAGTAATGGCTGGACTCAGATTTTGTCAAAGTTACGGGCTACAGAATGTACGGACTTGTAGCAGTGTCCGCAGGGTTGGCGGACTGGTCGTCTATCCGGCCATGTCGATGGTGCGACCTGGCGAATATGTGTTGGTGTCCGCGCTGTATGGATACAAAGTGTTAGCCGACATGATTGATGGACAGTTATCATATCGGTGTAGGTGATGACGACACTCCTCATATCTATAAATATAATCCCTTGGCTAGTCATTAATAAGTAGTGAATAGTAAAAATGAGTTCACACTTGATTTTACGGTTACGGTTTTCTAACCGCTGCGACCAAGGGAGTTGGTTTTGTGCAGGCTATGCGGCTAACATCAGGCGGCTAGGCGACTAGTGGAAGTTTGGTGTGGAACAGTTCACGGATACAGTCAGCGGCTAGCAGCTAATCGCGGTCTCAGCGACTAGATCTCTCTCTCGGAGTTGCGGATAAGCAGAGTAGTTTGTCTGGTATATCAGCGGGTTCTGTTCGTGTTCCTTCAGCATTCAATAACATCAGTACGTGCGGTGAGCCGCGGATAGGCGGCTTTGGCTGTCTCGGCGGACTCAGCTGGCGGTTATGCGGCTTGTGCGGTTACAGATCTTTGTCCGCGTGGTTTACTTCTTGTGCCAGTTTTTTTGTTTCCCTTGCTACATTGTAAAATCATGTTGTGCAGTGTATGCCTCGTCCTGTAAAAGAAGTGAATTTCAATTGGAATCTCTTGTGCTGCTGTCTTTTACATGTATTCGTTTGTGATTGAGTGTTCCTGCGATTCGGTTTCAGCTCCCGCACATTTTGTGAAATTTTTACACGTAGTGTGCAGAATAAAACTTAAGACGGAAGAATATGAACAAGCCTCCGGCCATTAATGTTTTCACCGAGCATGACTTCGACATTAGTAATGATCTTCTAAGCCCTCAATCACTCTCTCTATATAGTATATGATGAATGGATGATTAAACTTAAGGGGGCCAAGTACCCCCTTCATAGATATTTATGAACATGTTACCATTTATCACATAGTTTTCACCATAATAAGTAATAATTAACCATTCATTTTACACGAGGAGTTATCCATATTGTAAGAATTAAATAAATAGTTTCAAAATAAATTATTTTATCATAGAAAATACAGTATATGTGCCGTAGAATTTTTGATGTTAAACATTATCAACAAAAGGTATAGTTGAAGGCTATGCTCGAGAGATATCAAATTTGTGCGCTAGATTTTCCTAAATCATAAACTCTTGCCCAAATTAGGGTTGAGCATATTGTTCAAAACTTGAAAGTCGTTCAAAAATCGTTCGAATATTGAGTCAAAACAGAATCGGTTAAAATTGATTCGACTCCATTTGAGTCGACTTCATTTGAGTCGATTCAATTTGACTCGAATCTGATTTCGAGTCGATTTTGAGTCAGCCCTGAATCGCTCGAAATATAATTCTAATCAGCTCGAACTGATTAAAAATATTATGTATTTATTAATATATTCTAATTTTAAAATTAAAAACACATATTTAAATCTAAATAACGAAAGGCATTAATTGTTTCATTTGTTAAATTTATAGGTTGTCCAATTTAATTTTGAGTCAACTAAGGATAAACAAAAAAAATTGCTCAATTTCAAGACGGCTTGATTTGATTTCGAGCCGACTCAAAATCGAGTCATTTTGAGTTGAGCAGACTCGACTCGAAATCGATTTCAATTTTGAATCGATTTTGATCCGAGTTCGAAACAAAATTTCGATTTCGAGCTGAGTCCAAATCGCTCGAACTCGACTCAATATCAGTCATACTCAAATATAAAATAATATTAATTTTATGTTGGAGCTAGTTAGTGTGTTGTGGGCTCGTGCTAGGTATGATAGCACGAGTGTGCACATTCAAGGCTGTATGTGTGGGAGCTGCGAACATTGTAAAGACTATCTAGTGGGGAGAGGAGTCATGTGCCGCCTTGCAGAGTAGCAGACATATAAGCTGGAGTGTTTGCGAGCAAAGCCATGAACTTAATGTGCAAGGAAGCAGGAAATTAATGCCCAATATTCTATCTCAAATTATTTCATTCATATAAATAATAAAAAAAATATAACAACTTAGGCTCCCTTTAGCACGGCATTTTTTTTCTCCGGCGAGTTTGGAGACAAACGCTGCAGTCATAGAATGCATGATTGTCAAAGACAATGATTATGACCGTCACCAAGAAAAGAAAACTACTTTTGAACATAAAAATGAATGAAGTTTCTTAGTTGAGCCCAAGCCTTCACAAACGAAGGTTCATAAACGCCGCGTTTACAATCGTCACCGCCGTGCCTAACGGGGCCTTAGACTCATTTAGATTTTTGGTATAATGAGTGGCAATTATTAGGAGGTGGAATAGTTTCTAAGTGTTTCCCCATGTTCTATAGATAAGATCCATATAAAATTTCACACATTTTTCACACATTTTTATGTATATGTGAATGCATGTCATATAAGGAGAGATTATTACAATCGGGCTCTGTTTCGAGATCTAGGACCAGATGAGAAGAGTTGTTGCCACATGGAGCTATCAAGGAACAATAATTCTATACATATAACACATATAAAGGATGTTGCGAAACTTCATTTTCAGTGTAAAATACAATTGCAACGTAAAATGCAGTTACAAATGGACTGCATTTTCAGTGTAAAATGTCATTGTAAAAGTAGTAAAATGCAATTGTAAAATGCCGTTGTAAAATTATTTTTTGCATATGTATTTTCAAATCAAAATATATACACATGACTACTTAAAATGATCATAAAAATGCAAGAATCAATATTTCATGTAAAAATGCATGATTCTTACATGCGTTTAACGTATTAAAAAAATTAGCCGCTATCAAGAGGCGCGATTTAGAGAGAAGGAAAACCAAAAAGGTAAAGGGCATGGAGAACCCAATCCATAGTCGCGTGCAAGTACTATTCGGTCTCCCGACACCAGGACGCAATAACTTACTCCATAGAGGGGAGTGCAATTTGTGAAAACTTCGGGGCTTCATGAGCAAGTGGATTAAAGCATTTAGGGAGATGTGTTTCGTTGAGAAAGAGTTGACGATGGATAAAGATGAGAGGTATCCACTATTATGTATGTGATCCTTGGATCACGCTCATGCCATCAAAGTTTATTGCTATTGTTTTCAAAGGCCCAACAATTTGTTGAAGTTATAATCACAAATAATTTTAAGTGGCCATGCATTTAGAGAAGAATCAAGAACCACAATTGAAGGGGCAGCGGCGAAACCAAATCCGTAATATGAAGCAACCACGTGCTGTTGCAACCTTCCATGTCTACCGATATTGGCTCTGGTTGGCATGGTGGTGGCGGTCAAGAACTTGAGGGTTAAATTCTCATTCGTTAGCGTCCACCTAGGGAATATCATCCATTTTTATGTTCAAACAGATGATGTTTGTTGGGTGATCCTTAATGAATTGACAGTTTGACCCATGCGTTTCCGACTGCCGCCACCGTGTCAAACGGAGCAAAATTCAAGGGACCTGATAGCTTCGTGTTTCTTCGGTAATCTGATGCGACTCTAGCTTGTTCGATCGTTGAAGAATGACATCTTTAATCTAGGATCTGTTATCGAGATCCAATCTCCTAGAGAACACAACTTGGCTAAACAGAGAAGAGAGAGTAAAAGAAGATGATTAATCACAAGCCAAAATGCCACTAATGAAAAACAATCTCGAAACAGTCGATCCTAAGAACAAGAACTCCTCTGAACAGATCAATAAATGATCATTCCTAAGGAGACATGATCTTGAACTAAGTATCACATAACAATCCAATAAAGGGACACAACACTAGACTAAGGCTCCGTTTGGAGGACTTATTTTCACCGGTCCGATTAATGCGGTCATAACCGCTTGACCGCTGAAAATAAGTCCGGTCAGACGGAGCCCAAGAATCCTCCACTCAGATGCACACACCAGCTACTTATATAATTATAGCTGTTGTGACACGTACTTTAAAGTCATATCACTATTCCCCCTTCAAGTGTTCCTTGACCTCAAGGAAGAAGGTGAGTGTACGCAGTTTGAAGGTCCACAAAGCTTCCGTGTTGCCGCCAGCCACTGTCCCATTGAGAAATTACTTTGTTGGTTTTAGAGTTCATACAATAACGCTTGATGATCATGTTTGTACTTGATGTTGAATTTTCTCAAAGCGGTCAGCAAGATAGCCTAAAGTCAAATTAATATTCTCAGCACTATCCAGTTCACACTTTGATCATGCGGAAACCCAAGGAGCAAACTCAACACCAAATGCAAATGAAAGAACAAGCAGATCTTATATTTATAAACTTCTTTACAATGCGAGGTATACGTGGCGAGACATGATTTCGTCAGTACACAAGGAAAACAGAAAGAATAAAACAAGGCGGGCGGACAGCACTAGAGACCGCCGAGACCGCCGAATTCGTCGAAGCCGCCCGAACTGCTGCTGCAAGCCGAAAAGAACACGGAGTCCGCCAAGACCGTGAGGTCGCGCGGACACACCGTTATTCGCTGACTGCTGCTGAACTGGAGAACAGACCGCCTACCCGCCAGAGATCGGCAGACAGGATATTGGACTTGGAAATTGCTGAAGCAGAGAAACACTGACAAGCCGCAGAAGCGACCTGCTGAGACCGCAGAGACCGTAAACTTCACTGATCCTGACCGAAGTCAAAGCCAAACTCCTGGCTCCTCAATGCTAGTCGCACAACCTGCACACAACAAACAGTTATCTCTACTCAGCCCGCACGGACAGGAAAAGCCAGAGCACAACACAAGATCAAGCCCCACTTACTGTTCACTCAGTTACTGTAGACGTGTCGGGGAAGTCTATTTATATGCCAGGTGAGGAGTGTGGTCAGCACCCTAGTGAATAGAGTCACCGCCCCAGCTCGTGCACTAGCAAGTCCCCGTCCGCTGAGTCCGCAAGGACTTAGCCGAATTCCAACAAAACCGCCAGGAGCAAGACAACGATGTTCACTACTAAGAGGACTCGCATCAGTCCGCTCATACTATGCAGACAAGGAATCAGCCCGCACAGCCCGCAAACACCACCGCACATGGACAGTCACTATTGCGACAGTCCGCACACTAAAAGAGGCAGTCCGCACAGCTTGAGAGCAAGGCCACAATCCGCCATGAGTCCATGACCAGCAGGCAGTCCGCCCGGTCAACCGCGGACTCTGCGGATACCGCGGACATGCTGGACTTGTCACAGAATGTGACCAAGTCCAGTATACCACCAATGGCCTGGCGCGAGCTCGGCGGACAAGGTCAGTCCGCCTGCCCCCAAAGCAGATCGCCAACACTCCACCAAAATGAGGCAGAGCTCGCAAGCCCCTACTCGCATAGCTGCCAAGACAACGGCCAACTGTCGGACTCCAAGGCCAGTCCGCGCAGTCCTCCACAGCAGCTCACGCCCGCTGCAACACCGGAGAGCATGGCAAAGGCCACAGTCGAACTCCAAGGCCACTCCGCAACAGCGGACACTGCGGACTCAACCAGTCCGCAAAGCCTCCCGCGGATTCAATCACCAATCCGCCCGGCTACACAAGAACTTACTAATCTGCAAGGTCGCAGATCTAGCAGAGCACCGCCAACAGTCCGCGAACCGCAGTCCGCTCAGGCCGCTTTGCTAGAAACCCGACTTCCTTGCCCATAGGCCAACCAGGCCGCACCACAGACCGCTCAGGCCGCGCACCAGGCCGCACAGGCCGCTCCTCAAGAACAGCCAAGACACCAAGACCAAGTCATGGCACCCAGGCCGTAACCAGCAATCCTCCCAGGCCGCGGACTCAGACCGCTCAGTCCGCGCAGTCCGCCCTTCCTGCCCATCACCCACTTCCACTTCACAAATTTCAACACTCCCCCTTGAAGTGAGAAGTGGTGATCAAGCCTAGAAAACTTCGTAACCGCTGAAATGGCCCATTCGACAGCGGCTTCATAAATATGTCAGCAAGATTATCTTCACTCTGAACATGCCGGATCATAAGAGATCCCTCCAACACCTTCTCCCTTATGAAGTGGTGCTCGATCTCAATATGTTTGATCCTTGCGTGACACACTGGATTGTTTACCAGTTTGAGAGCACTCACATTGTCATCTCGGAGCAAAGTAGGACCGTGCACTTCCTCATGAACATCCTCTATAAGCCTCCTCAACCAGTTTGCTTCCCGAGCAGCCAAAGCCGAAGCCTTATACTCTGCCTCTGTAGTTGAGACGGACACCGAGTCCTGCTTCTTGCTACACCACGAGATGCAACCTGATTCACAAGTGAACACATAACCCGAAGTTGACCTTCGATCATCCGAGTCACCTCCGTAATCAGCATCTGTGTACCCAAGCAAAGCAAAGTCCGAGTCCCTTCTATAGAGAAGTCTCAAATCAGTAGTCGCCCTGACATACTTCAAAATATTCTTTGCCGCCACCAGATGAGTCTTCCTTGGTTCAGCCATGAACTGACTTACTCGGCCAATAGTGTAAACAATGTCTGGCCTTATAATCGTCAGGTAGATCAAGCTCCCAACAAGTGATCTGAAAACCAAGGGATCAGGAAGAATCCTTCCCTCATCTCGTCGAAGCTTCAGTCCATGATCCAGTGGAGTATAGCACTTCTTTCCTTTACCCATGCCGAATCGATTCACAATGCGATTCGCATAACCATTTCGGCAAATGAGAATCCCGCTCTCCTTACTCTCCACTTCAAGACCAAGAAAGTGATGAAGCTCTCCCAAGTCTTTCATCTTGAAGCGTATAGCAAGCTCAGCCCTGATCCTATCTACTTCCTCCTCTGAATTCCCTTTGATGATCATGTCATCAACATACAGCAGGACCAAGACTTGCAGCTCCCCCTTCTTCTTAATGAACAAGTTGGAATCCGAGTTAGAAGCAAGATAACCGCAGAATTGAAGATACTCTGCTATCTTTCCATACCAAGCTCTAGGAGTTTGCTTCAACCCGTAGAGAGCCTTCCTGAGTTTACAGACATAGTCCTGATGAACTTCAGAAATAAATCCAAGTGGCTGATCCATGAAGATGTCCTTGTCAATCTCTCCGTAATGAAAAACATTCTTCATATCAAGCTGTCACATCCTTCATCCCTTGCAAGCAGCCAAAGCGATCACCACCCAAACCGAAGTCATCTTTGCAACAGGATAAAATGTCTCCTCATAGTCTTCTTCATACTGCTGTGAGAATCCTTGAGCAACTAGGCGAGCATTGTATCTATAAATGCTCTCATCAGCCTTCTTTAACTTAAACACCCACTTGCAAGTCACTGGAGTAATGTCATCAACCTTGGGCACAATGTCCTAGGTTTCATTCTTCTTGAGAGCAGCAATCTCTTCCTTCATGGAATCATCCCACTCTTTGACTCCAGTGGCCTCATTGAAGTTTGCAGGCTCTCGCTCATCCAGAGGACCTGCAAAGAAGCAGGAGACAAAACTCACTGCATTCCCTTCACAGTATCGAGCAGGTGGCTTGAAAGTCCTCTTCGACCTTCGCAATGTCTGCTCCTTGCTCACTACCTCTGTTTCTCCTTCAGGCTAAACTCCAACTTCGGGCAAGCTTTGAGCAATGCTCCCCCTGCTTCCTGATCCAGAAGCCTCAACACCAGAACTTGAAGCAACAGGAGCTGTTGGTGAAACAACAAGCTCCTCTTCCAGAACTTCATCAGCCACCTTCTGCTCTTCATCAAACTTGCTTTCTGGTAGATCAACCGACCCACCTCCATACGACGCCAGTTCGTCAAATACCATGTCTCTTGATACAACAAACTTCGTCGTAGGATCCTTGCAATTTCATCCCTTCTTTCGCTCATCATAGCCAACAAAGACAAGCTTCCTTGCCTTTGCATCAAGCTTTATCCTTGAAGCATCTGGGACATGCACATAGCAAGTTGATCCAAACACCCGAAGGTTTTCCACACTTGGCTTCTCCTTTAGCAACATCTCAAAGGGAGACTTCATGTTGATCGGGCTGAGCGACATTCAATTGATAACGTAAGAAGCACAAGACATCCCCTCTGCCCAGAAGGACCTAGGAATGTCTTTTACATGAAGCCAACATTTGCAGGTTTCCATCAAATGACTGATCTTCCGCTCCGCTACTCCATTTTGTTGTGGAGTATGAGCACAAGTGAGCTCTCTCTGGATCCCGTGCTTCCTGCAGAAGTTAGAAAACTCGGAGGATACAAACTCATCACCGTTGTTTGTTCTAAATTTCTTAACCTGCAAGCCAAGCCGACCCTCCACCAGCTCCTTGAACTCCACAAACAATCGGAAGGCTTCAGACTTCTCCTTCAAGAAATAAACACAAGTGTATCTTGAGTAGTCATCAATCAACACAAGCATGTATCTGCTTTCACCAAGGCTAGCAGTGACGGTTAGTCCCATCAAGTCTCCATGGATGCACTCTAATGGTCTCTTGCTCCTCATTTCTGATTTATCAAACGAAAGGCGATGATCCTTACCGTATTGACAGCTTAGGCAAGACTCTCACAAGACTTATATTAGCCATAGCCTTCAGCTTATCCATTCCTACATGCCCCAGCCTTTCATGTCATATAGTGGCACTATCGTTTGCTCTCATCCGATCAACATAAGAGTTTGTTGCAAGAACAAACAAATTCTTTACTCTCCTCCCAACATGAGCAACATCAGCCTTAACCGCTGATACGTTGCGAAGGAACTTCACTTCTGTTGGCCCAAACAACCCGCATCAATCGCATTGGTCACAGAGAAGAGGTTCTTCTTCATGCACGGTATGTGATATACACACCTTAACGCGAGTTGCCCCTTATCACTACCCAAAGACACAACCTCCTCCTTCTCTACTGCATAAACAGTATTATCAGCAGTTATGATAGCTTCGTTACCTTAGTAAGCTTACAAGGAAAAGAACTTCAACTTGTCTCCAGTGAGGTGATGACCACACCCGGAGTCCACGATCCATTCGTCGTTGAAGTCCACAATAGACAAGGCACGGACACAAGTGCCCATCATGAAGGCTCCGCCCCATACAGCTTCCTCAGAAGTTGAGCAAGCTTCCTCCTTGCCTGCAGCATGCCTAGGCTACAGTTTGACCTTGCAGTCATGCTTGAAGTGTCCTCGTTGATGACACCTGTAGCACTTCAAGTTCTTCTTCCAATCCTTATTAGGAGCAGCGCTCCTCTCTGGCTGATAAGAAGAAGGCTCATTTTCAACAGCGGTGTTCTTCTTCCTCCCTTCCCATCTCTTCTTCTTCTTGCCCGTGAAGAGTGTTTCACTGCTCTCCTCAGAGACAGTGACTCTAGCCATCTGTATTGCCAAGCTTTCCTGTGAAGCAAGCAGATTCTCAAGCTCCAGCAGAGATGGTTGAGTGGCCCAACCTTGAACTGATGTCACAAAGGCAACATACTCCTTCCGCAAGCCGCGGATTATGTACCTTTTCAACTTGGCCTCAGAGATAGGCTCATCAGGATCAAGCGCTGATATCTCTGCACTCAGACTTTTCATCTTCAGAAAAAAACTTTGAGATGGTCAGGTCTCCTTGAGTTGCCCTTGCCAACTCATTCTCCAGGAACAGAAGCCTCGCCACATTCTTCCTATTGAACAACTCATTAATAATTGTCCAAATATCAGCAGCTGACTCACATCCAAAAATGTGATCAACCAACTCAGGTGAAACAGCCCTCTTGAGAACAAACTTCGCCTTTTGCATTTGTTTTTCTCCAGAGCCTCACCTGCTCAGCAGTCCCAAAAATAGCAGTAATTTCCTGTCTGTCATCACCACCGACGACCTCCCATAGCTCCTCGCTAAGAAGAAAACTCTTCATACACGACTTCCACTTCTTGAAGTTAGTCGTGGTTAAGAGTTCAATACCCAGACCTCTTGCATAGCTCCCTTCCAATGCAACAAACTTTGGTTAAGCTTCCAGCAGCACAGAGCAACAACACAGGTTGATCACCGCTCAAGCACAGAGCAACAACACAGGTTGATCACCGCTCAAGCAACTGAACCTTGCTCTGATACCATGTTGAATTTTCTCAAAACGGTCAGCAAGATAGCCTAAAGTCAAATTAATATTCTCAGCACTATCCAGTTCACACTTTAATCATGCGGAAACCCAAGGAGCAAGTTCAACACCAAATGCAAATGAAAGAATAAGAAGATCTTATATTTATAAACTTCTTTACAATGCGAGGTATACATGGCGAGACATGATTTCGCCAGTACACAAGGAAAACAGAAAGAACAAAACAAGCCGGGTGGACAACAGTGGAGACCGCCGAGACCGTCGAATTCGCTGAAGCCGCCCGAACTGCTACTGCAAGCCGAAAAGAACACGGAGTCCGCCAAGACCGCGAGATCGCACGGACACGCCATTATTCGCTGACTACTGCTAAACTGGGGAACAAAACGCCTACCCGCCTGAGACCGGCGGACAGGTTATTGGACTTGGAAATTGCTGAAGCAGAGAAACACTGACAAACCGCAGAAGCGACCTGCTGAGACCGCAGAGACCGCAAACTTCACTGATCCTGACCGAAGTCAAAGCCAAACTCCTGGCTCCTCAATGCTAGTTGCGTAACCTACACACAGCAAACAATTATCTCTACTCAGCCCACGCGGACAGGAAAATCCAGACCGCAAGATAAGACCAAGCCCCATTTACTATTCACTCAGTTACTGTAGACGTGTCGGGGGGGGTCTATTTATAGGCGAGGTGAGGAGTGTGGTCACCACCCTAGTGAATAGAGTCAACGCCCTAACTCACGCACTAGGAAGGCCCCGTCCGCTGAGTCCGCAAAGACTTAGCCGGATTCTAACAAAACCGCCAGGAGCAAGACAATGATGTTCACTACCAAGAGGACTCGCATCAGTCCGCCCATAATATGCGGACAAGGCATCAGCCCGCATAGCCCGCAAACACCACCGCACATGGACAGCTACTACTGCGACAGTCCGCACACTAAAAGAGGCAGTCCGCACAGCTTGAGAGCATGGCCATAATCCGTCATGAGTCCATGACCAGCATGCAGTCCGCCCGGTCAACCACGGACTCTACAGATACCGCAGACACGCTGGACTTGTCACAGAATGTGACCAAGTCCAGTAAACCACCAAGGGCTTGGCGCGAGCTCGGCGGACAAGGTCAGTCCGCCTGCCCCCAAAGCAGATCGTCAACACTCCACCAAAATGAGGCAGAGCTCGCAAGCCCCTACTCGCATAGCTGCCAAGACAACGACCAATTGCCGGACTCCAAGGCCAGTCCGCGCAGTCCTCCACAGCAGCTAACGCCCGCTGCAACACCGGAGAGCATGGCAAAGGCCACAGTCGAACTCCAAGGCCAATCTGCAACAGCGGACACTGCAGACTCAACCAGTCCGCAAAGCCTCCGGCAGATTCAATCTCCAATCCTCCTGGCTACACAAGAACTTGCTAATCTGCAAGGCCACAGATCTAGTAGAGCACCGCCAACAGTCCGCAAACCGCAGTCCGCTCAGGCCGCTTTGTTAGAAACCCGACTTCCTTGGTCATAGGCCAACCAGACCGCACCACAGACCGCTCAGGCCGCGCACCAGGCTGCACAGGACGCTCCTCAAGAACAGCCAAGCCACCAAGACCAAGCCATGGCACCCCGGCCGTAACCAGCAGTTCGCCCAGGCTGCGGACTCAGACCGCTCAGGCCGCGCAGTCCGTCCGGCCTGCCCATCACCCACTTCCACTTCACAAATTTCAACACTTGGTATTACTTTAAGCCGCAGTGCGCTCTCAATTTCCTGGAAAGGATGACATGGATGTAGATTGAGAGGAGCGTGAACTTTCTTAAGAGTAATTTTCAATATCTTTCCCTTATTTTCTAGCTCAGAGAAATTTTTCAGCATGCATGCTAGGTTAGCCATAAATGCAAACATCATTTCAACATCACAGATCCAGGTCTATGGATACGGGTAAGCTTGACACAGTATGCTAAAATATGCATCGATTACCAATTTTCTAATGCAATCACATGTTGGGTATGTAATCCCACGCTTAAGGGTTCTATCAAACAAAGGAGTTCACACCCACAACAAATTAGTGGAGTAGATTTTTCAATGTGTGAAAAATGAAAAAGAAAGCAAGTACAACAGTGCCAACAATAGGGAGAGGCACTGTTACCCTTGGAGCTCATTTTAGCACCATAGAAATGTTTCAAAAATTGGATTAAAATGGCCGGAACCGAATGCTTTTGGTGAATCCAGCCTTGGTTCATCGTTTGGATCTCCATAGCCTACCTTATTAGAGAATCTTCAAAGACCTACCCCTCCTTCTCCCTCTTTTAATCTCACTCTTTATTAACACAAAATCATGCGCCCGCGGTCAAAGCCAGCACATTCCAAGCCAGGTCAAGCTTCGACCATTCAATAGTATGGTCGAATACCCTCATGTTAGTCGCACCATCCCCAAACTCAAAGGAGCGGGTGGTTAAGTACTTAGTAACTGCACATTGCTCCAGTCAGCCCTCAACAGTAGCCATCCCAGAGGGGTTTGAACAGATGCCACAGTAGTTTGCTCAAGCTCCCCTCTCTTGTTTTGTAAACAAACAGTTTTATATTTTTAAACCACATTTTTCAAAGAAATAAGTGCATGAAAGATAGAATTGTAAGAAGTCAATTCAATGTTGTATAGGTAATCTAGTCTTGTATTTCAATTAGTTATATTACAATACTACACAATCAGGTAAGACTAAGATAAAAGACACATGTAGTTATAAAAAAGCGAGTGAATAAATCATTATCTAGTATAAAACATTACTTATATATATAGGCATGCTAATCATTCATACGTATGTTTTCTATAATCAATTTTACTACATAACAGGAGATAATATCCAAAGCTTGACTAATCAGACCATGGTGTTTGGAAACATAAAAATTAAATTATACATTGTAATGAATCTTTAAATGATAAGTCTATTTATCCTTGACTTAAGCATTGAAAAGTAAGTAATTTATTGGTTTTAGATTTTATGAATAACATGAAAGGACAAAAGCATACCTTTTTTTAATTTTGATTTTTTTGTAATTTTCTCTTTATTTTTAAATTTAATAATCAAAACACAAAGTTTTCTGAAAGCAAAAAAGGATGGTAAATAAAGAAGTGAAATATTTGTTAGAACGAAAAATTCAAAGAAAAAAATTAGATTTTTAAGAAAATAGAGGTACTACCGGCGATAAGGATTAGTGTTAGGCGGTAACAAATAGAGATGTCATTTTGTGTGTAAAAAGCATGGATTTCATTAATTTTTATTACAATGTTTCATGATTATGATTTTTTCATTATCAGGCCATCAAATGCAGCAAAAAATTAGAGAAATAATCAAAAGTTGTGGATTTAAGATTTTAGCCTAAGACATACAAAACTCATAATTCTAATATAAGCAGAGTAAATCATGCATCTATGAGTAGTTTGGTGAATATGTCCACAAATTGTAATTCAGTTCCAATAAAAGTAACTCTTTCATGTTCTTTTTTTATTATGAACCCTAATGATGTGATTGTTAGTTATATAGATCAATAGTGCTCTTGTTATACTTTAGTTAGATGTTACTTAGATGAAGTTTAAAATCATTTAGTGTTTGATTCATCCATAAGGCTTGTGTACAATAACTTCCTAGTGCGATATACTCAGCCTTGGTGGTTAAGAGGGCGACCGAATTCTATTTTCAACTCGACCATGAAATAAGTGAAAGGCCTAAGAAGTGATATATGCTACTAATGCTCTTACAATCTAAAGAACATCCTGCAAAATCCGAATAAAAAAAGCCGTGTAAAATAAAGGAATCGTTATGTGGATACCATAAGCCTAACTAGACATTCTAATTAAATATTTAAAATGTGTTTAACAATTTTTAAATGAGATTCTTTGGATTGAATTGAAATTAAGCGCATGGACATACATTAAACATAATATCGATTCTAGATGCACTTAAATAAAATAAAGATCCTATCATTCCTTAATTTAAAGTTTGATCAATTGAAATACCGGCTTCATATTTACTTAGTTTAAGTGATGCACTCATTGTTGTATTAACTTGCTTTAAATTTTTAAATCCAAATCTTTTAAGTATGTCGCAAACATATTCTATTTGACAAGCAAAAATTTTGTCATGGCGTTAAACATTTGAAATCCCAGAAAATATGTGTATTCTCCTACTAAGCTTATTTCAAATTTATTTTTCATCACTTTGACTACTTCATTACACAACTCTTCATTAGTAGCTCAAAAAATAATATAATCTACATAAATATATAATATAAATAAATCATTATTAAAATGCTTAATTAAAATTATTTTATCGGCACTATCCATAATATAGCCATGCTTCAATAAAATTGACGTCAAGCTATCTTACCAAGCATGTTGTGCTTGTTTCAAACAATAATGCACTTTTTCTAACTTATAAACATGGTTTGGAAAATTTCATCTATGAAACTTGGGGTTGATAAACAAAGACTTCTATTTTTATTATTTATAAAGACACTTTTAACATCTATCTGAAATAATTTAAATATCTTAAAACTTGTAAATACCAGAAAATTTTAAATTAATTTTAAGCAAGCAACGAGTGTAAATGTTTCATTAAAATGTACCCCCCCCCCCCCCCCATCAATTTGTGAAATCTTATGCTACTATTCTAACTTTAATCTTAGTAATTTTAGAATCACCATCTAATTTACTTTTAAAGATCCATTTTTCCTACTACCAGATAGATAGATGGCCACTAGACTAGTTTTCAAACCTATTTTTATTCAAATTTATTTCATTATTTATTCATAGACAAAAACTAAGATTCATCATTAACAGCGATTATAATATTTTTTGGATAAATTTTAGAAATAAAATAAATATTTGAAAAAGATTCATGTAAAGAATAATGAGTTGTTACCCCTTTTGAAGGTTCTCCAATGATGGTTCCCTTAGATAATCCTTTGAAAACTTTAGCACACTTGTCGGTACATATCCCTCTTGCTCTTCTTCTTTCTCTCCCCCCCCCCCCCAACCCTGAGTGGATAATCATCCTCATGCTCCATATTGGATGTAGGCTCCTTTATAATTTTTGTATTTTTAATAGTCTACATAAGGAATAAACTCATCAAATTTAACATGAATTGATTTTTCAACTATTTTTGTTCTTCTGTTATATACTCTATTGGCCCTACTAATAGAATAATACACAAGAAAAATTTTTCATTATATTTTCATCAAATTTACCTAAGTTATCTTTAGTATTTAATAAAAAAACATTTACGTTCAAATACACAAAAATAAGATACATTAGATTTCTTTTGAAAATATAGTTCATAAAGAGTTAGTTTTTAAAAAATGGCAAAACATTACTCGAATGATGAAATAGCATGAAGTGCTCACAACTTAGACCCAAAAATATCTAGGTAACCCATATTCAGGGGGAGTAGTGCGTGATAGTTCTTGAAAGGTTTTATTTTCTCCACTACATCATTTTGTTATGGGGCAGGTGGAGCAAAAACTTTGTGCTTAATTCCTAGATCATCGCAAAAAGAAGAAAAAAAATTTATTTTCAAATTTACCTCAATGATCCAAGCGTATGCAGTTTATTTTTAAATCAAGTTTATTTTTAATACATTTACATAATTTAGAAAATTCAAAAAATGTATCAGATTTGGAAGCGAGAAAGATTGTCTAACAAAATTTAGAGAAATCGTCAATTAGAACAAAATTATACATTCTACCATCTGACTAGAAGTGTTAACCGAACCAAAGAGGTATATATGAATTAATTGGAGCAGTCTAGTATTAGAAATTTCATTTTTACTTTTGAAAGAAGATTTAGAAAATCTTTCTTTTTGGCACGGTAAACAAAGTGAAGATAAATTTCCATTAGGCATTGATAATCTCTTGATTAATTTATCTTTTGATAATTTTAAAATCAATTTGGTGGTAGAGTGGCCAAGATGTCTATGCCAACGTTCTAATTCTTCTTTTTTAGATACTAACCAGATTTGTAAAGTTCATTAAATGCAATCATATAAATATTATGAGTTCTTGGTGTAGTGAGTACCATCTCATTTGTTTTAGAATTTTGCAAAGATTTGTAGAAGATTCAAATAGAACATTAAATCCTTTATTACATAGTTGACTAATTGAGATATTTTTATATTTTAAACCTTCTACATATGAGATATTAGAAATAGAAAATACTTTGTTACCCATTGTATAGAAAATACTTTGTTTCCCATGATCTTTGCTCTATCGTTATTTCCTAATGTCACTAGTCCTCATGTCTTCTTCACAAGGCAAAGGAACTTTGTTTTGTTACCCGTCATGTGCTTGAAGCATCCTGAGTTCAAGTACCACATGTATCATTTTCCATAGTGTGATAACATACCTAAAAAGAAGAAGGGAGTAAAGATTTAGATGCCCAAAAGGTTCCTTCCATAGTATAGGCTGAAACATTTAGCACTCAGATTTGATTTATAACACATTGTCCCTTCTTCCTACAAGACCACAGAAGTTTGTGCTATGGCGTAGAACATCGCTTCTCTCCTCCTAAAATTGTAGTTGGAGAAATAACTATTTAAAAAACCACAGAAGTTTGTGCTATGGCGTAGAACATCGCTTCTCTGATTATAACATTGGAGAATACGTTGTTCTATGGTAATTAAAAAACATCGCATCCTTATTCTCCAATTGTTATAATCAGATCTGTTGAACAACTGTGGTCTATAATCTCTTGTCTCTCATTGAAAGTGAGATCATGATGCATCATTATTCCAGATAGTGAAACCATTTTGGAATTACCTGATTCTGATACCACTTACTTTAATCTACTGGAGCCTTAATGGTAAGGGGGTGAATAAGGGTATTTATAAATTTACTCATTTTAAAAATATTATTCCAAAATATTTAGAGAGTTAAACATGGAAATCAATTTAATAAAATAAAGACATGATTATATATATTCAAAAATTGATTCATATGAAGCTAGATATCAAGGCATTGAAAACATATATTCTTTTTTATTTTTTATATCATTCTAAACCCTAGATCTAGTGGACAACAACAGTGATAAATTTCTCCCTAAGCCGCGCACAGTCTAGTCTCCAACACTTGTGGCGAATTCCACTTGCAATACAAAAGTAGTGAACAAATAAAAACATGAATACAATGACAGAGATGTAATATTCAAAATATAAAAACTTCCTATAAACATTGATTTCCATGTTTAACTCGATCCTTCTCAAAATTGAAATCAATGTTGAGAAGGATCGATATAAAAAAAAAGGAATATATGTTCACAACATTGATTTCCAAGTTTAGAAATCAAGGCTTAGCACAGAAGCTCGACATTGAAGACATCGAAGTGCGAACAGATTCATAGGTAATGACATCACAATAAATTGAGATCTTCAAGACCAAGGAACCCCCTCTTTAGAGATACAATGCCCTTGCATTGCAGTGGATTAGATGTTTTTATACCTTCAACATTTGACATATACCCCAAGAAGAAATTAGCGAGGCCGATGAGTTAGCAAAATACAACATCCATGCCGGAGGAACCCTCACAGAGTTGTTTCTCCCAATAATTGAGGAATTAGATGTAATGGAGATCAATTAGTGTCCATCCTGAATGGATCCTTTCATTCATTACGTCACAACATGTGATGTTTACCACTCAGTGGTGGACAAAAGAAGGCTCTAGCTCAAGGCCGCACACTATTCCTTCCTCTCCAAATTTCTATATCGGACGACCTTCCTTTCACCTCTCGCGAGATGCGTAGCATAGAAGGAAATGCCCAAAGTTTTGTAAGGAGTCTATTATGTGGAATATGGTAGCAATTCAAGTGTCAGGACTCTCGAGAAAAGAATTCATCGGCATGACTATTTATGGACAATGATCATAAATGATTGTAATGACTACGCACAAAAGTGTTTCAAATGTCAGAACTTCACATCACTTCAGACCCAACCCGCGTAGTAGCTACGATCCATCTCTGCTCCTTGGACATTTGCTATTTAGGGAATGGACCTCGTTTGCTCTTTCCCCATAGCGAGTGGTCAACGATGCTTCACCCTCGTGATGATTGATTACTTCAGCAAGTGGATTGAAACCAAGGCTTTGGCAAAAACCATGACCCAAGTCGACGATTTTTTATATGGGAGAAACCATGTGTCAACACGGGATCCCCATGTCTATCATTGAAAATCAATGGATGTCTCTTCTCATAGCGAGGGGGGAGAGGTGGATAGTTGATGTCGCATTTTTTTGTGAATTTAAAGCAGAATAATAAAGGTAAGGACAACAACCACACAGGCTTAAAGACCTCACAACATAATACATAAAAATTATAATGGTTCCCCGAGTTGGGTACGTCCACTTTCTATCTCTTTGCTTATCTATTACTGTGCTAGCCTCGACAAACTCCAACTAATTCTTAGATTTACAAATCCTATAACTCAGAGCCAGAGTCTCCAACCTCTGAGGAACTAACCAGCCCTTTATCTCATGTCACTAAGACCCTTAACAATCATCATCTTTTCAAAAGAAATATAGAGAGCCGAGAACCTGGATGATAGATAAGTCGACAGCAGTGAGAACACACAACATACAAAGTCATCAAGAGAAATATACAGAGAGCCGAGAAAGAGAAGTGGTCAACAACTTTTAAAAAAACATATACAGACCATGACATGTTGTGTACTCAAAGGAGTGAGTTAATGAATAATGCATGTCATGGTATAATAAAGGCAACATCCTCGCTAGTGGACTGCTTTACATTGTTAGAAAACTAATTAAGACTTGCCGTGAGAAAGAACTTGAGGAGGATCACAAATGCAGACAAAGCAGAGTACATGTGGATAATAGAAGTTGTCCTATTTTAAGACAAACATCAAAATTACATACGTACTATGTATGACAAGTTTTACGAAGTGTTCAAACAAGGTGCATTTGGATTATACATTGGGAAGAAAAGTATGATTGACGAGAACATATGTATGTTATTTTTGAGGTGGTGTGACCACAGACAAAATAGTAAGTTTTGAGTCATAAGGATGAATACAATCGACAACGACGTAAGTTGTTCGTGCAGTGGATTTGAAACAACAGAAATGTTATGTTGTCATGTCTTAAAGGTGTACAATCATAAAAATGTGACATCTATTCTAGAGAAGTATATATTGAAAAGATGGATGGTTAGAGCCAAAAAAGACATATTTTAGTACAGACCAAATAGGAGGCAACTCCTTCTCAGGTTAGATATTTATTAGCCATATAAGCCATTTTGCATATGATTTGGCGTTGCGTGTTTAGAAAAGTAATATTGCACGAGCTTATGTTGTGGATGAATTGAAGGATATATCTAATTATATAGATCAGTTGTTAGAACTAAATATTAGTGAGGATAACTGCAAGAGAACTGGCCTAAAAGATCCTCCGCGTCTACAACCTAAGGGTGTAACAAATTCAAGGCTAAAAAATCACTGGAAAAGATAAAGTGCACATTATCTTAAAAGCTCATGCAATTAACATTATACAGTTTGTGAACCAAATAATTTGAATTATATTGTTAGAAGAAAGAAAACAACAACAGCAACAACCAAATCTTCTCAAAAACCAATAACATGAACAAATTTCAAGGCGAGCATGTAATCATATAGTCTATACGAACAACTCATATATAAATGAAATTCAAGGTAGAGTTAATATAACTAGTTTTTTGATATGTTTCTTCGAGTTCTTGCAACAGAAACAGCCAGAAAGTAATTCATGTAGCCAACATATCCCTGATCTAAATGAAGCATACTCAAATACAGAGATGGAAGCAATGCACTAATGCATTCGATATTTAAATCATTCACAACTGTTTAGTCCTATGATTTTGAAAATATCATATACCGTTATGTGCTCTAGAAAACAAATCTATTCGTGCAAAATAATAACCATTGTATAAAATAATATTAGACATAACAATAGAAATTGTTAAAATAAACACTCACCACTAAAACAATTGAGCAGACATGCATGGTTCCGAGTGACTTTTTCGACCGAATAAGAGAACTTGCAAGATCTCCAGCCTCTTCCCTATAGTACCGATGGTGAAAACTATCTATCAGACACTTATGAATTACCTTCGGCCAGGTGTATTTCATAAACTCTATTGGGTCTGCAAGTTGTACCATGTGCTCCAAGATGACTTCTCCAGGAAATGGGAAAAAATCACACTGATTAGATACAGTATTATAGTGCTTGTATTTGTGGCTAACATTTTGTATTCATCTGAACCCATGTCTGTCATCTTCCTCTTTAAGGTACTTCGAGTAATTGTTGTAAAACTTTCAAGATACCAGGAATGTCACCTCTGATATCAAGAAACAACCTTGATTAAGCGGAAAACGGGAACCAGACGTGGGAACACTTCAATAATAACCAAGCTCAATAAACCAGATGCAAAGAAAGTAACAAGCAGGTCAAGTATTAACAATCTTCTTTACTGCAAGAGGTATACATGGCGAAACATGATTTCTCTAAGTAAAACAAGAAAGCAGAAAATAACAAAAAAAAGAAGTCGGGCGGACAGAAGCGGAGACCGCCGAGACCACCGCCCTTGCCGAACTAAACAGCGAAGTCCGTCGAGACTGCGAGGTCGCGCGGACTACCCGTTATTCAAGCTGAAGAAGAGTTGTCTGCAAATTGCAAGCCGCATGACCGCTGAGTTCGCCTAGCCACCAGTTAGACTACGAATAGTGCTGCCGAACAGAGGAACAAATTGCCCTCTGGCGGATAGCTTATTGAACTGGGAAAGTGTTGAAGAAGAGAAGATCGTTTATCACTAACTGTGACCTGCAACTTAACCACTGGTTGATAACTGTGAGCTCCATTGATCCCTGATAGCAGTCAGAACCAAGCACATGGTTTCTCAGTGCTAGTCGCACAACCTACAAAAGCAACCGGTTAGACTTCTCAACTCGCGCGGACGGAAAATCTGAGACCGCAGCACTAACTCTCGCTCACTTACTGTTCACTCTTGTTGTTATTGATGTGACGGGGGATCCTATTTATAGGAACGAGAAGGAGTGTGATCACTGCCCATGAGATAGGAAAATAGCCCCCTATCCGCAGCTAGCACAACTTGTCTGCACATGTCGCAGCGACTATGCGGACGGGCACCCAGTCCATGCCAACTTGGATCAACTCCAATCCCACACGAAGCACCTGGCAGACACAGAATGAGACCGCATATTCGCATCTCGCACCAAGGCCAGAGCCGAAGAGGCTGAGCTGCCGGATAGCCAGCACACCCGGGCGAACAGGCGGATACCGCGAGTACAGTGGACAGGCCACCAAGACTTGTTTTCAATCAAGACCAAGTCTTGCATCCAGCAATCTCTGAACAAGCTCCGCGGACGAAAGACTCCAGTCCGTGTGAACTAGGCGAACACGACGCTAATCAGAGAACCCGAGACCAAGTCAAGAACTATGTCGGTCTCCCATTGCTCCCAGAACCAGTCCGACAAGGCAGACTCCGCGAACTCCAATCGAGTCTGCAACACCTGCGGATAAACATCCTATCCACGCAGCTTCACTAGAGAGCTGAGAGCTATACACTGTCTTAGGTTGTCCAGCCTGTCCGCTCAGACCGCCACTTCCAGACCGCACGGTCTGCCCGGTCAGACCACCACTTCCACATCAATAATTTCAACACTCCCCCTGAAGTGGGAAGTGGTTATCAGCCCCAACTGCCCTCGTAACCGCATAAAGGGCCCCTTCGACAGTGGCTTGGTGAAGATATCAGCAATGTTGTCCTCACTCCGAACATGCTCGACAATAAGAGACCCCTCCAACACCTTCTCCCGAATGAAGTGGTGCTCGACCTCTATATGCTTGGTCCTTGCGTGACAAACTGGATTGTTCATCACTTTGAGAGCACTCTCGTTGTCACCGTGGAGCAGAGTAGGACCTGGCACTTCCTCATATACATCTTCTACTAGCCTCCTAAGCCAGATGGCTTCTCGAGCTGTCAAGGTCAATGCCTTGTACTCTGCTTCCGTAGTAGAGACAGACACCGAGTCCTGCTTCTTGTTGTACCACGAGATGCATGTTGATCCACATGTGAAAACATAACCGAATGTCGACCTCCGATCGTCCGAGTCTCCCCCATAATCAGCATTTGTGTAACTGTGCAAGTTGAAGCTCGTGTCTCTTCTATATAGAAGACCCATATAAGAAGTAGCCTTCACATATTTCAAGATATTCTTTGTCTCCACAAGATAAGGCTTTCGAGGCTCCGCCATATACCGACTTACGCGGACAATAATATAAGCAATGTCTGGCCTTGTAATCTTTAGGTAGATCAAGCTCCCAACCAGAGCCCGGAACACCAAGGGATCTGGAAGAGCCCTTCCCTCATCTCGTGGAAGCTTCAGCCCTGAATCCAGAGGAGTAGAGCAACTCTTCCCCTCTCTCATGTTGAATTGCTTTACAATACGATCAACATATCCTCTTTGGGAAACGAGTATCCCGCTCTCCTTAATCTCCACTTCGAGACCGAGTAAGTGTTGAAGCTCCCCTAAGTCTTTCATCTCGAAGCGTATAGCTAGCTTGGCCCTGCGTCTAGCCACTTCCTCCTGTGACGATCATATCATCCACGTGCAGTAGCACCAAGACATAAAGTCCCCCCTCTTCTTTATAAACAAGCTCGAATCTGAATCGGAAGCAAGATATCCGCAGAATTGGAGGTATTCTGTGATCTTTCCGTACTACGCCCTAGGTGCTTGTTTCAAGCCATAAAGAGCCTTTTGAAGCTTGTAGACATGTCCAGTATGAACTTCAGACATGTAGCCTGGTGGTTGAACCATGAAGATGTCTTTATCGATCTCTCCATAAAGAAAGGTGTTCTTAATATCAAGTTGCCACATCTTCCATCCTTGGCAAGCCGTCAAGTCAAGCATTACCTGTACTGAAGTCATTTTGGCGACTGGACTAAAAGTCTCCTCATAGTCTTTGTCGTACTACTGAGAGAACCCTTGAGAAACAAGGCGAGCCTTGTATCGCTCGATGCTTCCATCCTCCTTCTTCTTTAGTTTATACGCATACTTGCATGTCACAGGAGTAATGTCATCGACCTTGGACACAAGGTCCCAAGTTTCATTTTTTCGGAGGGATGACAACTCCTCATCCATGTCGTCATCCCACTCCTTGACCCCAATGGTGCCTTCAAACTTGGAAGGCTCCTGCTCGTCTAGAGGGCCTGCGAAGAAACAAGATACAAAGCTCACCGTGTTTCCTTCGCAGTACCAAGCTGGTGGCTTAATGGTCCTCTTTAATCTCTGAAGAGTCTGACCATTACTGACCACCTCCACTGCGCCTTCTGCACCAGCTCCGTTATAGGGCAAACTTGGAGCAATGCTCCCCTGCTTCCTGAACCAGAAGCCTCCACCTCGGAGCTTGAAACACCTAGAGCTCCGGGTGACACCGACAGCTCCACAAGAGGATCTTTATCAGCTTCCACCTGCCCATCATCAGACCTGCTCTCCTATAGCTCAACAGAGCTACTTCCATACGATGTCAGTTCATCAAAGACAATGTCTCTTGATACAACAAACTTCTTTATCGCAGGATCCATACACTTCCATCCCTTCTTCCGCTCATCATAGCCCACAAAGACAAGCTTCCTCTCTTTTGCATCAAACTTGCTCCTCAGAGCATCTAGGACATGTACGTAGCAGGTTGATCCAAACACCCGAAGGTGTTCAATACTGGTCTTCTCCTTAAACATCAGCTCATGAGGAGACTTCATGTTGATCGGACTCAGAGGCATCCGATTGATGAAATAGGATGCGCAGGTCATTCCTTCCGCCCAAGAGGACCTGGGAATGTCTTTGCATGAAGCGAACACTTGCAGACTTCCGTCAGATGACGGATCTTCCATTCTGTAACTCCATTTTGTTGTGGAGTGTGAGCACAAGTGAGCTCTCTCTAGCTGTCATGCTTCCTGCAGAAATCAGAGAATTGAGTTGAAACAAACTCACCTCCGTTGTCAGTTCTCAGCTTCTTCACTCAAAGGGCAAGACGGTCTTCCACCAGCTCCTTGAACTCCACAAACAATTGGAATGCATCAGACTTATCCTTCATGAAGTACACCCACGTGTAACTTGAGTAGTCATCAATCAGTACCAACATGTACTTGCTGCCCCCAAAGACTGGTAGTGACGGTCAGCCCCATCAGATCACCATGGATACACTCCAATGGTGCTTTACTTCTAGTTTGTGACTTGTCAAACGGAAGGCGATGTGCCTTCCTATATTAAAATCCCACACAAATGTGATCGTCGCCGAAGGATGACAACTTTGGCAAGCCTTTCACAAGGCTTCTCACCGCCATAGCTTTCAGCTTGTCCGTCATGACATGTCCCAGCCTTTCATGTCAGATAGCCACGTTATTGTTGGCCCTCATCCGATCAACATAGGAGCTTGTTGATAAAACAAACAAGTCATTTACTCTCCTTCCAACCTGAGCAACATCAGCCTTCACCGCTGATATGTTTTGGAGAAATCACACTTCTATCTGGCCAAACAGAATGTGGTAACCTGCATCTACCGTGTTGGTCACAGAGAAGGGGTTCTTCCTCATATCGGGCATGTGATACACACTCCTTAAAGTGAGTGGGCCCTTATCACTACCCAATGAGACAACGCCCTCCTTCTCGACTGCATGAATAGTTTCATCAGCAATAATTATAACATCATTACCTGAGTACGCTTGCAGAGAGGAGAACTTCGACTCATCCCCAATGAGGTGATGACCACACCTAGAGTCGATGATCCAGTCATCTTGGTAGTTGACGGTGGACATAGCACAGACACAAGTTCTCATCATAAAAGCATCCCCCCATCCTCCTTCCTCACTACTAGATCCAGCTTCATCCTTGTATGCAGCATACCCCAGCTGAAGTTTAACCTTGCAGTCGTGCTTGAAGTGTCCGGGCAAGTTGCACCTGTAGCATATAGGCCCTTCCTTTTTTTCGTTCTTCTTAGAAGAGGAACTCTTCTCTTGATAAGAAGTCAAAGGACTATCACTACCAGATGACTTCTTCTTCTTGTACCACCTTTTCTTCTTCCCAGAGAAGAGAGCTTCACTATCTCCTCCAGATATAGCCATACCAACCATCTGCCTTGTTAAGCTCTCATGCAAAGCTAACAGGTTCTCCAGCTCTAGCAAAGATGGCTGAATAGCCCACCATTGAACAAAGGTCACAAAGGCCACATACTCCTTCCGCAAGCCACAGATGATGTGCCTCTTGAGCTTTGCCTCTAAAATAGGCTCATCAGGGTCCAACGCTGATATTTTAGCGCACAAGTTCTTCAACTTCAAGAAGAAAGAGGAGATGGATAAATCTCCCTGAGTGGCCCTTCCCAACTCATTTTCCAAGAACTGTAGTTGTGCTACATTCTTCTTGTTGAACAACCCATCAAGGGAAGTCCAAATCTCAGCAGCTGATCGACATCCAAGGATGTGATCAAAGAGATCCGGTGAGATATCTCGCTTTAGAGTAAACTCAGTCTTTGTATTCATTTTCCTCCAAGCTCTCACATGTTCAGCAGTACCAGCTTCATCAGTAACTTCTCCCTTGTTGTCACCACAGACGACCTCCCAAAGATCCTCACCTAGAAGATAGCTTTTCATGCACGACCTCCACTTCTTAAAATTGGTCGGCGTTAAAAACTCAATAACAAAACCTCTTGAAAATCCACCGTCCATTGCGATATCACTGATTTAACAAACTTCCAGAGAAGTGTAAACTTGGTGGCTGATCACTGCTCAAGCCTTCGTTCCCTCCGATACCATGTAAAAATTTCAAGACACCAGGAATGCCACCTCTGATATCAAGAAACAACCTTGATTAAGCGAAAAACGGGAACCAGGTGCAGGAACACTTCAACCATAACCAAGCTCAATAAATCAGATGCAAGGAAATTAACAAGCAAGTCAAGTATTAACAAGCTTCTTTACTGCAAGAGGTATACATGGCGAGACATGATTTCGCCAAGTAAAACAAGGAAGCAGAAATCAACAAAAAATAAGAAGTCGGGCGGACAAAAGCCGAGAGCGCCGCCCTTGCCGAACAACGAAGTCCGTCGAGACCGCGAGGTCGCGCGGACTACCCATTATTCAAGCTCAAGAAGAGATGTCCACAAACTGCAAGCCGCCTGACCGCTGAGTTCGCATAGCCGCCAGTTGGACCGCAAATAGTGCTGCCGAACAGAGGAACAAACTGCCCACTGGCGGATAGCCTATTGAACTGCGAAAGTGCTGAAGAAGAGATGACCATTGATCGCTAACTGCGACCTGCAGCTTAACCACTGGTTGATAATTGCGAGCTCCATTAATCCCTGACCGTAGTCAGAACCAAACAACTAGTTTCTCAGTGCTAGTCGTACAACCTGCAAAAGTAACTGGTTAGACTTTTCAACTCGTGCAGACAGAAAATCTGAGAACGCGACACTAACTCTCGCTCACTTACTATACACTCTTATTGTTATTGATGTGACAGGGGCGTCCTATTTATAGGCACGGGAAGGAGTGTGATCACCGCCCCATGAGATAGGAAAATCACCCCCTATCCACAGCTAGCACAACTTGTCCGCACAGATCGCAGCGATTATGCGGACAGGCACCCAGTCCGCGCCAACTTGGATCAACTCTAAGTCCCACATGAAGCACCTGGTGGACACAAAATCAGACCGCGTATCTGCAACTCGCACCAAGGCCAGATTCGAAGAGGCCAAGCTGCCAGATAGCCCGCACACCCGGGCGAACAAGAGGATACCGCGAGTACAGCGGACACGCCACCAAGACTTATCTTCAATCAAGACCAAGTCTTGCATCCAGTATGAAAGTGCTGGTTAGATCTGATATACTCTAGAGGGGGGGTGAATAGAGTATGGTGCTTGCTAAAAACTTTTTAAAACTCTTGTTGTATTCCTAAGTGAACAGGGAAGCAACTAACATAAAGTAAACACAACAACTAACTAAACACAGAGCAATCATATACCACAGCCAAAAAACAAAAGAAAATAAGCAACCAGATGACACAAGGAGCTATAGTGGTTCCCCAACCAATCTGGGTACATCCACTCTTCTACCACCCTAGGTAGGAATCCACTGCAGGATGAGTTGATCAGGTGTCCTGGGCACCAATGGGTTTTGATCAGGTCCCCAAAAACCAAACCCTCAAGTCTTTTGGAAGGAGACTTGCAACCAGAATAATTTTGAAGGGATTTAAAACCCTGTACAGGAATTAGAGAGAGGGTGATAGTGTCTTCTCTGTCAACAGTCAGAGAGAAGACTTGTGGATTGATGTAGCAGCTCTTGCTCCCCCTGAGGTCTTGAATTGGTCAGGAATGCAGGAGCGCTGCTTCAGGGTGATAGGCCTTCAATGACCTAGAATGCCTGGACCAGAACTGCTTCAGGAACTTCTTTGACAGATTGATTGATTGTTGTCCTTTGAAGTTATCCTGTGAATAGAGAGAAGAAGACTCTTGATTGAAATTAGTTGTTCTTCTTCTTCTTGAGAGAGTTCTCTGGTCAAGGCTGATTGCAGTCAAGAACTTTAGATTTGAGAATGTTTTGTTCTTCTGCAGCTTTAGAGTGTCTGTCAGATTATTTTCTTTACTGTTGAAAGAAATTGTACCTAATCACCTAGAGGGGGGTGAATATGTGACTTAAATCTTTTTTAACTTTTTAGGCAGATTGCAGATTATATCACAGAGTTATAATTACTTCTTCACAGAAATCAACCAGCAATCATAGAATTAAACATGCACACAGTGAACACACAGATTTATAGTGGTTCCCCAAGGTTTGGGTACATCCACTTTCCCCCTTCGCCTATCTAGTAGTGTACTAGATTCGACCAAACTCCTCCATTATCTCAGATCCTCAGATCTTACACTCAGAACCCTAAACAGGTTCCTACAGCTCAGGCCCAAGGCCCTACAACTCAGTCTTATCCAAAGACCTACACTCAACCACAAGGCCTACACTCAGCCACAAGGCCTACACTCAGAGAAATAGATCTCCTACACTCAAGCACACAGGCCCTACCACTCGGCCTTTATAATTACAGGCTTACAACTCAGATCCCTAAGGATCCTACAAGAATTTAGAATACAAAGTATATACCTACAACTCAGAGAAAAGAGAGATGAGTTGACAGGTTCTTGATAAGTTCTTGAAAGAACTCTGCTGAAATCAACCTCACTTGGCTTTCTTCAAAGCTTCTTGAATGTAGAACACAATAGGATTGATTCTCTGCAGCTGATCTTCAATCACTGCAACTTAAGATTCAGAACTAGGTCTGAACCCTTCTTCACAGCCTGGTTCCAACGGTTGTCTTCTTGGAAGGAGCTCTCTCTCCAACTTCTTAGATCTTCACTTGATTCTTCAATGAATAGCTAGATCTTCTTCTCTTTTTCAATCTCTTGATCATCTGTTTTTGTTGACAGTATAAGCCTATATATAGGCCTTCTTCATGGTGACCGGCTGATCCGGTTCCTAACAACTTTCTGACAACTCTGACAGTTGCAGTAGACCGGCTGGAATGGCAGCTGTCAAGTCATCCATTCAGTTCTTGAAATATTTATAACTGTCTGAAAGTGTCGAGACAGTCTGTCTTTAAGTGTCGACACTTATAGGCCAAGTGTCGACACAAGTAGACTAAGTGTCGACACTAGCCTTCAAGGTGTCGACACAACTCCTTGTGTTGTAGAATTCACTTCTCGACACAGCTTCTTCAATATGTGTCGACACAACTTCTTGTTCTTCAGTACTTAGTTGAATTCTTGTAAGTGTCGACACAACTCCTTTGTGTCGACCCAGCTTCATGTGTTGAACTTGTTCAGTGTCGACACATCTTCTTGGTGTCGACACATGCCTTCTGTGTTAATACTTGCTGAGTGTTGACACAGCTCCTTGTGTCGACACATTCTTCTTTTGTTGAGACTTTGGTTGAGTGTCGACACATGTCTTTTGTGTCGACACTTGTACTTAGAATTTTGTTGAACTTTACTAAGTGTCGACACAGCCTCCAAGTGTCGACACTTCCTTCATGTGTTGAGTCTTCTGCTATGTGTCGACACATTCTTTATTGTGTCGACACTTTCTTCAAGTGTTGAGTCTTCTGTTGTGTGTCGACACATACTTTATTGTGTCGACACTTATACTTAGACTCTGCTGAAATTTGTTGAGTGTCGACACAGCCTCCAAGTGTCAACACTTTCTGATATAGACACAGTTGCTCTGGGTGTCGAAACTGCTTCTAAGTGTCGACACTGCTTCACTGGACTTTTCTTCATTGAGTGTCGACACAGCCTTCATGTGTCGACACTTTCTGTCTGGTGTCGACTCTGCATCACTGGTGTCGACACAATCACTCCAAGTGTCGACACTGCTTGCCTGGGTGTCGACACAAGTCTTCTTAAGTGTCGACACATTCCTTCTGGGTGTCGACACATGGACTTAGAAACTTTTCATCTTTCCATGCAAATACTTAACCTGCACAAGGCACTCAAAATACATCAAATACATTTTGATGTATATCATTGAGTGGGGTGAGACTTCTTCAAATCAGGTACATTTAAACCAATGAAATATAGTGGTTCTCCTAAACTTGGGTACATCCACTCTTCTACCACCCTAGGTAGGAATCCACTGCAGGATGAGTTGATCAGGTGTCCTGGGCACCAATGAGCTTTTGATAAGGTGCTCAAAAACCAAAGCAGATTTTTTGATCAAGTGTCTTGACACCAATGAGCTTTTGACAAGGTGCTCAAAAACCAAGCTCAAACTTTTGAAGGGAGTTTGAGAAACCCTTTATAGAGAGGGGGTTAGAGAGTGATGAAAGTCTTCTCTTTCTCAAACAACTGAGAAGACTATGTGGATTGTTGATGTCAAAGCTCCCCCTGAATCCTTGAGATCTTCAGGAAGAAAAGCTTTGATGAGGGTGATAGGCCTTCAAAGATTGAACTCCAGCAATAGATGATTTCAGCAATAGCTGAAATGTTGAGTGTCTGGAGTCTTGAAATATGTTGGCCTTGAACACTTTGAAACTAAAGAGATCTGAAGGTTTCTGAAAAGATTGATCTCCTTGGATGAGTGTTCTTGAGAATTCTTTGAGACAGAAGATTTTGTTGAAGATTATTGATGTCTGTCTATGACCTTGTGTAAAACTGTAATCTGTCTCAGAGATTCAAAAAATTCTATCTATTATTCTCTGGTACTGAACAAAACATTCTCTCTGAGAAGAATAGTCGTTGGTCTGCATTAATTGCATCCTTAATTGCAAAATCTCTTCTGGAGGAAAGTCCATAGAAATATTCCTTGAAAAATCCCTTGAAACTTGGTCCAGAAATGAATGAAAACGACTAGGAAATCTCTGAATTAATTGCAGAATAATGCCTTAACTGATTTGAATTTGAATCTAGAAACATCCTTGAAGTTATCTGAAATCGTCGAACTGAGCTCTACTATCGTCGAGCTGAGCTCAGCGATCTGGAAATATACAGCAGCAAAATATCGTCGATCTGAGCTCACAGATCGTCGAACTGAGCTCAGAGATAAAGATCCAAAGCAGAGTCAAAATCGTCGACCTGAGCTCACCGATCGTCGAACGGAGTTCGACGATATAATGAAGTTGAGCTCAGCGATCGTCGAATGGAGTTCGACGATCTGTCGAAGTTGAGCTAGACGATCGTCGATCGGAGGTCGACGAATCGTCGTGCTGAGCTCGACGATATGACTTAGTCTCCAATCAAAAATCTTGGTCTTCAGGGCAGCTTCCACACCTAGACTTCTAACCCTTAGACTCAATTCTAATTGACCTATTGAGCTATACAGGAGGTCAAACAAATGTTTCCTAGAGACATAGTGATCCTGACCCAAATTAGTAATAGGGTGTTCCAACAATCTCGCCCTATTTGGGTTAGGATTACTATTTACAGACTTTGGAAAAATTTAATAACAACATACAAGCAGCAAAACAAAAAAACAACAGCTAGACATTGCAGAACCACAGAAATATATAGCATCCAGATAATCAGAAATCAGAGAATGTCACCTTACAATATCATTTCCTTTCCTTTGCCTTTAACAAGTTTAATCTCTCTGTTGGGATTGAGGGCTTCTTTGTTTGATCTGGTATCATCTGCTGCACCCAAATATGTTTGCTTTTTAGGCCTAGGAACTATAGCTTCAGGATGTAATTCCATATACATGTCAGCATCAAAGAATTTACTTGATGCATATCTCTCTAGCTCTTTCTGTCTCTATTCAGACATAGTTGAAATGTTGGAAGAATCTATTCCTTGCTCTCTAGCCTTTTTGATCTGATCCAGTGCAGCTAGTTCTTTTAATCTGGCAGTCCAAGCAGCTGGATTGTTTTTAGGATCCTCAAAAGGTATAGGAGGCTCATATCTGTTAGAGGGATTGTCCTGAGGAGGCCTGGAAGACACATTTTCTTTCAGCTTATAAGGGAAAGGACCAGATGTTGTATCAGAAGAAATTTGTCCTCCCCTAGAATATGGGTGCTGCCTGGAGTAACCTTTGGAGTAGACTTGAATATCTCTTTGATTTCCTCTGTATCCTGCTCTCCTTGATTGAGATCCCCTGTATTGGCTTCCCCTATTGTAAGATCTGGCATGAGGCTGATAGGGGGCCTGACTTCTGGCTGGGGGTTGAGCTGCAGAGCTTCCACCTGCACCTGCATCAGGAGGAGGTGGTGGAGGAGGATGAGAGTGTTGAAATTGAGAGTAGCCCTTCTCATATTTTCTCTTCTTCTTCATTGCTTTCAGCTGGTTCTTAGAGTATTACATCCAGTGTTCAGTAATAGGGCAGTCATGTAGAATGTAATATGGGATATCATTGTTATCCTTAACTTTGGCAGGAGGTACCCTCTTCATTGTTTTGCTCCTTGCCTTTCTTTTCCTAGCAATGGTAGCAGAAGAGTCATCAGAGTCTGTTCTAAATTCATCACTTTCAGAACTCTGGTCATCATAGAGAGCATCTATTTTCTTCATTAAGTCCTTCTTGAGCTGTACAGAAGCAGATGAGGCAGAGGTTGTAGCAGCAGGTGTTGAAGTAGTAACAGTAGAAATGACAGCAGCAGATGGAGTAGGAGTAGTAACAACAACAGCAGCAATAGTAGGCTCTGGAGAGGTGATAGCAGCAACAACTTCACTAACAACAGCAGAAACAGAAGGAATATCATCAAAGACTGCAGAAGGCTCAAATTCAGGTGCCTCTGACATAAGAATTTCCTTGGAAATTGGTTCATCAGTAAGAACAGAAACTTCAGCAGCAGTAGGGGCAACAGCATCAGAAGCAACAATAATACTTTCTTTAGAAGAAGCAGCAGCATCAACATTTTCAGCAGCAGCAAACACTGAATTGACAAAGGAGGTGATAATGCTTGGGTCACAGCAAGAAAATGGCACAAGTGCCTTGGATAGATCATCTGGAGGCTGGACAGCATTGACCTCTGGCAGACAGCTGAAGTATGCAGAATCAAAAGTTGAAAGCAAAGACCTGAGGTCTATTGCAAGGATTGCAGCAGGAGGACTTTGTGCTTGAGGCACAGTAATAGCAGTAAGAGGAGGAGCTGAAGAAGCAGCAAAGACAGCAGCAGCAGCAGCAGCAGCAGACAGGCTCACAGAAGCAGTCACAGAAGCAACAGCAGCAACATCAGCAGCATGAAGACTCACTTCATATGGCATCTCCCCCTGCCTAGATTCAGACAAGTCTGGATCAAGGCACACTGCTGTAGGAGCTGCCTGAGGAAAGAGGGAAGAGAACCTGACAGAGAGAGCTGCCACTGACAGGTGTAGTGGAGCCAAGGAGGTCTCCAACAGCAGAGTGAGCCTGGGGGCAAGCAACTCATACAGCCTGTCAGCAAGGGCTGGGAGGTCTACTTGCTCAAGGGCTGGAGCAGAGGTAGAAGATATAGGAGCAGCTGATGGTTCTGGTAGTGGAGAGCTGATGAATGGTGGAAGGGATGGTTGAGGTGTTGGTAAGGTGGAAATGGAGGACAGGGGACTAGAGATAGATGGGGTGAAAGTTGGTTGGTCAATGATTTGGTGTAGAAGATCTTGAAAGGAAATGGAGGATGAGGGTAACTCAGGAGGAGATGATGGGGAATCATCCATAAAGGAATCATCAATTAGGGTGAAGGATGGATGAGAGGGTGATGAAGTGACATCTGGTGGAGGGTAGGCGAATAATGGGTGGAAATGTTCTTCTGGTGGTGGAAGAATAGGTATTGGAGATGGTGTGGATGTTGGAGAAGGGCTGGATATAAGGATGGTGGATGGAGTTGGAGTGGTAGAGGGTAGGGGAAGGGATGGAATTGGAGGAGGAGGAGGAGAGGCAATAATAGCAGCCAGGTCATCTGCAGGGGCAGAGACCTGTGGAGAAGTGACTCTTAGAGTCCTTGTGCCTGAAGGAGTGCTGGAGGAGGGCCTGCTGGGTTTGCTGATTTGTCTGTCCCACTTTCCAAAGAGGGCACAAGACAGTCTCTTGGAGGCATTTATATGAATTCCAGAGGAGACCAGCAAGGCAGGGCACCTGTGCTGCAGAAACACCCCAATGATTCTCCCAAAGTTAACAAAACTTTTGTTGATTTTCTTCTTGATGAGGTCAAAGAAAACTTCTCCCCAATTCATATTTTTCTTGTCCACAAGAGCTCCCATGAGGCAGAGCTGGTACCTTGAAATTGTATCATGGGCAGAGTGCTTAGCCAGTAGCACTTTCCCAACAACATCTGCCATGAATCTATATTCTACAGACAGGTTCCTTTTGAAGAGCTTGCTGGGGTTTCCCTCTGAATGACCCATTCTGGCAAGTAGTTCAGAATACTCTTCTCCAGATAAGTCAGCAGTATCTTCACCATTTCTCAACTCAAAAACTTATGATAGAATTGTTGGGGTTAAGGGTACCTGAGTTCCAGATATAGACCCAACAATATTGTTGTTATCTTGATTGTGGGCAGTATAAACACACTCCTTTATCTCATCAGATGTCAGCTTTATCCTTGTGGTCATTATTGCTGTCAGATTCTGGTCTTTGAACAATCCCAAAATGTCTTGAAAAACCTGGTCAGTCGTGCTGAATGATTCCATGTCGATGTCAAAACCAGCATCAAACTTCATAGTAGCAAGAACAGCAACTGACACAGCCATTGGTACCTGCAAAAATTCAACAAACAAAACGACCAAGTGTAGAACTGTTTGGAGGGAAAGAAAATTTTTGCAGAGAAATCGAAAGCGCAAGAGAGAACGACGGCGAAAAATGAGTTTTATATTAGGGTTCGACGCAGAATTGGAAAGATCGTTGAACTCAGTTCGACGATCGAGGCTTCTAAAGGAATCTGAAGAGTCTTCAACATCGTCGATCTCCGTTCGACGATATTGGAGAGCGTCGAGCTCCGTTCGACGATCGTTCAGAGAACAAAATCGTCAAGCGCCGTTCGACGATCGTTGACCGGAAGAGATAGTTCATACTATCTGAGAAACGCTAAACTCAGTTCGACGATTTCGGAAATCGTCGATCTCCGTTCGACGATCTTGGGGCAAATCGTCGAGCGCAGTTCAGAGATCAGAAAAACTCTAGACACTAAGAAAAATCAAGATGTTTGCCTAGTCTTGGTCAATTTTTAAGCTTTTAAGATCTTGGATATTATTTAAGACTTCCTCCATCTAACATTCCTAACTGATTTAGGAAGAAGGTGTGTTTCTTTTCATCCAAAGGCTTGGTGAAAATATCTCCCCTTTGTAAATCAGTTGGGATATAGTGTAGTTCAATTTTATTCTTTTCAACATTATCCCTTAAGAAATGATGTCTAATCTCTATGTGTTTTGTCCTACTATGGAGGACTGGATTTTGAGCTATAGAGATAGCACTGGTGTTATCACAAAAGATTTTAGACTTCTCTAAGTTGTAGCCATAGTCTAGGAGTTGGTTTTGAATCCACAAGATTTGTGAACAGCAACTGCCTGCAGCCATATATTCAGCTTCAGCAGTTGAAGTTGACACAGATGTTTGTTTCTTACAAAACCAAGAGACAAGTCTGTCACCAAGGAACTGACAAGTTCCACTGGTGCTTTTCCTGTCAATTCTGCATCCAGCATAATCAGCATCAGAGAATCCAGTTAAATCAAATGCTGAATCTTTTGGATACTAGAGACCTAGATTTGGACAACTTTTAACATACATGAGAATCCTCTTTACTAGTGTTAGGTGTGACTCTCTAGGGCTTACTTGGAACCTAGCACATATACATGTAGCAAACATTATATCTGGTCTACTAGCTGTAAGATACAGTAAAGAGCCAATCATTGCTCTATATGTTGTCTGATCAACAGGTTTCCCATGTTCATCAGTATCTAATACAGCATTAGTAGGCATGAGTGTTTTCATACAAGATGCTTCAGACATGTCAAATTTCTTAACCAGTTTATTTATATACTTGGTTTGAGAAATGAAGATGTCTTCAGCATGTTGCTTGACTTGCAATCCTAGGAAGAAGGATAGCTCACCCATGCTACTCATCTCAAATTTAGAATGCATTAGGTTGGAAAACCTTCTGCACAATTTGGAGTCAGTAGAACCAAAAATAATATCGTCTACATAAATATGTACTAGTAGGGTATGGGACTTATGGGTTCTAATGAAAAGAGTTTGGTCTACTCTACCCCTTATAAAACCATTTTCCAAAAGAAAGCATGCTAGGGTCTCATACCATGCTCTAGGAGCTTGCTTGAGACCATATAATGCTTTGTTCAGTCTAAAAACATAATCAGGAAAAGTTGGAGAGATAAAACCTGGAGGTTGTCTGACATAAACTTCCTCTTTGATGTCTCCATTTAGGAATGCACTTTTGACATCCATCTGATAGACCTTGAAGCCTTTGTGTGCTATATAAGCTAGAAATATTTTGATGGCTTCTAATCTTGTAACAGGTACAAAAGTCTGGTCGTAGTCTATTCCTTCTTCTTGAGAGTATCCCTGAGCAACTAGCCTTGCCTTGTTTCTTACAATTACTCCTTGATCATCCAGTTTGTTTCTGAATACCCATTTTGTTCCAACAATGGAATGATCTTTAGGCCTTGGCACTAGTTCTCATACTTTGTTTCTCTCAAATTGATGCAACTCCTCTTGCATTGCAATGATCCAGTATGGATCTTGCTCTGCATCTTGAATGCACTGAGGTTCAATTTGAGATAGGAAGCAGGTGTGTAACAGGTTTTGGTTGACCTGATTTCTGGTTTGCACACCAGCTGAGATTTCTCCAATTATTGGGGTAATTGGATGATCTCTTGATGTTACTAAATCAACAGGGGGTGTTGATTGTTCACCAACCTGTGTTGTTGTTTCCTCTTGTGGTACAACAACTGGCTCTTCAAGATGTTCTTCAATATGTTGAGCATTTTCTTCATCTTCACTGCTTTCATCCTCTTGAGTAACCTGTAACTTGTTCAAGTCTTCAACTAGAGAATGTTCCTGCAAGGGTTCTATGGTAGAAAAAATCTTCTCCTTGAAAGACATGTTAGATTCATCAAATGAAATGTGAACAGATTCCTCAATTTTTAAAGATGACTTATTATAGACCCTATAAGCCTTGCTGATCATGGAGTATCCCAGAAACACTCCTTCATCAGCTTTGGCTTGAAATTTTGCTAAATATTTCTTGTTATTATTATGAATATAGCAAATACAACCAAAGACTCTAAAATAGTCAACTTTAGGTTTCTTCCCTTTGAGTAATTCATAGGGAGTCTTTCCCTTTAGTTTATGTATCAGACTTCTATTCAGCACATAGTTGGAGGTGTTCACTGCCTCTGCCCAAAAGGATAGAGGTAGATGAGCATCTGACAACAATATAGTGGCAGATTCAATAAGGGTTCTATTTTTCCTTTCAGCTACCCCATTTTGTTGAGGAGTTCTAGGAGCTGAGAAAGTATGCATGATCCCTTCACTCTGACAGAACTCTTGCATAAGAAGAGAATCAAACTCTGTCTCATGATCACTTCTGATCAGGGCAATGTGAGTATTGAACTCAATCTGTATACATTTGAGAAACTCTGTCAGACACTTAAAGTTATCAGACTTCTTCCTTAGAAAGAACACCCAAGTGAATCTGGAGAAGTCATCTACAACTACTAAAGTGTAGGATTTCCCTCCTAGGCTTTGTACTGTGATGGGTACAAAGAGATCCATGTGTAACAGATATAATATCCTAGGTGAATCACTCTTATTAAGTGACTTAAAGCTGTTTTTAGTTTGCTTGCCTAATTTACAAGCCCTGCAGAGTCCTTCCTTCTTGTAGGGGCCAGAAGGTAGTCCTCTAACAAGTTTGTCCTTGGATAGCCTAGCAATAGTTCTAAGGTTTAGGTGTCCTAATCTCTTATGCCATAAAATATTTGGTCTACAGACAGAATTAAACAAGCAGATATCTATATCAGTTGAAAGAAAATCTACTAGGTAGATGTTACCTTTTCTTTTACCTGTCAACACAGTTGTGTTGTCCTCTGACTTGATTTTGCATAAGGCTTTGCTGAAGGTCACCTGGTAGCCTTCATCACACAGCTGACTGATGCTAATTAGGTTGTGCTTCAGTCCTTCCACATAAGCTACCTTCTTGAAAGTTACTGATCCAATTTGGACTGCACCATATCATTTAGTCTGTCCAAAGTTTGAATCACCAAAGATAACTTTGGGTCCAAGCTTTGCTCTGAAGGATGTGAGGTTGTCCTTGTTCTCTGTCATGTGCTTAGAGCACCCACTATCCAAGTACCATTGCTGGTTAGATGTTGGATAGGTCTTCACCTGCACATAAGACAATTGATTTGTTTTTGACCCAGTTTACCTTGGGCCTAGGTTGATAACCTTTAAATTCTGAAATGAAAGACATCCCAGGTTGACTCTTATAACCTTCAGGATGATATCTCCTTGGAGGTATAATCCATTCAGTATAAGGGTTAAAGATTTGGGATGAAGGACCCTTAGGATTCAATTTTGATTTGCCTTTGAAAAATTTTCCAGAGCTCTGACCTCTGTTCGACGATCTTGGAGCTGCGTTCGACGATCTTGGGTCAGATCGTCGAGCTCTGTTCGACGGTCGACTATGGCTGAGGTCAAGTATTTGAGATCGTGGACCTGCGTTCGACGACTTTGGCTGAGATCGTCGATCTGCGTTCGACGATTTTGCCTGAGATTGTCGAGCTGCGTTCGGCGATCGTCGATCTTCATTCGGCGATCGTCGATCTCTGTTCGACGATTTCTGCTGGGACTTAGTTTTCTGAGGCAGATCAGAATTTTTTCTAGCAACCTCTACAACTCCCTTTCCTTTGTCAGAAATGAATTTGATTGGAGTTGTTAGAACTATAGGTTGGCTGGATGAAGCACCCAAGCCCAGTGTGCTGTTAAATCTGGAGTTCACAGTGCTTGTGATGTCCATCATCTTGATGCTTCTCCCATTAAGGGATTCTTCAAGCTTCTTGGCCTCATAGAGCTCACTTTTCAGTGAAGCTATCTGTTCCCTACAGCACTCCAACTCCTGAGAGAGTTTGAGGTTTTCTGACTTTAAAGTATTGTGTTCAGATAATTGATTTCTGAGAGAGATAATTTCTTTCTCAGACTTTATCAGGTCTAAACACAGTGCTTTAAATTCAGATTTAAATTCCTCTAAACTAAAATCAAAAGAACCAATTACCTAATCTTCTTCAGGTTGAGTCTCTGAATCTGACTCTGACTCTTCTTCTTCTGAATTATGCTGTGAGGCATTGATTGCCATCATGCAGAACTTCTTTTCTTCTGCATCATCTTCATCATCACTGGAGCTGGATGATGCTTCTGACTCTTCTTCAGTCTCACTCCAGGATTCAGCAACAAACCCCTTTCTTGTATGTTTGTTTTTGCTTGATGAGGGTTTGCCATTGCCATTCCTCTTGGAGGCTTTCTCCTTTCTTCTTTCTTTCCTGTCCCTTCTGTCCTTGTTCTTATTCTCTGGACAGTCAGGAACTATATGCCCTGGTTTCCTACAACCAAAGCAAATAATATCTTTATTATTGTTAATGGACTTGTCATACCTTGGCTTATCCTGCTCCTTGTATGATCTCCTTCTGAAGTCCTTTCTGGCCATCTTGTAAAATCTTTTGGCCAACAGACTGAGTAGTTCATCATTGCCTGTGGCTTTATCTTCAGGCAGATCTTCAGTTGCCTTGAAGGCTATGGTCTTCTCTTTTCTTGTGGCTGGTGAGGCAGCCTTCTGTTCTTCCTCTCAATTTTTGATGAGTAGCTCATAAGATTTGAGCTTACCCAATAGAGCTTCAGTGGTGATCTCATTCAGACTTCTGGCATCCTTAATTGGCCAGATTCTTGAATCCCAAGTGCTAGGGAAGCACATTAGGATCTTGTCATTAAGTTCAGTTAGTGAGATCTCTTTGTCCAATGTTCTGAGTTCACTGACAATTAGACTTAGCCTGTTGTACATGTCTCCCACTGACTTAGTTTCTCCCTTCCTGAAATTCTCATATTGGGATATGAGGTGGGATCTCATATCCTTTCTCTCATCAGCTGAGCCTGAGACTATTTCTGAGAGTTTGTCCCAAATTTCCTTTGCTGAATTACATTCAGCCACCTTCTGAAATATGTCATCAGACATTGTCTGGGCCAAGATGTTCATAGCCTTGGCATCAGCTACCTTCCATCTCTTGATATCAGCATCTGTTCCTGATGGAGGTGGAACAACATTTGTGCTTATGTTCTCTGGGGGTCTTGGACATACTGTCAAAACAGAATTAAAAATATCTTCGTCAATAGAATTCATGTATAGTCTGATCCTTGCTTTCCAAAGTGCAAACTTGGATAGATTGTACACTAGAGGTCTGGTGCTAGCATAATCTTTGTTTTGGGCCATGATTTGTGAAAGCAGAATCTAATAATAAAATACAAAAGAAAAACAGATCTAACTTGGGATCTTTGGGTTCAGGTGTTAGCCTGTACAACCAATCAGGTATGGTATGTTTAACCAACCTCGCTCTGATACCAATTGAAAGTGCAGCTAGATCTGATATACTCTAGAATGGGGGTGAATAGAGTATATGGTGCTTTGAAACTTTTTACAACAGTTGTTGTAATATGTGTGAGCAGGGAAGCAGTAATAAAACTAATCACAGCACTGAGTAAAACAAAAGCTAATCACAGAGTAATCAAGGCCAGAAACAAACATAAAAACAAGCAAAACCAGAAGACACAAGGAAATATAGTGGTTCCCCTAAACTTGGGTACATCCACTCTTCTACCACCCTAGGTAGGAATCCACTGCAGGATGAGTTGATCAGGTGTCCTGGGCACCAATGAGCTTTTGATAAGGTGCTCAAAAACCAAAGTAGATTTTTTGATCAGGTGTCTTGCCACCAATGAGCTTTTGACAAGGTGCTCAAAAACCAAGCTCAAACTTTTGAAGGGAGTTTGAGAAACCCTTTACAGAGAGGGGGTGAGAGAGTGATGGAAGTCTTCTCTTTCTCAAACAACTGAGAATACTATGTGGATTGTTGATGTCAAAGCTCCCCCTGAATCCTTGAGATCTTCAGGAAGAAAAGCTTTGCTGAGGGTGATAGGCCTTCAAAGATTGAACTCCAGCAATAGATGATTTCAGCAATAGCTGAAATGTTGAGTGTCTGGAGTCTTGAAATATGTTGGTCTTGAACACTTTGAAACTAAAGAGATCTGAAGGTTTCTGAAAAGATTGATCTCCTTGGATGAGTGTTCTTGAGAATTATTTGAGACAGAAGATTTTGTTGAAGATTATTGATGTCTGTCTATGACCTTGTGTAAAACTATAATCTGTCTCAGAGATTCAAAAAATTCTGTCTATTATTCTCTAGTACTGAACAAAACATTCTCTCTGAGAAGAATAGTCTCAACTTGGCACTAGAATTGTGCCAACAGTCTATGGCAAAGTGGCCTACCTTGCCACAGCACCAGCACTCAAACCTATTGTACCTTTGCTTAGGTACATTCCTAGCTGTTTTATCTACAGCTGGCTTGTTGAGAGCTGGGGCTTTGCCCTTAGACTTGGACTGAACAGTCCTAGCAGGTTTAGTAAACCCCAGTCCAGCTTTACCCTTGTGAGGTATAAACTCATCAATCAAAGGTAGAACAGACTTTGGTTTAGAAAACCTAGCAACAATGTCTCTCTCCTTCTGAAGATTAATCTCCAGATTTCTGATTTGATCATTCTTAAATGTTATAGTCCCCATCTGAATAACAGTTATGTTTTTCAGTCTGGCTATTTCATTTAATTTTTGATCAAACAACTTCTCAAAATCAGTTGCAGCCACTTTGAGACTTGCAATTTCCTTAGCTTGACTCTTGGACAAGGTTTTGCTTTTCTTAAATACTTGCAACAGAACTCTATATTCATCAATCAATTGATGAATATCACCTTCAGACTCAGATGCACTCTCATCACTAGATGATGATGAATCTGATTCTGAACTAGCACTAGAAATTGAACTTAAAGAACAATTTTGTACCTGACTAGGTCCAGGCTGCTCCTGGATTTTGTCACCTTCTGTTAAGGCCATCATTCCTTGGCACTGAGTGTCCTCTTGCTCATATATAGAGTTCATTAACTGGATGAACTCCTCTTCTTCTTCTTCAGCAAACAGTCATATGTAAGCTTCAGCTTCTGACTCAGTTTCTGAAGAAGACATGTCTGACAGGCCTTTGTCCTTCTTGGCAACAAAGGACCTTTCCTTCTTGCCCTTGAATTGAGTCTTTTTCTTATCTGTTGACTCTTTCCTTTTCTCTGGACAGTCTGCAACCACATGTCCTTGTTTGTTACAATAATAACAAACTATCCTTGAAGATGAAGTTCTATTTGACTTAGACTTTCTTCTGTCATTCTTTGATGATCTATGTGTTGTGGATGGCTTAGTCCTCCACTGTTTCTTCTTTAAGAACTTCTGAAAGTGTCTTGTGAAAGCTGCAAAGTCCTCATCACTCTCACAGCTCTCAGAATTCCTGCTTTCTGATTCATCTGACTCAGTCTCAGCAACCTTTGGAGGTGGAGATGGAGACTTACTTTTGTATTTCTTGGTGGCTTCTGTTTTGAATGTCACTGCTCTTTCTTTGTGCTCACTTCTTGTAGTCTTCTCCTCCTCCTTCCTTACCATCAACTGCATTTCATAGGATAGCAGTTTTCCAAACAATGTTGGAGGGAGGAATATCTGTTAACTTGGTCATTTCCCTAATGGCACAGATCTTGGTGTCCCAGTCCTTTGTTAGGGACCTCAAGAACTTATCATTTAGCTCATAATTACTGAAATCTCTTTCATAGGACATTAGCTCATTGACAATCCTATAGAATTTCTTATACCATTCTGTTATGCTATCAGACTTGTCTTGCCTGAAACTTTCATATTCCTGGTGTAACAAAGACTTTCTGTCCTGCCTCACTTCTTCAGAACCCTCCATATACACTATCAAGGTATCCCACATCTCCTTAGATGTCTTACAGTGTATCAAGTTCTAAAAGGTAGCATCATCTATGACACTCACAATGATATTTTGAGCCCTCTTGTCCATGGTGGCCAGAATGATCTCATCTTTTGTCATCTCAGAAAAGTCTTTAGGTGTTCTCTGATTTGCATCCAGGACTGAAACCTTCATAGGCACATATGACCCTTCTTTAACTGTGATATATATTCTAGGGTCCGAGGCTTCCATAAACAGTCTCACCCTTTCTTTCCAGATGCCAAAAATCTCTTTTCTGCAAATAGGTAACTTTATGGATCCAAGTTCCTTATGATTCTCTGTTGAACCCATGTTTCTTGATTTTCTTGATTCTGTACTTTACTTATACTGAATCTGCCAACAGGATCTACTCAGACAGTTAAGTCCTTTTTGAGTAACCTCCCTCTGATACCACTTGAAAGAAATTATATCTAATCACCTAGAGGGGGGGTGAATAGGTGACTTAAATCTTTTTTAACTTTTTAGGCAGATTGCAGATTATATCACAGAGTTATAATTACTTCTTCACAGAAATCAACCAGCAATAACAGAATCAAACATGCACACAGTAAACACACAGATTTATAGTGGTTCCCCAAGGTTTGGGTACATCCACTTTCCCCCTTCGTCTATCTAGTAGTGTACTAGATTCGACCAAACTCCTCCACTATCTCAGATCCTCAGATCTTACACTCAGAACCCCAAACAGGTTCCTACAGCTCAGGCCCAAGGCCCTACAACTCAGTCTTCTCCAAAGACCTACACTCAGCCACAAGGCCTACACTCAGCCACAAGGCCTACACTCAGAGAAATAGATCTCCTACACTCAGGCACACAGGCCCTACCACTCAGTCTTTATAATTACAGGCTTACAACTCAGATCCCTAAGGATCCTATAAGAATTTAGAATACAAAGTATATACCTACAACTCAGAGAAAAGAGAGATGAGTTGACAGGTTCTTGATGAGTTCTTGGAAGAACTCTGCTGAGATCAACCTCACTTGGCTTTCTTCAAAGCTTCTTGAATATAGAACACAATAGGATTGATTCTCTGCAGCTGATCTTCAATCACTGCAACTTAAGATTCAGAACTAGGTCTGAACCCTTCTTCACAGCCTGGTTCCAACGGCTGTCTTCTTGGATGGAGCTCTCTCTCTCCAACTTCTTAGATCTTCACTTGATTCTTCAATGAATAGCTAGATCTTCTTCTCTTTTTCAATCTCTTGATCATCTATTTCTGTTGACAGTATAAGCCTATATATAGGCCTTCTTCATGGTGAATGGCTGATCCGGTTCCTAATAACTTTCTGACAACTCTGACAGTTGCAGTAGACCGGCTGGAATGGCAGCTGTCAAGTCATCCAGTCAGTTCTTGAAATATTTGTAACTGTCTGAAAGTGTCGAGACAGTCTGTCTTTAAGTGTCGACACTTATAGGTCAAGTGTCGACACAAGTAGACTAAGTGTCGACACTAGCCTTCAAGGTGTTGACACAACTCCTTGTGTTGTAGAATTCACTTCTCGACACAACTTCTTCAATATGTGTCGACACTGATATTGTGTGTCGACACAACTTCTTGTTCTTCAGTACTTAGTTGAATTCTTGTAAGTGTCGACACAACTCCTTTGTGTCGATCCAGCTTCATGTGTTGAACTTGTTCAGTGTCGACACATCTTCTTGGTGTCGACACATGTCTTCTGTGTTAATACTTGCTGAGTGTCGACACAGCTCCTTGTGTCGACACATTCTTCTTTTGTTGAGACTTTGGCTGAGTGTCGACACATGTCTTTTGTGTCGACACTTGTACTTAGAATTTTGTTGAACTTTGCTAAGTGTCGACACAGCCTCCAAGTGTCGACACTTCCTTCATGTATTGAGTCTTCTGCTGTGTGTCGACACATTCTTCATTGTGTCGACACTTTCTTCAAGTGTTGAGTCTTCTGTTGTGTGTCGACACATACTTTATTGTGTCGACACTTATACTTAGACTCTGCTGAAATTTGTTGAGTGTCGACACAGCCTCCAAGTGTCGACACTTTCTGATGTAGACACAGTTCCTCTGGGTGTCGACACTGCTTCTAAGTGTCGACACTGCTTCACTGGACTTTTCTTCATTGAGTGTCGACACAGCCGTCATGTATCAACACTTTCTGTCTGGTGTCAACTCTGCATCCCTGGTGTCGACACAATCACTCCAAGTGTCGACACTGCTTGCCTGTGTGTCGACACAAGTCTTCTTAAGTGTCGACACATTCTTTCTGGGTGTCAACACATGGACTTAGAAACTTTTCATCTTTCCCTGCAAATACTTAACCTGCACAAGGCAACTCAAAATACATCAAATACATTTTGATGTATATCATTGAGTGGGGTGAGGCTTCTTCAAATCAGGTACATTTAAACCAATGTACCCAACAACTGTGATTCTTGAACTCTGCTTGATTCTATTCTCTCTCACTGTATCTCTATTTTTTGTGTATCTCTCATATGTCTCTCACTGACTGAGGAATATTCAAACTTTTGAATGTCGAGCAGTAATTACAGCCGGCCTTGGAAAGAATCAGCAATCAATGACTTTCCTAACTGTCCCATGGAAAAACGGCATGTGATCGTCCATAGTCAATGCACGTTCTAACGGTAACATTCTGAGAAGATCTGGCATTAAATATTCAGGAATCAGCGCCAAGAAACGGGACGGGAACCTTGAAGAAAACCAAATCTGGATTCGTCGAATGCAGAACACAATTCGTCGAGCTGAACTTGTGTTCGTCGAGCTGAGCTTGAGTTCGTCGAGCCGAGCTTGAGTTCGTCGAGCTGAGCTTGATAGAGTTCGTTGACCAGACAATCTTCATTCATCTAACAGGCATTCTTCATTCGTTGAGCTGAGAATCAAATTCGTCGAGCTGAGAAAAGTTCTGGACTTGGACAAAATACTCTGCATCTGCTGAAATGTTGTGTCGACACTGGTTGACTGGTGTCGACACAAACCCTAAGTGTCGACACAGATTCTCTGAGTCCAGAAATCGTCTAGTAGAGAATAGCATTCGTCGACCTGGGAAGCTGACTTCGTCGACCTAAGAAGCTGTGAACTTGAGGTCCAAGTTCGTCGAGCTCAGAATATAATTCGTCGACCGAAGCATGAAGCTGGACTTAGAAAAATTTGAAGTCCTCCTGACTTTGGCTTGATGTAGAAACTGAGTTTTCGTCGAACAGAGAACATAGATCGTCGAGCTCAGCACTAAGAATTGCCTCACGATCGTCGAGCTGAGTTCGACAAACGTCGAACTCACTTTACTTAGTCATGAAAACTTGTGAGTCTGGAGTCTCTGAGGGTCTTGTTAAAAGCTGGTCCATCTGGAGTTGAGCCTAAGGACTTAACCTAGACTCTAGGACACAAATAGACCCTGGCTATACAAGATGGGTCACATCCTAAGTCAGTGAACCTAGCTCAAATCAACTAGGGATCCAACACAGTAATCTCTAAACAAGCTCCGTGGACTCTATACTCCAGTCTGTGCGAACTAGGCGAACACAGCGCTAATCAGAGAACCCGATACCAAGTCAAGAACTATGTCGATCTCCCTTTGCTCCCATAACCAGTCTGACAAGGCGGACTACACAAACTCCAATCGAGTCCGCAACACCTGCGTAAAAACATCCTATCCATGCAGCTTCACTAGAGAGTTGAGAGCTATACACCTTCTTAGGCCATCCGGTCTATCTGCTCAGACCGCCACTTCAAGACCGCGCGGTCTGTCCGATTAGACCACCACTTCCACTTCAATAATTTCAACAATTGTGGCATATGATTTAGTTCTAATAACTATCTCATCACCCTGATTTGATAATCCTAGGATTGATGTTACTTCATTGATTAATTGCAGGTTGCCAACGGATAAACTCCAATCTCTTCTGGAGGAAAGTCCATAGAAATATTCCTTGAAAAATCCCTTGAAACTTGGTCCAGAAATGAATGAAAACGGCTAGGAAATCTCTGAATTAATTGCAGAATAATGCCTTAACTGATTTGAATTTTAATCTAGAAACATCCTTGAAGTTATCTGAAATCATCGAACTGAGCTCTGCTATCGTCGAGCTGAGCTCAGCGATCTGGAAATATACAGCAGCAAAATATCGTCGATCTAAGCTCACAGATCGTCGAACTGAGCTCAGAGATAAAGATCCAAAGCAGAGTCAAAATCGTCGACCTGAGCTCACCGATCGTCGAACAGAGTTCGACAATATAATGAAGTTGAGCTCAGCGATCGTCGAATGGAGTTCGACGATCTGTCGAAGTTGAGCTAGACGATCGTCGATCGGAGGTCGACGAATCGTCGTGCTGAGCTCGACGATATGACTTAGTCTCCAATCAAAAATCTTGGTCTTCAGGGCAGCTTCCACACCTAGACTTCTAACCCTTAGACTCAATTCTAATTGACCTATTGAGCTATACAGGAGGTCAAACAAAGGTTTCCTAGAGACATAGTGATCCTGACCCAAATTAGTAATAGGGTGTTCCAACAAAAGACTTAGTATCCTACCCAAATTGGGCTTCTTCATACTTTCTTTAATCTTATCAAAGACTACAATAGACCAATCAGTTTCTAGTTTGAAAATTATCCTTGTCATGAGACTGAACATATGTGCTGAAACTCTATCATGCCCACCAGGCTTACTCAAGATCACCTTGCCAACAATTTCTGAGAGAAATTTGCCTTGGTTGTTCATGTCTTTCCTATTGAACAAAGATCCAATTTTCATCTTGGAATCCAGTCTACACCATGATAAAACTTCTTTGGTCTTAGAAGCAGTAACTTCATCTTCTTCCTTAGTCCTTGGTAGGTTTAGTACCTTTCTCAGACTCTTAGATGAGACATTCACCTTTTCTCCATGAACCCTTGATTTTATCTTGAGGCCAGATTCGTCTAGGGTTGCTCCATTCAGAAATTCCAATACTTCTTTCTTCTATATTTTGGTTGGCTCTGAAACAAGAAAATCTAACCCTGAGTCTGCAACTAGGGTTACCACATCCTTGAGCTCTGGTTCTGCGTCATCAAACGCATGCCGCACCAGTTCATATCCTTCATTTACGTTCTCTTCGAGCTTTGGCGCCATTAGGGTTTGAAGAATTTGAATTGAGAGAAGAGAGGTGTCGACACACAAGTTTGGTCTCGAAACTTTGGTGAGCGTGTCGACAGACAATGGCGAAATCCTATTTATACCTTTCTAGGATTGAAGATGAAAGGGCGTGTCAACAAACTCAAATTGTGTCGACACTGTTGAAAAGTGTCGACACAGACTTATAATGTGTCGACACAAGTTTAGTCGACAGAATATATGTGTCGACACTTATTTATGTGTCGACACCGCTGAGCTCGACACTTGGTCGAGACTTTACTTCACTAATTCTGCATAAAGTCTAAGTGTCGACACCACCTTGGATGTGTCGACACCTATCCTGTAAGTGTCGACACTAATTTTCTGAAGTGTCGACACCAACTTGCTAGATATGTCGACACCTTTTCTCTGAAGTGTCGACACCAATTTTCTGTCTTGACACAGACAACTCTGTGTGTCAAAACTATTTTACTTAGCCATTTCTGTAAACTTATTCTAAGTTTTTCATACCTAATTCAATTTTAAACCTATTGAATTTGGTTTCTTCTAGGGGCTTAGTATACATGTCAGCTAGTTGATTATCTGTATTAACATACTCTAGTGATATATCTTCTTTTTCTACATGTTCCCTTAGAAAATGATATTTTATTTCAATGTGTTTAGTTTTACTATGGGAAACAGGATTGTTTGCAATAGATATAGCACTAGTAGAATCACAAAATAGTGGTGTTCTACTTACTTGAATACCATAATCCTCAAACTGATGTTGTATCCATAGAAGTTGAGCACAACAACTTCCTGCAGCCACATATTCTGATTCTGCTGTGGAGATAGCCACACTTGTTTGTTTCTTGCTACTCCATGATATCAGTCTTTCACCTAGAAATTGACAGGTACCAGTTGTACTTTTCCTATCTTCTTTGCAGCCTGCAAAATCTGCATCTGAATAACCTGTCAGTTCAAAGTCTCCATTCCTAGGGTACCAAAGGCCTAGATAAGGAGTGCCCTTAAGATATCTCAGTATTCTTTTGACTGCTGTCAAATGAGACTCTTTAGGGCATGTTTGGTACCTAGCAAAGACACATGTAGCATAAATGATATCTGGTCTACTTGCAGTCAAATATAGAAGGGAGTCAACTATCCCTCTATACAAAATCTCATCTACAGGTTTCCCTGCATCATCTTTGCTAAGAGACATACTTGATCCCATAGGAGTTTTCATGGTACTGGATGAATCCATACCATACTTCCTTATCAGTTCTAGGGTGAACTTAGACTGGCATATGGATAAACCATTCACAGTCTGTCTAACTTGGAGACCCAAGAAGAACTTAAGTTCCCCTATACTACTCATCTCAAATTGTCCTTGCATAAGTTTTGCAAACTTTTTGCAAAGACTACTTTCAGTAGACCCAAATATGATGTCATCTACATATATTTGGACTAGTATGATCTTGCCTCTGGATTCCCTAAGGAATAGAGTCTTGTCTATTTTCCCCCTTGTGAATTTATTCTCAATGAGGAAACTAGACAGGGTTTCATACCAAGCCTTAGGGGCTTGTTTTAACCCATACAAAGCCTTCCTAAGTCTATAGACATAATTAGGTTGAGTTGAATCAACAAAACCTGATGGTTGTTCCACATAGACCTCTTCCTTTAGATTACCATTCAGAAAGGCTGACTTAACATCCATTTGGTATACTTTAAAACCTTGATAGGTTGTAGAGGCCAGGAACATTCTTATGTCTTCCAGTCTGGCTACTGGAGCAAAGATTTGATCAAAGTCAATACCTTCTTCCTGCCTATATCCCTTAGCAACCAGTCTTGCTTTGTTCTTAATAATTACTCCATGTTCATCCATCTTGTTCCTAAAGATCCACTTGGTTCCAATTATGTTGTGGTCTTTTGGTTTAGGAACAAGCTCCCAGACTTTGCATCTCTTGAATTGATTCAGCTCCTCTTGCATTGCCTCAATCCAATGAGGGTCTAGGATGGCTTCTTCAAACTTCTTTGGCTCTACTTGGGATAGAAAACTGGAGTAGAGTACTGCATTTAGATTTCTGCTCCTTGTTTGTACCCCTTGTCTTAGATCACCAATAATTTGATCTGCTGGATGATCTCTTAGATGTCTATTAGCTGGAGGCATCCTGGCTTCAGGTTGAACTCCTTCAGCTTCTTCAACTTGCTGCACTCCTTGGTCTTCTTCTACATTAGGTACATGTAGTACTCCCCCTGGACAGCAGCCACTATCATCTACATGCTGACTTGCAGTAGATCCTTCTTCAATAGTGAGCTTGTTCATCTTCTTAGTCACACTTGTGGAGCTGCAAATACTTCTAGACAACTCATGGTTAATAAGTCTAGCTTCATCAAGTACTACATGTACTGACTCTTCTACAACTTGAGTAGTCAAGTTGTAGACTCTACAAGCCTTACTATTGTTGTTGTACCCAACAAAGATCCCATCTTGGGACTTGGCAGCAAACTTAGTCAAGTAAGACTTTCCATTGTTAAGTATAAAGCATTTACAACCAAAGATCCTGAAATAGGATAGATTTGGTTTTCTGCCTTTCACAATCTCATAGGGGGTCTTATTGTGGCTTTTAGTAATGGTAGCCCTATTAATTACATGGCATGCAGTATTAACTGCCTCAGCCCAGAAATATTCTGGTAGAGATGTGTCACTTAATAGGGTCCTACCAGCCTCAATCAAGGTTCTATTTTTCCTCTCAGCAATGTCATTTTGCTGAGATGTTCTTGGTGAAGAAAATTCCTGAAATATCTCAAACTCTTCACATAACTTTGTCATGCTATCAGACTGCAATTCAGTACCATGGTCACTTCTTATTTTAACCACCGAACTGTCTAACTCATTCTGAATTTGTTTGACAAAACTATAGAAGACACTATATGTTTCAGATTTCTATCTAAGGAAGAACACCCAGGAAAACCTTGAGTAGTCATCTACAATCACAAAGGTATAGACCTTCCTATCTAGGCTGTGAACTGGCATAGGACCAAAGAGATCCATATGCAAGAGGTATAAACACCTCACAGCATCTTTGTTCTCAATGCTATTAAAGGTGGATCTAGTCTGCTTGCCCTTTTGACAAGCTGAACATATTTCATCTTTAATACACTTAACCTGAGGATCATTCCTCACTAACTCTTTGCTATAGAGTTGGCCAATTGTCTTGTAGTTAAGATGGGCTAGCCTCTTGTGCCATTTGACACAATGATAGACTTTCTCATCAGCTACAAGACACACTGGAGAACCTTTGGTCTCACACATAATGTCTAGGCAATAGACATTCCTCTTTCTATAACCTGTCAAAATGATCTCTTGATCATTTGATCTCCTGATATGACAACCATTTTTGACAAATGAGATGTCATATCCTAAATCAGTCAGTTGACTTATACTAATAAGGTTATGTTTCAAACCTTTAACATAAGCCACTTGAGTAATTGTTATATGGGTGCTAGAAATGTTACCAAAACCCTTGATAATTCCTTTTTCAGAACCACCAAATGTGACTTTAGGACCATCCTTAATTGGTGTGTAGTCCTTTAGCAATCCCATAGTTCCAGTCATATGCCTGGAACATCCACTGTCCAAGTACCATATTGGGGCATGGCCACTTGGACTTACCTGCAAAACAGATTAGTTGACCTTAGAACCCAAAGAATTCTTGGGTCCTTGGTGCTGGTTAGTTTGCCTCTTAACAAAGCTACCTGTAGATCTTCCAACAGGCAGTTTGCTACTCAACTTGGCACTAGAATTGTGCCAACAGTCTATGGCAAAGTGGCCTACCTTGCCACAGCACCAGCACTCAAACCTATTGTACCTTTGCTTAGGTACATTCCTAGCTGTTTTATCTACAGCTGGCTTGTTGAGAGCTGGGGCTTTGCCCTTTGACTTGGACTGAACAGTCCTAGCAGGTTTAGTAAACCCCAGTCCAGCTTTACCCTTGTGAGGTATAAACTCATCAATCAAAGGTAGAACAGACTTTGGTTTAGAAAACCTAGCAACAATGTCTCTCTCCTTCTGAAGATTAATCTCCAGATTTCTGATTTGATCATTCTTAAATGTTATAGTCCCCATCTGAATAACAGTTATGTTTTTCAGTCTGGCTATTTCATTTAATTTTTGATCAAACAACTTCTCAAAATCAGTTGCAGCCACTTTGAGACTTGCAATTTCCTTAGCTTGACTCTTGGACAAGGTTTTGCTTTTCTTAAATGCTTGCAACAGAACTCTATATTCATCAATCAATTGATGAATATCACCTTCAGACTCAGATGCACTCTCATCACTAGATGATGATGAATCTGATTCTGAACTAGCACTAGAAATTGAACTTAAAGAACAATTTTGTACCTGACTAGGTCCAGGCTGCTCCTGGATTTTGTCACCTTCTGTTAAGGCCATCATTCCTTGGCACTGAGTGTCCTCTTGCTCATATATAGAGTTCATTAACTGGATGAACTCCTCTTCTTCTTCTTCAGCAAACAGTCATATGTAAGCTTCAGCTTCTGACTCAGTTTCTGAAGAAGACATGTCTGACAGGCCTTTGTCCTTCTTGGCAACAAAGGACCTTTCCTTCTTGCCCTTGAATTGAGTCTTTTTCTTATCTGTTGACTCTTTCCTTTTCTCTGGACAGTCTGCAACCACATGTCCTTGTTTGTTACAACAATAACAAACTATCCTTGAAGATGAAGTTCTATTTGACTTAGACTTTCTTCTGTCATTCTTTGATGACCTATGTGCTGTGGATGGCTTAGTCCTTCACTGTTTCTTCTTTAAGAACTTCTGAAAGTGTCTTGTGAAAGCTGCAAAGTCCTCATCACTCTCACAGCTCTCAGAATTCCTGCTTTCTGATTCATCTGACTCAGTCTCAGCAACCTTTGGAGGTGGAGATGGAGACTTACTTTTGTATTTCTTGGTGGCTTCTGTTTTGAATGTCACTGCTCTTTCTTTGTGCTCACTTCTTGTAGTCTTCTCCTCCTCCTTCCTTACCATCAACTGCATTTCATAGGATAGCAGTTTTCCAAACAATGTTGGAGGAGGAATATCTGTTAACTTGGTCATTTCCCTAATGGCACAGATCTTGGTGTCCCAGTCCTTTGTTAGGGACCTCAAGAACTTATCATTTAGCTCATAATTACTGAAATCTCTTTCATAGGACATTAGCTCATTGACAATCCTATAGAATTTCTTATAGCATTCTGTTATGCTATCAGACTTGCCTTGCCTGAAACTTTCATATTCCTAGTGTAACAAAGACTTTCTGTCCTGCCTCACTTCTTCAGAACCCTCCATATACACTATCAAGGTATCCCACATCTCCTTAGATGTCTTACAGTGTATCAAGTTCTAAAAGGTAGCATCATCTATGACACTCACAATGATATTCTGGGCCCTCTTGTCCATGGTGGCCAGAATGATCTCATCTTTTGTCATCTCAGAAAAGTCTTTAGGTGTTCTCTGATTTGCATCCAGGACTGAAACCTTCATAGGCACATATGACCCTTCTTTAACTGTGATATATATTCTAGAGTCTGAGGCTTCCATAAACAGTCTCACCCTTTCTTTCCAGATGCCAAAAATCTCTTTTCTGCAAATAGGTAACTTCATGGATCCAAGTTCCTTATGATTCTCTGTTGAACCCATGTTTCTTGATTTTCTTGATTCTGTACTTTACTTATACTGAATCTGCCAACAGGATCTGCTCAGACAGTTAAGTCCTTTTTGAGTAACCTCCCTCTGATACCACTTGAAAGAAATTATATCTAATCACCTAGAGGGGGGGTGAATAGGTGACTTAAATCTTTTTTAACTTTTCAGGCAGATTGCAGATTATATCACAGAGTTATAATTACTTTCTTCACAGAAATCAACCAGCAATAACAGAATCAAACATGCACACAGTGAACACACAGATTTATAGTGGTTCCCCAAGGTTTGGGTACATCCACTTTCCCCCTTCGTCTATCTAGTAGTATACTAGATTCGACCAAACTCCTCCACTATCTCAGATCCTCAGATCTTACACTCAGAACCCCAAACAGGTTCCTACAGCTCAGGCCCAAGGCCCTACAACTCAGTCTTCTCCAAAGACCTACACTCAGCCACAAGGCCTACACTCAGCCACAAGGCCTACACTCAGAGAAATAGATCTCCTACACTCAGGCACACAGGCCCTACCACTCAGCTTTTATAATTACAGGCTTACAACTCAGATCCCTAAGGATCCTATAAGAATTTAGAATACAAAGTATATACCTACAACTCAGAGAAAAGAGAGATGAGTTGACAGGTTCTTGATGAGTTCTTGGAAGAACTCTGCTGAGATCAACCTCACTTGGCTTTCTTCAAAGCTTCTTGAATGTAGAACACAATAGGATTGATTCTCTGCAGCTGATCTTCAATCACTGCAACTTAAGATTCAGAACTAGGTCTGAACCCTTCTTCACAGCCTGGTTCTAACGGCTGTCTTCTTGGATGGAGCTCTCTCTCTCCAACTTCTTAGATCTTCACTTGATTCTTCAATGAATAGCTAGATTTTCTTCTCTTTTTCAATCTCTTGATCATCTATTTCTGTTGACAGTATAAGCCTATATATAGGCCTTCTTCATGGTGAATGGCTGATCCGGTTCCTAATAACTTTCTGACAACTCTGACAGTTGCAGTAGACCGGCTGGAATGGCAGCTGTCAAGTCATCCAGTCAGTTCTTGAAATATTTGTAACTGTCTGAAAGTGTCGAGACAGTCTGTCTTTAAGTGTCGACACTTATAGGTCAAGTGTCGACACAAGTAGACTAAGTGTCGACACTAGCCTTCAAGGTGTTGACACAACTCCTTGTGTTGTAGAATTCACTTCTCGACACAACTTCTTCAATATGTGTTGACACTGATATTGTGTGTCGACACAACTTCTTGTTCTTCAGTACTTAGTTGAATTCTTGTAAGTGTCGACACAACTCCTTTGTGTCGATCCAGCTTCATGTGTTGAACTTGTTCAGTGTCGACACATCTTCTTGGTGTCGACACATGTCTTCTGTGTTAATACTTGCTGAGTGTCGACACAGCTCCTTGTGTCAACACATTCTTCTTTTGTTGAGACTTTGGCTGAGTGTCGACACATGTCTTTTGTGTCGACACTTGTACTTAGAATTTTGTTGAACTTTGCTAAGTGTCGACACAGCCTCCAAGTGTCGACACTTCCTTCATGTATTGAGTCTTCTGCTGTGTGTCGACACATTCTTCATTGTGTCGACACTTTCTTCAAGTGTTGAGTCTTCTGTTGTGTGTCGACACATACTTTATTATGTCGACACTTATACTTAGACTCTGCTGAAATTTGTTGAGTGTCGACACAGCCTCCAAGTGTCGACACTTTCTGATGTAGACACAGTTCCTCTGGGTGTCGACACTGCTTCTAAGTGTCGACACTGCTTCACTGGACTTTTCTTCATTGAGTGTCGACACAGCCTTCATGTATCAACACTTTCTGTCTGGTGTCAACTCTGCATCCCTGGTGTCGACACAATCACTCCAAGTGTCGACACTGCTTGCCTGTGTGTCGACACAAGTCTTCTTAAGTGTCGACACATTCTTTCTGGGTGTCGACACATGGACTTAGAAACTTTTCATCTTTCCCTGCAAATACTTAACCTGCACAAGGCAACTCAAAATACATCAAATACATTTTGATGTATATCATTGAGTGGGGTGAGGCTTCTTCAAATCAGGTACATTTAAACCAATGTACCCAACAACTGTGATTCTTGAACTCTGCTTGATTCTATTCTCTCTCACTGTATCTCTATTTTTTGTGTATCTCTCATATGTCTCTCACTGACTAAGGAATATTCAAACTTTTGAATGTCGAGCAGTAATTACAGCCGGCCTTGGAAAGAATCAGCAATCAATGACTTTCCTAACTGTCACATGGAAAAACGGCATGTGATCGTCCATAGTCAATGCACGTTCTAACGGTAACATTCTGAGAAGATCTGGCATTAAATGTTCAGGAATCAGCGCCAAGAAACGGGACGGGAACCTTGAAGAAAACCAAATCTGGATTCGTCGAATGCAGAACACAATTCGTCGAGCTGAACTTGTGTTCGTCGAGCTGAGCTTGAGTTCGTCGAGCCGAGCTTGAGTTCGTCGAGCTGAGCTTGATAGAGTTCGTTGACCAGACAATCTTCATTCATCTAACAGGCATTCTTCATTCGTTGAGCTGAGAATCAAATTCGTCGAGCTGAGAAAAGTTCTGGACTTGGACAAAATACTCTGCATCTGCTGAAATGTTGTGTCGACACTGGTTGACTGGTGTCGACACAAACCCTAAGTGTCGACACAGATTCTCTGAATCCAGAAATCGTCTAGTAGAGAATAGCATTCGTCGACCTGGGAAGCTGACTTCGTCGACCTAAGAAGCTGTGAACTTGAGGTCCAAGTTCGTCGAGCTCAGAATATAATTCGTCGACCGAAGCATGAAGCTGGACTTAGAAAAATTTGAAGTCCTCCTGACTTTGGCTTGATGTAGAAACTGAGTTTTCGTCGAACAGAGAACATAGATCGTCGAGCTCAGCACTAAGAATTGCCTCACGATCGTCGAGCGCAGATCTCCTTTCGTCGAGCTGAGTTCGACAAATGTCGAACTCACTTTACTTAGTCATGAAAACTTGTGAGTCTGGAGTCTCTGAGGGTCTTGTTAAAAGCTGGTCCATCTGGAGTTGAGCCTAAGGACTTAACCTAGACTCTAGGACACAAATAGACCCTGGCTATACAAGATGGGTCACATCCTAAGTCAGTGAACCTAGCTCAAATCAACTAGGGATCCAACACAGTAATCTCTAAACAAGCTCCGTGGACTCTATACTCCAGTCTGTGTGAACTAGGCGAACACAGCGCTAATCAGAGAACCCGATACCAAGTCAAGAACTATGTCGATCTCCCTTTGCTCCCATAACCAGTCTGACAAGGCGGACTACACAAACTCCAATCGAGTCCGCAACACCTGCGGATAAACATCCTATCCATGCAGCTTCACTAGAGAGTTGAGAGCTATACACCTTCTTAGGCCATCCGGTCTATCTGCTCAGACCGCCACTTCAAGACCGCGCGGTCTGTCCGATTAGACCACCACTTCCACTTCAATAATTTCAACAATTGTGGCATATGATTTAGTTCTAATAACTATCTCATCACCCTGATTTGATAATCCTAGGATTGATAACCCTGATTCAAGTTCTCATAATCCTAGGAGACTGATTAATGTTCACAATTCTTTACAAGGTAAGGTATACATAGCGAGACATGATTTCGCTAGTACACAAGCAAACACAGAAAGCACAAAACAAGTCGGGCGGACAGCACTGGAAACCGCCGAGACCGCCCAGTCCGCCAAGGTCGCCGAAGCCGCCCGAGCTGAAGCTGCTACACGCCGAATAGACACGGAGTCCGCCAAGACAGCGAGTTTGCGAGGACACACCGTTATTTGCTGACTGCTGATGAACTGAAGAACAGACCGCCTACCCGCCTAAGACCGGCGGAAAGGTTATTGGAACTTGGAGAAGCTGAAGCAGAGAACTGACAAGCCGCAGAAGTGACCTGCTGAGACCGCAGAGACCGCACACTTCACAGAACTTGACCGAAGTCAAAGCCAAACTCATGTCTCCTTGAAGCTAGTCGCGCGACCTGCACACAGCAAACCGTCAACTCTACTCAACCCGCGCGGACAGAAAAAATCAGACCGCAACAATAGCCCAAGCCTCACTTACTGTTAACTCAGTTACTGTAGACATGTCAGGGGGGGTTTATTTATAGGCGAGGTGAGGAGTGTGGTCACCACCCTAGTGAATAGAGACACCGCCCCAGCTCGCGCACTAGCAAAAACCCGTCCGCTGAGTCCGCAAGGACTTAGCAGGATTCCAAGAAAACCCGCCAAGAGTAAGAATGATGTTCACCATCAGGCGAACTCGCTCCAGTCCGCTCACACTATGCGGACAAGGCACCAGCCCGCATAGCCCGCATAGCCCGCAAACACCGCACATGGACAGCCACCACAACTGCGACAGTCTGCACACTATGTGGATAAGGAGGCAGTCCGCACAACTCGAGAACAAGGTCACCATCCGCCACGAGTCCACGACCAACAGGCAGTCCGCCCGGTCAACAGCGGACTCGGCGGATACCGCGGACACACTGTACTTGTCACTAAATGTGACCAAGTCCAGAAAACCATCAAGAGCAAGCGCGAGCTCGGCGGACAAGGCCCAGTCCGCCTGCTCCAAGGCAGATCACTAATCACACCACCAGAAGGCAGAGCTCGCATGCCCTACTCGCATAGCTGCCAAGACAACGACCAACTGCCGGACTTCGACACCAGTCCGCCTAGTCCTCCACAGCAGCTAACGCCTGCTGCACCACCAGAGCACGGCAAAGGCCACAGCCGAACTCCAGGCCAGTCCGCAACAGCGAACACAGTGCACTCCACCAGTCCGCAAAGCATCCCGCGGATAAAACTCTCAATCCGCCGGTTAACACAAGCTTGCAAATTTACAAGGCCGCGGATCAACTAAGCACTGCCAACAGCCCGCAGTCTGCTCAGTCCGCTTCACTAGAAGCCCATCCTCCTTGGCCTTAGGCCAGCCAAGCCGCACAGCAGACCGCGCAGGCCGCGGACTCAGACCGCATAGGCCGCACAGTCCGCCCGACCTGCCCATCACCCACTTCCACTTCACAAATTTCAACACTTTGTAGATGCGCTTGAGAAGTTGCCCCTCCAATTATAAGTTTTTATTTCCCCAAACAAAACTTCATTCACAAAATACGGTTTATGAGCACTTCGTTCACAAATTATGGTTCATCACCACTATGACCACTTCATTCATGACCGCCACCACCACGTCAAACTAGGCCTATATTTGCTTGATATGGATATGGGTTCAATATAGTGTTCTCTTAGACTGAGAGCAGAACTAGGCACATACAGTTGGGTTGGACTCGGTTCGATCAGCCATGATTTAGGTCGGATCATTCTAATCAAATGAGCTGTTATTTCAATGTTTTTTTGTTGTTTACATCATTTTAATGATCCCACACATTCATTAACCATTTTGATTACTACAGATTTTATAGAGTTTCAAAGGATACTTGATAAAATTTAGATTATTACCCAAATAGAAAACCTGAAGAAGATGAAAGAGCTACTAGTGAAAATACTTTTCTCAGAGAAACTTATACAAATTTTGTTGATTCTCGGAGTTTCTCTAATGGTTCTCCAATTCTCCATTTTTAGAGAAAAAATTCCTCTCCTCTAGATATAAGGGGCTTCAAATACAGAGATGACCCCTCTCCTCCTCTAAATACTTTTCTCAGAGAAAATAAAGAGCCTCCATTTATATAATTTTTGAATTATAACATATAATATAATAATAAAATTATTTTTTTAGACTTATAAAATGAGACTAATACTAAATACTTTTTAAATATTATTATATATATTAATATATACATATTCACACACACACACACACACATATATATATATATATATATATATATATATATATATATATATATATATATATATATATATATATAAAGTTTGGAGAATATACACTCGAGCTAAAACATAAATTTATAGCGTGAATCAGATTTTTTTGGATTTTGACCCTCAAATATTTCTCATTTGAAAAATTGATCAACATGAAAGTTGTAGATTTTAGCGAGATCTACAGCTTTCATTTTAATCAATTTTTCAAATGAATCTGATTAGGACCCCGATTTGAGCCCCGAAAAAAAGTCACTACGATAACGAGTTGTCCGTACAAATTTTCAGCGTGATTTTTTTCGGGGTCCAATTCGGAGGTCTAAACGGTTTCATTTGAAAAAGTAATCAACATGAAAGTTGTAAATCTTGATGAGATCTACAACTTTACTGTTGATCACTATTTCAAATGATAAATATACACGCTAATTTTAATCATGATAGCGCGCATTAACAGTAGATTTATCCACATATATATACATTAAAATGTCATATTTTTCAATATGAAGAATATGGTCAGAGTTGAATAATAAAGTTCTTCATATTTGAAGAACCTAGTACAATAAAAATCTCTAAATATAGAAATTCTCATTGAAAATGCTCTCATAGAAAATATCACACTTATGATGGAAAAGAGAGAGCATAAATGGCATAAAAATAGTAATTTTTACAAAAATAAAGAAAAGAAGCCAGCTAGCAAAGGTATCCAAGTCTAACTTTGAATCAAATAAATCCAATCCAAAGCTCAAGATTTCCAAATCCCTCCCTTTATATTATTAACCAAACTCTTATCGCAATTTATCGGCTTTCCTGATTTTGATGGTGCTAATGTTTGTTTACTTAAGATAGCTTTAGATGGTGCCTCTGTAGTGGCCTGAAATTATAACAATATATCAAGCATTTTCTAACAAGTTATACAAGGATAGGGTAGTTATGTTTTTTTTAGGCGATTGATATCCGCACTACAATTTTGGATATCCGCACTACATTTAATTCTAATTTTTCGCGCCTTTTAAAAATACTCTTTGTACATGCATTTTTAGGGAAAGTGTTCAACACGAAAGTTGTACATCTCTCCGAGATCTACAACTTTCGTGTTGAACACTTTTCCTAAAAATGCATGTATAAGGAGTATTTCTAAAAGGAGCGAAATCTGAGTGTATTTCCTAATGTACGTCTTGTACATGCATTTTTAGGAAAAGTGTTCAACACGAAAGTTGTAGATCTCGGAGAGATCTACAACTTTCGTGTTGAACAATTTTCCTAAAAATGCATGTACAAAGAGTATTTTTAAAAGGCGCGAAAAATTAGAAGTAAATGTAGTGCGGATATCCAAAATTGTAGTGCGGATATCAATCGCCTTTTTTTATTGGCATTTAATACGGTCTCTCCTTTCTCAACTGTGTTAATGGGTGAACACTTGGACCCCGTGAGAAGCCGTATTAATGGGAACTGGTTAGAGCCGGTGTGCTAGGCCAGTCTTTTGCAGAGCGGGTCCCCTTCATTTTCCCCCTTTTGTTACTCTGTTCCTATTTAGAATATTTATATATTTTATACTGCCTATACTGAGATTGAGCATCTTGCCAGCTAGGAACTTGAAGGATTGAAGCTTTCTTTGAAAGGGAAACGCTGGAGTGTGAAGGGGGGCAGTCAAAGCTGGCATTTTTCTTCATCTTTTGATTTTTTTTTTGTATGTGTGTGTGTGTTCTCCTCGCTTCCCACCATTAATTCCTCAGAGCTGATTCGAGAGGAGAATTATTTGGGAGAGATTTGGCAGCTTCCTCCCCTCATCTTCCTCGCTCTATTTTGGTGCTGTTCTTAAGTTTTCAAAGTAAAACTTAATTCTCAGAGGAGGATATGTTGGAGAAGAAGCATTGGTGGTTGGCAAACAGGAAGGTTTGTTAGATCTTCTCTCTCTCTTTCCTTTAGAAAAATCACTTTTTTCTAAGAATTGAACGTTTTCCTCTGTTTCTTTTACCTCTTACAGAGTTGTCGAGCACTTTCTTTAGCTGACGGCATTATAATTAGTATTATTATTAAAATGGAAGACAATGTTTTCTTCTTCTTTTACATATACTTAATTTAAGCATTAGTGTATTATTTTAGTTTTAAAAAGGGAATATTTTGCTCTGTTTTCTGCAACCTGCATCATATGCTCTGCTCTGTTTGTTTGTTTTTTTCTATGTTTTTCTAGTATTCATCTTCTTCAATGTCGGTGACCAGCTGCTCCGCAAGAGCGTCCGGGAAGCGCGTTCAATGATAGCTACCCAAGACCGAAACGCCGTTAAGGCCGCCGTCGGTATTTTGGACACAGCCCTGGCACTCTCGCCGCGGCACGAGGCGGCATTAGAGCTCAAAGCCCGGTCGCTGCTCTTCCTTCGGCGCTTTCGCGAGGTTGCCGAAATGCTTCAAGACTACATTCCGAGCTATCGAGTTTCCTTCTCTGCCCCCGCCGGCGACGACTCCTCCACCACCTTGTCTTCCTCCGGTAGCGGAAGAGTCGTCTCGGAAAGCTGTGAAGGTTCGCAGCTTCTCCCCGCCGGAGAGGACGGCGGCGTGGGATTCCGGTGCTTCTCCATCTCCGACCTGAAGCGCAAGGTTATCGCCGGGTTCAACCGCGCCTACGACAGGGAAGGGCAGTGGAGGTAATTTTTTCCCTTTGCCGAACTGCACGATAAGTAACCTTTTTGAGAAAAGCATTTACTTCTTTAATGACTAAATTCAAATTATTTTGGATATCTCTAATCTCTCGGTATTTTTTTGAATAGTGATATCAATTATTTTCTATTCATTTGAAAAATGAAGACTTTAGAACATTTGCTAATCAACTGAGATATACGACATCATTATATTAATTTTAATAGGGAGGGCATGGATTAGATTCTTATAATTTTGTCTATTTATTTAATAATAAATGCTGATATTCGCATCTTAGTTTTGACTATTAGCATTTTTGATTATTCGCAAATATTAATTTTCAAAATTGGTTATTCGTAAGCATGAAAGCTATCCGCACTCAAAAATTGAAAAAAAAAGAGTAGCAGCACACCACTGTCTAGAGCAGTGACGGATCCAGAAAATTAATAATGAGGGTGCACAAATTGATAATAAAATTGCACAATTTTTTTTAAATGCGTCACTGGGTTCTAAAAATCTTAACATAGCGGGTCAGAGATCAACCTCATTCAAAATATTTTTTAAACGTTTCTGTTTTAGTGGAGCTATATCTCCCTCATCTGTCCGCCGTTTTTGATGTATAAGTACTCAAATTTTATTGCATCAACGAGAGTAATCCAAATACACTATCCATTTTTTTAAAAAAATTGGGGGGCCAGTGTCCCTCGGGCCCCCTTCTGGATCCGCCCTTGGCCTGGACGAGGAATAGACGCTTGAAAGTCGCGGAATAGAGGAGCACTGCCGCCAAGAGAAAGAGAGATTGTCGGATGTGGAAAAGATAACCACCTGATAATGGAGGAGAACGCGTCGGGATAAAGAACGCCGCTCGGGAAATGGAGGAGCATTTGCTGAATTTAGAGCCCTTCAGGCACGACGAAAAGAGAGGCGGAAAGGTCGTCGGCGGAATCACGATTTGGAGGGGAGGCGGAAGCACGAGAGGGGCGAGTGCAAATAAGAAATAATTATTGTGCAGTGCTTACTAATAGAAATTCTAAAAGTCCAAAAAAATTCAAATTTTGAGTACGGATAACCAAAAGTGCGTATTAATATCAACGCCCTAAATTTACTGTTTGATTGATTATTATTTAATGATGTAATCATTAATACTTAATAATTTTCTTTCTTTAGGATATAATTTTATAAAAGTCTTCTCTTTGATACCAATATTATACGCTAGTTTTCTATATTCATTCATATATAACTATAACCAATGCATTTTTAAATATGTATATAATTATATGCAGCATTTTCTCATTGCCCATCAAGTCTTCTTGTCAATGCTCTATGTTTATTATTATTGTTGCAGACTAACTCGACGTCCCGGTCAGGTCGGAATTATTGGGCCGTCTTAACTCTCGGAACGGTCAAGCGCGCACACAAGCAATGAAAATAAAACGTTAACAAGATAATTTTTTTGACGTGAAAAACCCTGGAAAGAGGTGAAAGACCACGTGGTCAGATCTGTGCTGACTAAACCTTCACTAGATCTGAGTGTTGTTACAAGGCTTTTTTCAAGAACTCGAGGGCAACAGGCCGCCTCTCGTTACAATTATTGGGGAGAGAGAGAGAGCCTGGAGGGTGGCAGACCACCACTCACAGGGCTAATTATTTCTTTGAGTGCTGCGGGGAGCAATGCGTTCGTTGTATTTTAGAGTCTTCTAACAATTCCTGGAGGCGGAAGCAGCTTGTTGTACACGTTATGATGTCTGGAGCTTTGAGACTCGGAGACGATTAGCATGTTTTACCCTCCGCTTCTTGTCTTCGATTGTCTTTTGGAGAAGCGTGATTTGGTTGTCTTGTCGGTAGATGGAGTGATTGTTCTGGAGCGCGTGGTACCCTTGTTGGCAAAGAGCGCACTGTGAGTTTGCTGGAGGAGAGCGCGCTAGGCGTTTGCTGGAGGAGGGCGCGCGAAGCGCTAGATGAAAGAGGGCGTGCATAGCGCTTGCTGGTAAAGAGAGCGTGTAGGACGCTTGCAGGAGGAGAACGCGCAAGGTGTTTGTTGGAGGAGAACGCGCAGGGCGCTTGCTAATCTAATTTTTATATTCATATGAAAATTGAAGACTTTAGAATATTTGCTAATCTACTAAGGCTTTGTCTGATAGGGCTTATTTTTACCGGTCAAGCGGTTGACCTAAATAATTAGGTCTAGTTCATGCAGTCATAACCGCTTGACCGGTGAAAATAAGTCCTCCCAAACGGAGCCTAAAGCTCTGCTTGACATTCCGATCTGGCGGGAGGCCGGGGAGGAGAGAGAAAACGATCGTTCTAAATGGTCAACTGGCGCTCCTCCCACCAGAAGCAAAACACTGGTCCGGCTCCCTTTCACGCCGGCCGTTCTCAGCCAGAGCGCGCCAAACATGATTTCGTCGATCCGTTCACAACGGAACGGAGCGGCGTTGTGTTGTCAAACAAACCCTAAGTGAGATATACCAGATCATTATATTAATTTTAATCCTTGGACAAAGTCAAGGATTTTGCAAAGCTTCCTCTGTGCACTAAGACAAATTTTCTCATGTGGAAAGAAAGGATTAAGTTTTTCATGCAAGCTATGGATTCAAGGATCTTCATGATTGTTGAAGAAGGTCCTTATGTTCCCATGATCGTCTCCACTATTGATCCTACCAAGAAAGTACCTAAGAAATTGATGGATTTTGATAAAGATGAGATTGCACTTGTCTCATTAGACAAAAAAGCTAAAAATATTATTGCAAGTGCAGTCGATGATTCTATGCTGCAAAATCTAATTCACTGTCAATCTGCTAAGAAAATGTGGCAGTCTCTTATCATTTTGATGGAAGGCACTGAATAAGTTAGGGATGACAAAAAATCCCTTCTAAATCAGAAATATGAAGCATTCCGACAAGGACCAAAGGATTCAATTGCAGATACCTTTGAAAGTTTCTTCAAAATTGTTAACGGTCTAAGAGTATATGGCCGGGTCTTCACAAATGGAGAGTTGAATGATAAGTTTCTGAGGTCCCTGACTAAGGAATGAGATAACAAAGTCTGTGTTATCCGGGAGTTTGACAAGTTGGCAGAGACTGACCCTCAGAATCTCTTCGGAAAGCTAATGTCCTATGAACTGCAAATCAACTCAAGAAAAGCTGAAGAAGAGAAGAGTCGGTGGTCATCCAAGGAGAAGTTAGTCGCACTGAAGGCAGATAGCTCAAGGAAAGTTAAAGTTGCATCACCTGCTCCTGCACAGGAAGATAATGAAGAAGAAACTTCAGAGCCAAGCACCTCAGGCTCAGAGTTATCTTAAGGAGAGTTTTCTCTTCTTTCAAGTCAGTTCAAGAAATTCTTGAACAAGAAGAAACAATGGAGAGACAAAGATGTCTCGCACAGAAGATCACGTCATGATAGTGATCGACACAAGAAAAGCTCAAATAGCCAAGATAGGTATCATACTAAACAAAACAAACATATTTCTTTTGACATCGTTTGCTATTGTTGTAATAAGTCAGGTCACGTCATCGCTGATTGTCCTCACAAGAAGGAAGGTGGAAAGAGAGAGGAGAAGAAATCTTCATATAATAAGAAGAGAACTGGAAGAAGCCTAGTAGCCAAGAAGGGCAAGACTCTCAGAGACTCTGACTCATCTGAGTCAAGTGAGGAGAGGAAGCCTACTTTGGGCTAATGACACAAACTGATGAAGAAGCACCCCAGTTCACTGGGAAGATAAATTCTCACATCCTTCTTTCTGAATCAGATGCTTCTGATCATGATCATGAGGACAGCTCTTCTGACAATGAGTCTGAACTCATGGCCAGTTATAAAGAGTTAATCAAGGATTACGACAAATATCGAAGAGTCGTGAAAACTCAAGCCAAGTAGATAAAGTCTCTCAAGGCTGAAGAGAGCACTCTGAGAGAGGAAGTCAGCAAGACGGACTCACTCAGAGAGAACTTCAATGCTGCTATTGAAGAGTATAACAAGGCTCTCGAGCACCTAGATCTGAAGGAGAAGATCATCAAAGAATTGGAAGAATAACTTGCAACGGAAAAGAAGCTTGTTGAAAGTTTCTCAAAGCCCAAGACTGTCCTTCCTTTTGTTGCTGAATTCTTAGCTCATGCCAAAGGTGCTGGCCTAGGCCATGTTGAAGCTCATAATAAATCCTCTAGGAGAAATAAGGCTCAAAGGAAGAATAAGACGGCCAAGAAGAAGTGGAAAGCTCCTCAAGATCAGACTTCATTTAAGAAGGTTATATTTCCAACGAACGAGTTTGATCTTGATTAGTCCTACGGTCACTTTGTCAGGCCTACTTATGTAGAGCTCAAGTCTCGTTACCAAGGATGGACCCGTCCCCGGAACTTTGGCGAAAGTGTCTTCAAGACACCTTATGAATAGATCACTCTTCAGAGCTATGACACTTATAATCATGGTCATAACATCAAGAAAGCACCAAGAGAAAAACCCGTTGTGAAAAAGCCTCTTGTGGGGAAGAAGACATGTGATTGCCATCACCATGAAGCTTCTACCTCCAAGACTGTTGTCCCTGCTAGACCACACTCTCAAAAGATCAAGCAGGAGAAATTTAGGCAAAGATACAACAGATTTGACTGTTGGTGTTGCGATAAAGTTGATCACTTTGCTATTGATTGCTGATTTAATTTCAGAAATTATGCAACTCCTCAAGTTAACAATGTGAGAAAGACCACTCATAATGTTAATACATGTAAGGGGAGTGTTCTAACTAGAGACCAAGGACCCAAACGTGTTTGGGTTCCTAAGACAAATTGATTTGTGATTGCAGGTATATCCAAAGGCCACCAAAACTCCTATCTGGTATTTGGACAGTGGATGCTCTCGGTATATGATCGGGACAAGAAGCCTTCTCCAGAATTATTCTTCAGTCATGAACGGGCCAAAAGTCATCTTTGGAGGTTCTGACAGAGGAATTACTAAAGGTTACGGTATGATTACGAATGATAGTGTATCCTTCTCAGACGTGGCTTATGTTGAAATTGGAACACAATCTTATAAGTATAAGTTACCTCTGCGATAAAGGATACATAGTATAATTTCATGCAGACAAGTGTTTGATAAAATCAGTAGACAATTTGGAAATGATTTTATCAGACACTCGTAGTAGAAACATATTTTGTTTGAATTTTATTTGCATAGACTCTTCTACACAGTGTGTTTTTTGGCTAAAGATAGTATGTCTCTTGCTGACCAATGACACAAAAGACTAGCACATATTAATTTCAAAACTATAAATAAATTATTCTCTTAATTTAGTACATGATGCCCCAAATGTCAAGTGCGCTAAAGATAGACCTTATCACGCATGTGTAAAAGACAAGCAAAAAAGAGCTACCTTTAAAAGCATTATTGGCAAACACTCTAATAGATGTTTACATCTACTTCATATGGACTTGTTTAGTCCACTGCAAGTTAGAAGTTTGGGAGGTAAGGATTATACATTGGTGATTATTGATGATTACTCGCGCTTTGCGTAGGTGTTTTTCCTAAAACACAAGTCAGATACTTTTGATATCTTTACTAATTTTGTCAGGCAGATCCAGAATGAATACAACTGTTCCGTATTCAAAATCAGAAGTGACAATGGAACAGAGTTCAAGTCTGGGGCCTTGACAGAATTCTGTGAAAGCTTAGGTATCTTTCATGAGTTTTTCTCTCATCGTACTCATCAGCAAAATAGAGTAGCTGAGAGAAGGAATATAACACTCATAGAGGCCTGCATGACCATATTGAGTGATGCCTCACTACCGGAATACTTCTGGGCTGAAGTCGTCAACACTGCATGTCACGTGCAAAATCGAGCACTCATAAACAAGAACCATGATAAGACCCCTTACGAACTACTAAAGGGCAGGAAACTGACTATTTCATATTTTAGAATCTTTGGTTGTAAATGCTTCGTCTTTAATAATGGCAAGTATCACACTACTAAATTTAGTAAAAAGAGCTTTGAAGGTATTTTTGTAGGGTATAGTAGTCATAGTAAGACATATATGATTTTTAATAAGAAAATTCTGGTTGTAGAAGAATCTATTCATGTTGTATTTGATGAGACGAGCTTGCTGCAAGGCAGCTCTTCTAGTGTATTTATTGAAGATGCAGGTTCAAAGATACAAGAATTGAACTTGGATGAGCCAACTGAAGAAAAAGATGAAAAGTTCATCAAGATCACCACTCCAACCCCTATTGGAGAGGTTGATGATCATGATGAAGAAATCATTCAAGTTGATGAAGTCACTCATGTGGTTGAAGAAGTTCTAGATGGAAGGACTCTAGAGCTCAGACATTTGAAGGATCACCCAATGGACCAAATCATAGGAGATTCCCGGGATGGTGTCAGAACTCGTAGAGGTACAATTAATGAAAATTTATATTTGAGTTTTCTCTCACATGTTGAACCGAAGAAGTTTGAGGAAGCAAACTCAGACGCATCATGAGTAATGACAATGGAAGAAGAGTTGAATCAATTCAATCGTTGTCAAGTTTGGAAGCCTGTTCCAAGACCCAAAGCTAAGAACGTCATTGGAACAAAGTGGGTCTACAAGAACAAGATGGACTCGGATGGTACAATCATAAAGAACAAGGTCAGACTCGTCGCCAAAGGATACAGACAAGAAGAAGGAATCGACTTCGATCAGACTTATGCACTAGTGGCAAGGCTGGAGGCAATCAGGTTGTTCCTAGCATATGCTGCACTTAAGGGCTTCACTGTCTATCAGATGGATGTGAAGTCGACATTCTTTAATGGTGACATAAAGGAAGAGGTGTATGTGGAACAATCTCCAGGTTTCGTTGATTTTAACTTTCCTAATCATGTCTATCTGCTATTTAAAACTTTATATGGTTTGAAACAAGCTCATCAAGCTTGGTATGAGACGCTGTCTAACTTTACTCTTGAGAACAAGTTTGCAAGAGGAAAGATAGATAAGACATTATTTCTTAGGGAAATAAAAGACAAGATTTTGCTAGTGCAAATTTATGTCGATGACATCATATTTGGCTCTACTGACGACAACCTCTGCAAGAAGTTTTCCAAACTTATGTAAGGGAAGTTCGAAATGAGCAGTATGAGAGAGCTGAAGTATTTCTAAGGACTTCAGGTGAAACAATCTGAAAATGGAATTTTCATCTCTCAGACGAATTTCACCAAGGAGTTAATTAAGAAATTCGGAATGGAGAACGCAACTTCTATGAGGATTCCAATGGGTTCAACTATGTCTCTGGACAAGGATGAAAAAGGGAAACCTTTTGATGAAACCAAGTACAGAAGCATAATTGGATTCTTTCTCTATCTTACTGCTAGTAGACCAGATATAATGTTTTCAACATGCGTGTGTGCTAGATTTCAAGTGAACTCTAAGGAATCTCACTACGCTGCTGCAAAGCGGATTTTGAGATACCTTAAAGGTACACCAAATCTTGGCTTATGGTATCCAAGAAGTAATGACAGCGAACTAATTGGTTTTTCAGACGCAGATTTTGCAGGAAGTAAAGATGATAGAAAAGCACTTCCGGGACTTGCCAATTTCTTGGAAGGAGACTCATTTCATGGAGCAACAAAAAACAAAATTGTGCCGTTATCTCAATGGCCGAGTCAGAATACATTTCTGTCGGCAGTTGTTGTGCACAATTACTTTGGATAAAGAACTAACTTGAAGACAACAACTTGAAGGTCAAGGATATCTCTTTGTTTTGCGACTCCTGCAGTGCAATTGCCATAGCCAACAATCCAGTCTCTCACAGCCGGACGAAGCACATAGAGTTGTGATACCACTTCATCAGGGAGCATGTGGAGCATGGTGACATAAATCTCAAATATGTTCCAACTGACATGTAGATTGCAGATATATTCATGAAGCCGCAGGACGAGACCAAGTTCTCGTTCTTCAAAACAGAACTTTGGATGCTCAACAAGCATGCTGAAGAATGAAGAAAAAGATGACAGTAAGTTCAAGTTCTGGCTACATTTCAAAATCTAAGAATTTTCAAAGTATGGACTTGATTTCTCGAGTACAACACTTGTACTCGAGAACAGCAGATTTATATAGACTTCATTTCTCGAGTACAACTCTTGTACTCAAGAATGACATATTCTCTCTCGAGAACAATAATTACTTCTCGAGAACAACAGAGTTACTTCTCGAGAACAAAAGTTCTACTCGAGTACGGCGGTGTCATTTTTCGAGAAGAAGTTCAAATTCGTCGATCGGAGTTCGACGTTCGTCGATCAATTTCCGCCATTTTCCAGGTATTTATAATATTATTTATTTATTTTGGCATCAAAATTAAAAGTAAATTTAAATAGACTTAGGTCCAAGAAATTTATTCCCGATTTCAAAAACCCTTCTCGAGAAAAGTCTCTTCATCTTCCCCGTCTCCGTCGTTTGCCGCAAGCCAGTTTCTCCATTCGTCGGCCAGCCAAGATTGATTTCTCCACATCAATGGCTTCGTCTTCAAAGCTTGGGATCGGCAGTGAACTCATTTCTACATGGATTGCAGAGATTTCAGACGATTTCAAAAATGTTCTCCTCTTACTCGAAACCGCCGGGTTGTCATTTGTTTTGGAACATCCATGTAAGATACTAACCTCTGTTGTCAAAGAGTTCTTTCAAAACCCAAAATGGCATGGTGCTCAAGTCTAAGGTTCAAGATATCAAGGTAAAAATCACTGCCCTCTCTGTTTCACAATTTCTGCAACTTCCAGTAATAGATCAAGAAGATGATCCGGTATGCATTGATTATGAGAGAGCATACAACTTTTGTGGAATTTCTCAATCCTCTCACACCATTATAATACAGTTCATGAATGCAGAAAGCAAACTTGTGGTAGACATTTTGGGCAACGCTCTTCTCTGCAAAACAAGTTCTATTAGCTATATTACCCCAGAGTTCTTTGATTTAATGACTGCAGTTATCTGTAGAAAGAAGTTCTTGTGGGGTCTGATGTTATTTGACAAGATTAAGGCCTGCATTAAGAGTCCTAATTATGACAGAATAATTTCTCTTTATCTCAATCAGATGAATCCAAAAGCTTTTCCCATGAAAAAGGGTATAGCCCTCCACCACATGAAGAAAGTGTTTATTACCTCCATCCAGAGATGAGAGGTTAAATTACAGAAATCTGACAGGACTCTAAAGGAAATTGAAGATGTGGACAGGATCTCATCTCCTCCTTCTCATGAGAAAACTGATTCAGTTATTGAGGGGGGAGCCTGCCCCATCTGTCTCAGCCCAGCCAACTCCAGCTCCAGCACCAATCTCTTCAGAAATTCCAGCTCCAGTCAATCCACCTGCTGCTACAGAAATTCCACCCTAGGTTACTGTTGCTGCCAATATAGTTTCAGAAGAAATTTCATCTACCTCTGCTGTTGCTGCCACTTCCCTCTGTTGCATATAGAAGACAAGGTTTTTCTGCTACTGAAGATCTTCCAGATGCCGAAAACCTGACAGATGCCCAGGCTCAAGATCAAATTTTGTCCACTGATGATGACATTGCCAGGATGATAGAGGAATTATCTTCCAAAGAACCCCCCCCTTTCTGTTACTGAAGATCATCCTTCATCTCCAGCAACATCTCCTAAGTCTCCTGAACAACCAGCTAAGTCTCCAGCAAAGTCTCCTCCTCAAGCAGAAAAATCTCCAGAAGCTGAAAAATCACATGTACATGAACCTGAGAGATCTCCTGAAGATTTACATGATGATGAAGTTGTTTCAATTCATGATTCAGAAGATGACATTCCAGTAGAAGCTGCTGAACAAAGACTTCCAAGTCTTCAATTCAACATTGCCTCCTTACTGCCCTCAGATACTGAGGAAGAGGACAACACTGTAAACAAAAAGAAAGCCTCTACCTCCACAGTTGTAATTGAAGAAATTTCTCCATGGACAGCCCCTGTTGTGCCTCCTCCCTCCACTCAGCCTACATCATTTCCTGAAAATTCTATTCTAAGCAAGATTGATGCTTTGCTGACTGCTCAAAGAGCTTACTTTGATTCTCCCCTGAAAGTTGTCACTGAGAAAATGACTACATTGGAGAAAGAAATGAGTCGAGGATTTGCTGAAATCTAAAACAACACAAATGAATTTAAGAGACTCTTGCAAATAGGTGGAAAAGCTATAAGTCACACAATCACAAGCATTGTTACTGTTATGGAACAATCAGTCACCTTTGCTCATAATTAGATTCTACTAGACAAGAGAGCTGATGAAAGGAATTTCAAAACTTATAAAGAAGTTGGAAAATTTAAAGAAGATGTCATCAGCACCCTCTCCCTAGAAGTCAGAAAGGGGGAGGAGAAAGTGAAAGAATTATTGGAAAAACGAGCTCAAACTCTGAAAAATCAGTGGGAAGATCAAATGAAAGACATCCAAACTTCTGTACTGAAGGAAATCAAAACACTAAGTTGTATACATATGACACCACTATATGGATGTACAATCAACTATTTTCTGAACTAGCAATGGATACTTCTGCCCCTCCTCCTGCTCACCTGGATGTAAACAGGCCAACCTTCTCTCCACCTCCAGAGTATTTTGAAGGACCACCTCCAGATTACTTTGAAGGACGACGTCCTGATGTATATGAACAAGTGTGGGAATCAGAATATGCAGGTATGCCTACTCAACCTCCTGAAATTCAAAAAATAAAAAGAAGAAAATATGGGGATGGAGCCTCAAGCAGCAGAACAACTCCACATCCTGATGGTGACAAAAGGAAAAGACCTCAAGAGTTTATTGAAGTTTGGAGTCCAACTTCCAAATCTCTTATTCTGGAAACCCTGAAGCTGGTAGTTGACTTCGATGAATACAAGAACCTACATTACAGCCCCCAGGAATGAGAACTATATGAAAAGTTCCTTACCAAGAGAAGAATTTATGACAGGGAATATGTGAGGAACAATCTCAAAGCTCCTCCCAGACGTACAAAGTATTTCTCTAAACCATACAGCTATCAAAAGATACAACAGGAAAAGTTAGAAAGACAGCAACAACAACAAGATCAGTAGAAGTTGAAGATGTGCTGAAAGTTCTTATTGTTTTTGAAATTATGGAATTTAATTTTCCTTGGACAAATTTCTATTTATATGAACTTTTAGTTTTCCTGATCTGATTTTTCTCCATCATAGTTTTTATTCCAGTTATCATGTTTATTAGTTCTTTACTTGTTTTATCTTGTTGTAATTCACCTTAGTGTTGAGGGTTCTGATTTCTAGAAATATGGGGAGATTGTTGGGTATTGCATCCATAATAGCCCAGATTTGTATGAAGTCACCTTTAAACTAAGATGAATTAAGTTTGTATTTGATGCTGTGTTTAGTTGAGTATTTGCAGGACTTAATTGCTAAGTGTAGACCAATGTCAGTGTATAATGAGTCACCAAACACAGGACCATACAATGTAATCCCTCATTGTGTAATCCATGGTGTTGACTCATGTGTAGCTTCTCTATTGGGACACACTTCTTTTTCAAGCACTAAGGACAAGGGAAAAGTTGGTTGCTGATTTTATTGAAGAATTGATATTTTCAGATTTTAAGAAAATTGTCTAAGTCTTTTTCTCGAGTACTAAGTTTTGTACTTAAAAAGGACTAAAGTTCATCCTCGAGTTAGACTTGTCATAATTTCGAGTTACAAAAGTAGTTCTCGAGAAAGCATAATATTGTTCTCGAGAAGACCTTATGTACTCGAGTAATTCATGACAATTCTTCTCGGGTTATTCTCTTTTCCAACTGAAATTAATCTAAGTCTTTTTCTCGAGAAGACTAAATTTATTCTCGAGAAGATTATGCTTAATTCTCGAGATGCAGGAGACTTTTCTCGAGACCTAGATGAAAGTGCAGCTAGATCTGATATACTCTAGATGGGGTGAATAGAGTATATGGTGCTTTGAAACTTTTTACAACAGTTGTTGTAATATGTGTGAGCAGGGAAGCAGTAATAAATCTAATCACAGCACTAAGTTAAACAAAAGCTAATCACAGAAAAATCAAGGCCAGAAACAAACATAAAAATAAGCAAAACCAGAAGACACAAGGAAATTAGTGGTTCCCCTAAACTTGGGTACATCCACTCTTCTATCACCCAGGTAGGAATCCACTGCAGGATGAGTTATCAGGTGTCCTGGGCACCAATGAGCTTTTGATAAGGTGCTCAAAAACCAAAGCAGATTTTTTGATCAGGTTTCTTGCCACCAATGAGCTTTTGACAATGTGCTCAAAAACCAAGCTCAAACTTTTGAAGGGAGTTTGAGAAACCCTTTACAGAGAGGGGGTGAGAGAGTGATGACAGTCTTCTCTTTCTCAAACAACTGAGAAGACTATGTGGATTGTTGATGTCAAAGCTCCCCTGAATCCTTTGAGATCTTCAGGAGAAAAGCTTGCTGAGGGTGATAGGCCTTCAAAGATTGAACTCCAGTAATAGATGATTTCAGCAATGACTAAAATGTTGGATGTCTGGAGTCTTGAAAAATGTTGGCCTTGAACACTTTGAAACTAAAGAGATCTGAGGATTTCTGACAAGATTGATCTCCTTGGATGAGTGTTCTTGAGAATTCTTTTGAGACAGAAGATTTTGTTGAAGATGATTGATTGTCTGTCTGTGTGTCTTTTAATCTCTACTACAGATTCAAAAGGAATTCTACTCTTTTATTCTCTGATACTGAACAAAACATTCTCTCTGAGAATAATAGTCGTTGGTTTGCATTAATTGCATCCTTAATTGCAAAATCTCTTCTGGAGGAAAGTCCATAGAAATATTCCTTGAAAAATCCCTTGAAACTTGGTCCAGAAATGAATGAAAACGACTAGGAAATCTCTGAATTAATTGCAGAATAACTCCTTAACTGATTTGAAATCGAATCTAGAAACATCCTTGAAGTTATCTGAAATACGTCGAACTGAGCTCTGCTATCGTCGAGCTGAGCTCAGCGATCTGGAAATATACAACAGAAAAATATCGTCGATCTGAGCTCAAAGATCGTCGAACTGAGCTCAGAGATAAAGATCCAAAGCAGAGTCAAAATCGTCGACCTGAGCTCACCGATCGTCGAACGGAGTTCGACGATATAATGAAGTTGAGCTCAGCGATCGTCGAATGGAGTTCGACGATCTATCGAAGTTGAGCTAGACGATCGTCGATCGGAGTTCGACAAATCGTCGTGCTGAGCTCGACGATATGACTTAGTCTCCAGACAGAAAATCTTGGTCTTCAGGGCAGCTTCCAAACCTAGACTTCTAACCCTTAGACTCAATTCTATTGACCTATTGAGCTATACAGGAGGTCAAACAAAGGTTTCCTAGAGACATAGTGATCCTGACCCAAATTAGTAATAGGGTGTTCCAACACTAGACCTTTTTTCTCGAGAGCCAAACATCTGTTCTCGAGAACACTTATTTGTTCTCGAGTACCAGATTGTTCCACCTCCACATTTTTTCTAAGTATTTTTCTCGAGATCTACATTGTTGTTCTCGAGAACCAGTAAGCTTTTTCTCGAGTACTATCTTTTCTCTCGAGAACAGCTGTACTGTTTTTCTGAAATTTTCTTAAGTCCAGACAGACGTAATTTCAAATGTCATTAGCGCGTGATTGGTCCACATAGCTGTCATTTATTATGATTATGACCGTTAGGCTAATCCTATAAATGGTCTTGTCATTTTCGACCAACCCTAAGAAGAAAAGAAGATATTCTAAGAATTCTGAATCCCTAATTTTTCTTTCCATAATCGGAAGCGCCGCCGCTCATCGTCTTCATCGCCAAAATCGCTTTCGATGCAGATCGATTCAGAGCAAGTGATTCAGAGATCAAGACATTCTACAATCTACAGATCCAATACTTGATTTTGTTGAGTCCAAATTTTCAGATCAGAGATCCTGCCGAGTCTTCTTCAACTTATTTCTGACAAAGCCGCAAAGCTCAAGGAAGAAGAAAGGCAAGAGTTTTTAGATCTGAGAGATAACATTGTTTGTATTTATATTTCAATTTATTCTTGTAGGAGATCCTTTTTCGAGTGTAGGAGCTTCGTTCTCCGAGTTGTTTTTGTAGGAAGTTTTATCTTTCGATTGTAGATCCAGTTTTCGGATCGAGTTGTAGGAACGTTGTTTCGAGTTGTATGATTGGTTTCAATCCGAGATTAGTGGAGTAGCTGAGTCTAGTGCTTTGTTAGATCGGTGAGTGGAAAATGGATGTACCCAAGGTTGGGGAACCACTATAACTCTTGATGTCGTCTGTGAATGCTTGGTTAATTTTCTGTGCATAGCTCGTTAAATTTGTATTCCGGAAAAAGACGCACAACTCACCTATTCACCCCCCTCTAGGTGATTTAGGTAAGACAACTAAAACATTTTCATGCCCTACTCAAACCACCCACTTACACTTCAATAATTTCAACAAACGCCACTGTTGAAACCGAAAACTCGATTTCTGTGGAGTTCACCGTTGGGGAAGGGGTGATCGCACACCTACTTCTTTCTCACAAGCAAAATGACAAAGGAAGCGAAGAGGACCAAACCGAAGGGCTCGGCGAGGAGGACCCACCACACACCCAGAAGATCTTAGAGCGCTTCCCCTCCTTAGCCAAAGGTCGAGCTAAGGCTACCTCAGAAAGCGCTAAAAGACTAAGGAGCAAGTGAGTACGAAAGCGTGCCTTCTGAGGTGCCCCTTGGGTCTTATTTATAGATTTCTAGAAACGGCCTGCAAATAGCCAACCTCCGCTGTTTTGAACAGCTATGTGCAGCTCAGCTTGGTCTGCCAACAGCGCAACTCCGCTGTTCTAACAAGCTATTCGCACCCATGGGACGGGCATCCAGGTAATTTTACCCCGGGGCCCGACTGTGCAGGTCCCATGGACTTGGAGGTTAGCTCGCCACTGCTCTTCGCGCCCTGGGGGTGAGTGCGACCTATCTCCCGCAGCTCGCCATCTCCTCTTGGGAAAGTGCGAGCCAGGCCGTCGAGACTGCCTGTGCCTCTGCCGAGGTGGGCTGGCGGCCAGTTCGACGAATGTCGAGCCCGAACTCTGCTCGACGAATGGGTCAAAACTCTGCTCGACGAATGTTGGCCCAAACTCTGCTCGACAAATGCTGACCCAAACTCTGCTCGACGAATGCTGACCCAAACTCTGCTCGACGAATGTTGACCCAAACTCTGCTCGACGAATGCTGACCCAAACTCTGCTCGCGAATTCTGACCCAAACTCTCTACTCGACGAATGCTGGCCCAAACTTTGCTCGACGAATGCTGACCCAAAACCCAAAACTCTGCCCGATGAATTCCCGGTGTGCGAGAGAGGGGGCGGAGGGCCAGCACGCGCGGCTCGCCTGCCCGACTTGGGCGAGAGCGAGCTGGCCATCCGCTGCCTGCCCTCGTACTGTCCTGCCAGCTCGCGCGACACGTTTGCCAGGCTTGGGCGAGAGCGAGCTGGCCATCCGGGGCCCACCCGCATACTGTTCTAGGTGCGGGCAGGGTGCCTTGATCCGCTCGCTTGATCTGGAGGACCCACTCGGCGAACACGGGGTTGTACACAATCCCCGCTCTTTTTGAGCTTGACCAAGCTCGGAAAGAATCATCCAACCCGCGTGTTCGGGGAGTGCTGTGCTGAGCTGTCACAGAATCTTCTGGTAGGTCCCACTCCCGGCTATAAATACACCACCGAGCCCTCAGGTGAATCCCTACCTTCTTTTGTCTTTTTGAGTGAACTGTAGCTACACCATGCCTGTTAGTGAGGAAGTGCGAGCCGGCTGGCAGCGCGAGCCAAAAAACCAGGGAGAAGGCCCTTGAGGACGCGTCGTGGTTGGCACGCGTGTCTTCCGGCCCTCTCTTTAGGCCGGTAAAAGGAAAGATCGTCAGGCGATCTCCGGCAAATGACGTCCCGGGCTCCAGCTCGGCAGCCAGCACCGAGGTTATCCCAGAGGTATGCACCCCTCCCTTCTGGCTTGTTGCTTCATTTCTGACTTTTTCCCCTGCAGGTGCCGTCGCGTGAGGAGGGAGGCGGAGGGGAGGAGGATCGTTCCCTCCCGATGTCAACTGAGCGGGTTGCCAGCCCCTCGGGCCTGGGGCGCCCCCCCCCCCCCCCCCCCCCCAATACCCCTCGGTCGCTGATTCCCACTGGGCTAGGGAAATCCCTCGCAGCTCTCGAAGGAGAACCCTTCCAGTGATGGCCGGGTTCCTCTCGACCGTCCACCGGTGCGGAGGGTGTGCCAACCCCTAGTAAGCTTGTACTCGACGCTTGTTCGTTTCTCGTCTGTCCCCTCTGAATCTCTTCTTTGCAGGATACAACGCGATCTCCTCTGAAACCGAGATGAGCGAGGGGTATTCGCCTCCCCCAGACGCGGAGGAGGTTTGGGAGTATCTGGGCGACCCGGCGGATGCGGCGGGGATGAAGAGACAAGTGACGCGGCTGTTTCAGAAACATACTCTGCTGTTACAGGAGATCTTTAACCGAGTTGACCAGGATAAAACTGCGATAGAGGCGCGGGTCGCCGCCCTTGAGGGAGCGCGGGGCCCAGCTGAAGGGGAGGAGGTTACTTCTCCTGGCGTGCACATTACGCGGGCCGAGGAGCGGCTCAGGCACGCTACGGAGCAAGTCGGTCTGGCTCAGCAGGAGCTGGTGGCGGTTCGCGCTTACCACTATCCCCGGTGTGCCGCCCCGGACCGGGACGCAGAGGCGGGGCAGGTGGAAATGGATCCAGTGCGCTTGCCCACTGCTTTTTTTTAAGGCGGGTGCGAGACCGTCGAATACGCTTGCCCAGCCCGCCAACCTGATCTTGGCGGGAGCGGGCCGGGAACTCGCTGGTTGCGAGTCCCCCACACACGCCTATGGCTTCGGGCGGGTGCGAGTCGCAGCTCGCCCACCTCTTGAGCTGATGCGAGTGGGCACGATCCGCTGCCGGACGGTCCTTGCGACGTGGTTGCGAGCCGGGAAGTTGAATCGTCAGACCTGATTTTTGCTATCCGCACTTTTCCCGCCAGCGGAATGTTTTCCAGCCTTTTTTCTTTCTATAAATAGGCATTGTCGGCCTTTGCTTATACACCGCATTTGAGCTTTTCTCCTTTTTTGCTCCTTGTGAATCCCAACTCGCCTGCTTCCTGTGAGGACCTCTTCACCCGCCTAGCGAGCTTCCTGCAGAATGGGTGGCGGCAGCGGCGACGCAGCAGGGCGGGTCAAGTGCGCTTGGACCTTCGTCGAGCACGACTTTCCCCGCGTCGTCATCTCTGAGAGCGAATTCCTCGACGCCCTCAGCGATCATGTCCCGCCTGGCTTCGTGGCGAGGCAACCCGGGGAGGGGGAGAAGATAAACGACCTCTCCAGGGGGGAGCTCGCCATTCCAGCGGCGCACTTCGAGGCGGGCCTCTGGCTCCCTATATGGCCGGAGGTTCGCCAAATTCTGAAGTATTTCGGGGTCGTCCTGGGCCAGATGACCCCGAACTCCGTGGCGATCATGGACGGGTTCGCCTGCTTCTTGCGGGAGGAGCGGGTCGAGTTCAGGCTCGCGGTCTTCCGCAAGTTGTTCTCTTTCAGCGCAAATAAGGGCGGGACCGCCTACTTCTCCAACGCCCATCTCAAGGTGCGGGAGACCGTAAACAAGAGCCACAATTGGCTCAAGAAATTAATGTTCGTCAAGGGGGACTTCGGCAACGTCCCCTTCTCGCTGGTTCAGCTCAGCGAGGCGACCTACCGCCCCCCTAGCCTGGGGCGCCATGAAGCGGATCTGTGCGGGTTCTTCACCGGGAAGAAGTTCAAGGTCGCATATCTGCGACGGAACCTGGACAATCTCGTCGCCGTCCCGCCCGGGGGTGGTATGCTACTCACGCTTCGACTTTCTACCTCACTGCTTCTTCTTGCTCTAACTTTCTCTTCTCGCAGGCGAGCGGGACATTCTCATGCATCCCCCTTATGAGAGTGCCCGGGTCGCTCTCAGCGGGCTCGCCCGCGCTCAAGCCGCAGACGCCGCACAGCGCGAGATCCTGGCGTATGCCCCCAAGAAGCGGCCGAGCCGCGAAAAGCCTCCACCGCCCCCGCCCAAGAAGGCGAAGAGCACAGGTGAGGCGCCCGGCGCAGGCCAAAGGAAAGGCAAGGCCCCGGTGGTTGAACCAGCCGAGGATCCCGCTCTCGCGACAGCTTCGACCAGTGACGCCCCCAGCGAGGCGGCGGACACTTCTAGGCCGCAGGAAGAGGCACGGACCGCCGTGAAGCCGATGCCGAGAGGGCACCCCAACTTCGGTTTCGGTGAGAAGTGTTTGGACGAGCTCGGCGTCCCGCTCCTGTCATGGGACAAAGAGTCGAATCGGGCGGTGATTTCCACCCTGCTGTCGAGCTGGTTGTAGCAGGAGACCATCAGCGGAGAGTCGTACAACTTCTCGTTTGGCCTCTACTTGCGAGAGGACGCCGCCATCTATGATGAGGAGGCGATGCGGGTGCTGGTGCATGAAAGCGCGCGGGGCCCAGCTCCGCGGCCTGGAGCTGGCCCACATGGTCGGCTGGCGCTGCACTCAGTTGGAGAGGAACGCCACCTTGCTCAAGAAGATGGCGGACGAGAAGGAGGAGGCCCGCAAGCTCGCTCAGGAGGAGGCGGACCTTCAAAGGAAGCGGGTCGACACGGCCAGGCTACTCTCGCCCAGTACCTGGGAGGGGCGGTATGTCCCTCAGCCCGCATTGACTTCTAACCATTGTTCCTTTCTTAAGCTTTTCCCCTTAGTAGTCTTCCTCTTTGCAGGATGCGGCGGCGGTCAGCCGTCTGGGCACCGAGATCGCCACCCTCGGTCAAAAGAATCAAGCGCTGGAGGCGCGGTGCGCGAGCTAGAGGCCGCCGCGGCACTCCGCCACCAGCCAGTAGCAGTTGCCAGCTCGAACACTACACCGACTACGAGCTGGAGGTGTTGATTCAGAAGAACGCCGCCAGTGCTGCGAAGTACACCATCCAGATGCTGCGGCAAGCCGACCTCATCAAGAGCGAGGGCGCGGGTCTCTCGGCGAGCGATGGGGTTTCGGCGATGTTCCGTCCGGTGCCGGATCCGGGGGACAAGTCCTACCAGCGCCTCTAGGATTTGTCGCCCGGGAGCTCGTGTTGCCCTCATTCCCGCGCCTCGCCCCTCATATATATATTTTCTGTTTGTTGAAATACAAGCGCGGGTCGCGCCCCGATTTGTAATCTTACTTTTCCATGGACAATTCTCTGCTCGCCTAATGTATACATTCGTTACTATTGTTTGCAATTGTTTGTGTGATGTAGGTTCTCTTCTTTTTTATATTCGGCCGGCCGTCTTGGTACTTCTACTTGCAATCTTTGTTCCGTATCATGTCGGCGAGGTCGCGCGCCCACTAAGGGCTTAGGTCAGGAAGCATAGAGGTCTTAGTTAGCGGACCCGCGAGCGGCGATCTGCTTCCATAGCCCGGGTCCTCTGTGTCGTCGCCCCGCTCGCCAGGAGGGCGAGCCGGCTCGGCTCATACCTGAGCCGCCAGATTCTTGCGAGCCGGCCCTCTTGCGACGCGACCTGGGTTCTCCCCCCTTTGTCCGTTATACTGGGTGCTGGGCGATTACGTTGGACCCAATTCGTTAATCTCGCGACTTCTTCCGTGGTCATTTGGATGTCTGGTTCCTCAGTTTCTGACATCGCTTTGTTCATCAAGACCTGCCCTACCTGTCAGTGGGAGTCGGAGTCGATTCCACGAGTGACATCCAGCCCTGCCAGCTAAGTTAGAGTCTGGCAGCGGGATCTGCTCGGGGTCCGGGTTGACACCATCAGTGACATCCAGCCCTGTCAGCTAAGTGAGAGTCTGGCAACGGGATCTGCTCAGGGTCCGGGTTGACACCATCGAGTGACATCCAGCCCTGCCAGCTAAGTGAGAGCCTGGCAGCGGGATCTGCTCGGGGTCTGAGTTGACACCCTCGAGTGACATCTAGCCCTGCAGCTAGGTGGGAGCCTGGCAGCGGGATCTGCTCGGGGTCTGAGTTGACACCATCGAGTGACATCCAGCCCTGCAAGCTAAGTGAGAGCCTGACAGCGGATCTGCTCGGGGTCTGAGTTGACACCCTTGAGTGACATCCAGCCCTGCTAGTTAAGTGAGAGCCTGACAGCGGGATTGCTCAGGGTCTGAGGGGACGCCATCGAGTGACATCCAGCCTTGCCAGCTATGTGAGAACCTGGCAGCGGGATCTGCTCGGGGTCCGGGTTGACACCATCGAGTGACATCCAGCCCTGCCAACTAAGTGAGAGCCTGACATCGGGATCTGCTCGGGGTCTGAGTTGATACCATCGAGTGACCTCCAGCCCTTCCAGCTAAGTGAGAGCCTGACAGCGGGATCTACTCGGGTCTAAGTTGACACCCCGAGTCGACATCCAGCCCTGCCAGCTAGGTGGGAGCCTGGCAGCGGGATCTGCTCGGGGTCTGAGTCGACACCTTAGAGTGACATCCAGCCCTGCCAGCTAGGTGGGAGCCTACAGCTGGATCTGCTCGGGTCTGAGTTGACATCATCGAGTGACATCCAGCCCTGCCAGCTAAGTGAGAGCCTGAAAGTGGGATCTGCTCGGGGTCTGAGTTGACACCACTCGAGTGACATCCAGCCCTGCCAGCTAGGTGCGAGCCTGGTAGAGAGATCTGCTCGGGGTCTGAGTGGACGCCATCGAGTGACATCCAGCCCTGCCAGCTAGGTGAGAGCCTGGCAGCGGGATCTGCTCGAGGTCCGGGTTAACACCATCGAGTGACATCCAGCCCTGCCAGCTAAGTGAGAGTCTGGCAACGAGATCTACTCGGGGTCTGAGTTGATACTATCGAGTGACATCCAACCCTGCCAGCTACGTGAGAGCCTGACAACGGGATCTGCTCGGGGTCTGAGTTGACACCCTCGAGTGACATCCAGCCCTACCAGCTAGGTGGGAGCCTGACAGCGAGATATGCTCGGGGTCTGAGTTGACACCATCGAGTGACATCCAGCCCTGCCAGCTAAGTGAGAGTCTGGCAGCGAGATCTGCTCGGGGTCTGAGTTGACACCCTCGAGTGACATCCAGCCCTGCCAGCTAGGTGGGAGCCTGGCAACGGGATATGCTCGGGGTCTGAGGACACTTCACTATTTGTACGAGTTACTGCGAAAGGATTGGCACAACAAGAGACTTTATTAAGAACAAAATACCACTTACATGTCTCAAGGATAAAAACGCTTCAAATCGTCACCGCTCCAGGTGACACTTAGGGTCTCGCCCTCCACATTTCGGAGTCGATACCCTCCTGATTTCAATGATTCTTTTACAATGAACGGACCCTCCCAGCTGGGGTTGAGCTTCCCCACGGTTTCGACCTTCCCGCTGCATCCACCTTTTTCAGGACAAAGTCCCCCTCCGCAAACTTTTGACTCTGACGTGCTTGTCAAAGTACTTGGCCATTCTCCTCTTCACCTCTTCTTGTCGTATGGCGGAGAGGTCGCGCAGATCCTCCACCATGTCAAGGGAGAGTCGTAGCTCCTCGTTCTCTGTCGGCCATTCTTCCTTGTCCTTCTCTGCCGCAGCCACCCAGGACGTCTGGACTTCAAATTCTATGGAGAGCACTGCTTCACATCCGTGGGAGAGTTTGAAGGGATCCTCCCTGTTGTTGTGTTGGGGGTGGTCCTCAGGGCCCAGAAAACTGAGGGAAGCTGCCCCCCCCCCCCAGCTCCCTTTCAGGTTTTCTACTTTCTTTTTTAGGAGGTTTATAATAATTTTGTTCGCGGCCTCCACCTGCTCGTTGCTCCTGGGGTGGTGAACCGAAGCGAACCTGAGGTCGATCCCGAGCGTCCGCAGAAGCTGGTAATTCTGCGCTGGCAAACTGAGGCCCGTTGTCCGTGACAATGGCCTGGGGCAGCCCATGGCGATAGTTGATCACCCCCAAACAAAGTTCCTGATGACCTGGAAGTCACCTTGGCCAGCGCCTTCAGCTCCAACTACTTCGAGAAATAATCAATCATCACCAACAGGAACCTTCTTTGCCCACTGGCCTGGGGGAAAGGCCCAACCAATTCATCCCCCAAATTGCGAAGGGCCGGGGACTGTGATGCTCTTGAGGCGCTGAGCCGGCTGTAGCTGGAGGGGGGCAAACAGCTGTCATTTGTGACATCTTCTCGTGAACTCTGCAACATCGCAGCCGGGGGGTTGCCAGAAGTACCCTTGCCTGACAATCCTTCCTTCCAGGGTCCGACTCCCGGAGTGACTCCCACACTCCCCGGAGTGGATTTCCTCCAAGATTCTTTGCACTTCCCTCTCGGCCACGCAACGGGTCAACATCCCCGAGAGAGTCTTCCTGTATCGCTGCCCGTCCCAGAGGAGGTAGTATGCCGATTTGTACCTGAGCTTCTTCCTGTCCACCCCCTCCGGATACTCTCCCGTGGAAAGGAAAGTTGTGACCGTCCATCCACGAGAGACACTGATCTATCTACATGAGCTCTCCATCTTCGATGGAAGGGCGAAATAGATCGATGATAGTTCCCCCACCCGGGGACCATGTTTTGCTAGCTGGTCGACCTGCTCGTTTTCCTCCCGTGGCATGTGTCGGATGAAGAAGGTTGGAATGTGCTGACGACCTCCTTCACTTTGGCCAGGTACAATCACAGGATAGGCTCTCTTGCCTCAAACTCCCCGTTGATCTGGGAAGCTACCACCATGGAGTCGGTGAGGACCTCCACGTCCAACACTCCCAGCTCCCTGGCCAGGCGCAACCCTGCTATCACGGTCTCGTACTCGGCCTGGTTGTTGGTGATGGGGAAGTGCACCACCACTGTTTGCTCGATTCTAGTTCCCTGGGGGCTCTCCAAGATCACCCCCACCCCCAGGGAATGCCGCCCTGAAGCGTCGTCTACCTTCACCTTCCACGTGTCGGACGAGTGAGCTCTTCCTCCGCCACCTCGATTACGTAATCGACCAAAAAGTCGCCATCGCTTGAGCCTTGATCGAGAGGCGGGGATGAGGAGATGTCGAACTCGCTCAACTCCACCGACCACTTGACCAACCTGTCTGAATGCTCCACCCCCTCAAAGATGTTGCGGAGGGGATGGTCAGTCACCACTCGGATGGAGTGTGCCTGGAAGTAGGGTCGTAGCCTTCGGGCCGAGATGATCAGGGCGAAGGCCAGCTTCTCCAAAATTGGATACGGAGCTCGGCCTTCCTCAGGACCCGACTCACGTAGTATTGGGGAGCTGCCTCTTCCCCTCTTCACGCACCAAGATAGAGCTCAAGGTTTTCGTCCCAACCCCGAGATACAAAAATAAGTCATCCCTTTCTTTCGGCCTTGGAGCAACGGAGCCTGCGTCAACTGCATTTTAAGAGCTTGGAATGTCTCCTCGCATTCCTTGGTCCACTCGAATTTTTGACCTCCGCTTACCGTTTTGAAGAAGGGGGCACTTCTCCCGGCCCGGGAGAGGAACCGGCTCAATCCTGCCAACTTTCCCGTCAATCGTTGCACCTCCTCAGTATTCGCAGCGACCCCAGCTCCATTATAGCCTTGACCTTATCGGATTTGGCTCGACCCCCGCAGGGGTGAGGAGGTGCCCCAAGAACTTCCCCCTGCTGGCCCCGAAGACACACTTCAGGGGGTTCAGCCGCATCTTGTACTTGCGTAGGGTGGCGAAGGTCTGTTCTAGGTTCTGGAGGTGGGAGTCCACATCCTGACTATTGATCATAAGGTCATCCACGTACACCTCCAGGTTTCTCCTCTTCTGCTCCCGGAAGACTCTGTCCATCATTTTTTGATAGGTCGCCCCTACGTTCTTCAGCCCAAAGGGCATCATTTTGTAACAGTAGCACTCACTCCCGTGATGAACGAGACGTCTGTGACGTCCGGGGGGTGCATCCTGATTTGGTGATAACCTGAAAATGCATCTAAAAAACTCATTACAGAAAAACCGACGACTGAGTCAACCAGCACATCGATCCGAGGCAAAGGATAACAGTCCTTAGGACAAGATTTATTAAGCAAGGAAAAATCGACACGCATACACCACCGGCCGTCTCCTTTTTAACCATGACTACATTGGAGACCCAGCCAGGGTATTGTATCTCGGATACAAAGCCGGCCTTGAGAATCTTGGCCACCTCCTCCCTGATGGGCTCGGCCGGCTTGTCCCGGTGGACCTCTTCTTCTGCTGGACGGGGCGTGCTCCCGGGTCCAAGTTGAGACGGTGGCAAGCCACGTCTGCATCAACCCCCGACATCTCCACGACGCTCCATGCGAAGATGTCCACGTTCTTCTGGATGCATGTCAGCATCCTGCTTTGAGCCTCCGGGGTAACCCCCCGCTGACGCGAACCTTCTCCACCCTGCTTCTAAGGGTGAGAACCTCCAACTCCACCACCTCTTCTGCAGCCTCCAGCCTGGACTGCTCCTCCCATTCTCCGATGTCCCTCTCCTCTGGGACGAGAACCTCCGCCTCCATCTTCCTCCACGGCCATTGCCTCGGTTAACTCCCCTCAGTCTCCTCCTGCCACCTCCACCTCGGTGTCGTTCTCCACCTCCATCGATCTCCTCCCTGCCGGCCTCCTGCTCCGCCGCCTCCATCCTCTGCCCCATCTCCTCGGCTCCCTCCTGCCAATAGATGGAGTTTACGGCGGTGATGTAGCATTCCCGTGCCACTTTAGGGTCACCCCAGACCCGGACCTGGATCCCCTCAGCATTGAACTTCAGGCATTGATGGAACGACGAGGGGACGCAGTGGAAGGCGCTGATGAGGGGCCTCCCGAAGATGGCGTTGTAGCTGCTGGGGGAATCCACGATGACAAACCTGTAGTTTTGGGACTGCCCCCCCCCCCCCCCCCCCCAGGGTGACATGGAGCCCTACTCCTTCTACCTCCTTCCTCTCCCCCGAAAATCCAAACAAAGACCCATCCGAGGCCAACACTCTCTTCGCCTCCACCTTCATCGTGTCGAACGCCTTCTTAAAGACGACGTTGACGGAGCTTCCGTTGTCGATGAGGATCCGGGAGATGGTGAAATTTTCGATGGCAGTCTGGATGACCAGCGCATCGCAAAAGCGATCCTCATGATCCGGCATATCGCTCCTTGAGAAGGTAATCCTCTCTTTTGGGGGCGGGGTTTGGGATGTGGAGCCAACGCTCCGGCGATACATTGTGTGGAGGCTCGCCCTCCGAGAGGCCTCTACCCCCACCCCGCATGGATCACTCCGTCCCTCACCCGGGTCCCGACATCTGCCCGGTCTTCACACCGATCCTCCTCCGCCCGAGGCAGGATCTCCTCGATCCTCACTTCCTGTCGCCCCTACTGTTGCTGTTGCTCCTGTTTCCCCTGATCTCAAGGAACTTCGGGCACGTGGTCGTAGCGTGCCCTTCTTCTTGATGGAAATCACAGTAGGGCAACTCCACCCTTACTTCTCTCCTCCTCCTCCGCGCTGCTCTCCTCCTCTCCCCCATGGCTATGGTCATAGCCTGATCTTGGTTGGGGAGTGGAGGTCTCTGCACCTGCCTCCAACCCGGGGGTGGAACTGATCCTGGCCCCCCTGATGCTGGTCCCTTCCCTGGTGCCCTCTCCGTGTCCCCTGATCTTGTCACTCGGGCCTCCAGCCCAACCGACGGTCCGGCTCTTGACGGCCCCACCTGGGCTGCTACTTCCCCTGGAGCTGCCTCTGCTCCCTCTGCCGGGGCTCGGCTCTCCTCTCCTCCTGCCCCCTTCCGCCTCTCGGCTCCTTCTCTTCCTCAGTGGCCCACCTGGCCAGCTTCCAGGCGAACTCCAGATTCGACGCCTCCCCGTCGACTTCCCTCGCCGCCCTCTCCATCAGCTCCTCGTAGGAGAGGGTCGACACTCTCTTCAGCTCCATCCTGAAGAATCCCTGTTGCAGCCACCGGGTGAAAGCCGTCATCAGACTATGGCCCTGCATCTCCTGGACCTGGGTGACCTCCTCCTGGAACCGATCAACGTAGCTTCCCAAGGTCTCATTCACTCCCTGCTTGATGTGGAACAGGGAATCCGACTTCTTCCTCCTATTCGAGGTAGTGAACCTCAACATGAACCCCCGGCGCAGGTCCTCGAAGCAGTAGATGGAGCTGGCCGGCAACTGGTGAAACCACTCCCTCGCCTTCTCCTTGAGGGTGATAGCGAAGAGTCGGCACTTGAAGCCATTTGACATCTGTCGGATCGAGACCACGTCCTCAAACCACTGGACGTGTTGGACCGGGTTCCCATTCCCGGTGTAGTAAGACATTTCTGGTTCCCTGAACCCCTCCGGAACTGTGGCAGAATAGACCAGCTCGCTGAAGGGGCTGCCTCCCCCTGCCGGGCGAGCCGGAGCATCCCGCGCGCCCATGTCGTTGAACCGACCTCCACCTGCCGAGCCGGGGAAAAGCACGCGCCCGGGGAGCTTGCATCCCCTTCCTTATTCTGCAACCTCCTTCCCAGCTCGCCTGTCGGGAGCCTCCTCGCCCAGAGACGGGGCGACGGCAATTGGAATGGCTAGAGTCGAGCACTCGGCCTGCGCGTCGAGTGCTAATTTGACAAGGCTGAGTACCTCGTTCTTGAAATCCTCAAACATCCTCACCGTGGCTAGGGGCGGCGGGGGCGGCGAGTCCGACCTATCTGAGCCTTGTCCTCCCGTCATCGAGCATGCTGGAAATTTTCTGTGCTGACCACTCTCCACGCTCACCGCACCAAAATGTTGAAACCGAAAACTCGGTTTCTGTGGAGTTCACCCTTGGGGAAGGGGTGATCGCACACCTACTTCTTTCTCACAAGCAAAATGACAAAGGAGGCGAAGAGGACCAAACCCAAGGGCTCGGCGAGGAGGACCCACCACACACCCGGAAGATCTTAGAGTGTTTCCTCTCCTTAGACAAAGGCCGAGCTAAGGTTACCTCAGAAAGCGCTAAAAGACTAAGGAGCAAATGAGTATGAAAGCGTGCCTTCTGAGGTGTCACTTGGGTCTTATTTATAGATTTCTGGAAACGGCCTGCAAATAGCCAACCTCTGCTGTTTTGAACAGCTATGTGTAGCCCAGCTTGGTCTGCCAACAGCGCAATTCTGTTGTTCTAACAAGCTATTCGCACCCATGGAGGGGCATCCAGGTAATTTACCCCTGGGCTCCACTACGCAGGTCCCGTGGACTTGGAGGTCAGCTCGCCACTGCTATTCGCGCCATGGGGGCGAGTGCGACCTGGCTCCCGCAGCTCGCCATCTCCTCTTGGGCGAGTGCGAGCCAGGCTGCCGCGACCTGCCTGTGCCTCTGCCGAGGCGGGCTGGCGGCCAGGTCGCCTGTAGAAGAGCGGGCTGGCCCGGTCTCAAACTGTCGCTGCGGGAGCCCCGGAAGGGGGCTCGCTGATCTGGACCCGTCGGACCCATCCCCGAATATTAGTTCGACGAATGTCGAGCTCGAACTCTGCTCGACGAATGCTGACCCAAAACTCTACTCGACGAATGCTGACCTAAAACTCTACTCGACGAATGCTGGCCCAAACTCTGCTCGACGAATGCTGGCTCAAACTCTGCTCGACGAATGCTGACCCAAACTCTGCTCGACAAATGCTGACCCAAACTCTGCTCGACGAATGCTGGCCCAAACTCTGCTCGACGAATGCTGGCCCAAAACTCTGCTCGACGAATGCTGATCCAAAACTCTGCTCGACGAATTCCCGGCGTGGGAGAGAGAGGGGGGAGGGCCAGCTCGCGCGGCTCGCCTGCCCGACTTGGGCGAGAGCGAGCTGGCCATCCGCTGCCTGCCGTAATACTGTCCTGCCAACCTCGCGCGGCACATCTGCCTGGCTTGGGCGAGAGCGAGCTGGCCATCCGGGGCCCGCCCGCATACTATTCTAGGTGCGGGCAGGGTGCCTTGGTCCGCTCGCTTGATCTGGCAGACCCACTCGACGAACACGGGGTTGTACAGCCACATGCTTGTTGAATTCCTCCAGGCATTTCAAAAACTCTCAAAAAGATGCAAGTTGTAATTTATATTAGGGACGAATATGTATATAAAGTGTGAACATAAACATAATGCACGCTATAAATATCCTAAATTTAGTATTTGAAAATGACATTAGAATTTTTAAAACATATTGAAATTTTTGTAGTCTTATGTAATATAAAAATTGGGAATTCTGAAAAAAATTATGAAAAATTGTAGCGTCATTTGTAATTTTGTATAAAAACTCTCCAAAATCTCAAGTCAAAACTTTGAAGATGAATCTAAAGTTAAGGAGATCGATAATCTGAAGGATAATTTGGAGAGCACTTAAAGAAGTCCAATAAGCATTTATTCACCTTTTATAATTTGTAACATGTTTCTACTACTTAATAAAATCCCTTACTAATGGCGTGAACATATAACTTTTCTTGGGCTTCGCAAACCCTTCTACTCAATTCATGGTCCTTAAGTTTATATTTTGTGTATTTATTATGTACTCATTGCAGCCAAACTTCTTGAAAAACCTGGTTCTAATACTACTTTGTGAGACCCCAAATCAGACCCCACAAGAATGTTATATCTAAGCAATTTTCAAGTTAGTCGCCCCAAGTTGAAGTAAGGAGAGTGAGCACAAAATAAAACACGTAATGAAAACTTCACTCATATCTTGGTTCGTTCTCGTTCTACATTAATTAACATATCTTTTCTTTGCGCACTCAGGATCTCCTCAGTTACCTAAACAAAAAAATAACGACGGACTTAGTCATAAAAATATGACTAAGTGAAAAACATATCTCTTTAACTGCTATACATGCATACAATAATCATCAGTAGCACTATGCATAAGGATTTGAATTGCAGTAGAAAAGAAAAATACATTATTGCCGCAACATTTGTTGTAGTTCAACATTCTTATCTTCGTTCACTTTCTTAGTTCTTCTATGTTCTTCAAGGACGTCTCATTCTTTTATTCATGTTCATTCTTTATTCATATTCTTTTCATTCATATTCAATTATCATAATTTAGTAGATTCATAACTTAGTAATTTCGTTTTCAATATCATAATGCATTTTTTGTTTGTCCTTCATATTCAATTATTGTTTGTTCATATCGTCATTCATATTTAAGTCTTCTTCATTGTTTGTTCATATTTCATGTGTTTCACTTTCAATCATCAGAATCTTTCTTCATATTCAATTCTCTGGCTCAAATTTCTCAATTACCCTTTTATTAGTTTAGAAAATCATAAGGGTATATTGAAATGCATCTGGATCTTCAACGACGCCTAGGCCTTCAATGGCCACATAATTCTTAAAAAAATTCTGCCATGGGTATTCACACACCCCAGCACTGGGTTAACCCTTATTCTTTCCCTATGCATCATTTTTATTCATCTTTTATCTTTTCATTATTTTCATGTCGCTTTTAATATGTCGTTTTTCATATTCATATTCATTTCGATTTCCACAAGTGTTTTGTATTTACAATTTCCCTCAAAATTTATCACTTGGTGGCTCGAATTTAGCATATTTTAGCGATTTCCATTTTCTTATCAAAATCCAAACTATTTCAACTTCATACCAATGCACATTCACTAAATACTTTCTATATAAAACTATACAAGTATATTCAAAAAATAGTTCAAAGCTAAGCATAGTTAAAGATGTAAGAACTCACCTTACTTTTCTCTTCCTTTGTCGTTCTTGAAATTTTCATCATATTGTCTAACTGTTGTTATCCATAGCGATATCTATTATTCAGTGTCGAATGAATTATTCAGACTTATTCAAAAGCCAGAGGTCTTTAGGCGAGAAACTCTTACATAACGTACTAATACTCAATACATGAATTTATGATCCAAATTTCCTCAAATCATTAATTTCCAAATTTCTACTCAAATTCACTACAATGCTAACATTCTAATCTTTAACCCATCACCAATCATGAATAAACGAATGCCCACACATGGTATATTTTTAACATCATAAATTCTTTCTAATTTCAACCTCCACTGGATATCATCATTGCTTTTGCTACTTAACCAACAACCATTAAAAAAATCCAATATGGTATATCTCATCCGAAAATAATTATATACCAGCTACAGGAGTAAATTTCAAACCATAACAAAACTCCAACATCTTTATTATAACAATTCAAAAACTCCAACGTCTCCATTATAAATTTCAAACCAGCTAACTAAAAAAATCACTAAATCCCCACCAAGTATTTAAATGGGAATTGTTAAAGGCAAACCAAAAATGGCTATCCGCAAACCACAAACCATGCATTTTGAAAATTATTCGGTGCAAACAAATCTGTTAACGACAAACCATTATTGTTAACAATAAACCAAATCAAAAAATTATTTTTTTGTCATTTTTTCAATTCAACGTAAAATATTAAAATAGATATTACTCTAAAATACTTCATTTACAAGTGAAATTGATCAACCTAAGAATCCTAGTAGAAATAATTACTTTTAACTTCCGCTTTTTCTAGAAGAACTAGCTTTTCCTTGCATTTGTTCTTGCTTAAACTCTTATTATAATTAGTGATAAATCTATCAAGCTCCCAAGGAGTTTTCACACCAACGCTATCAATATCCACTTCCATCTCATCATCATGCTGGTATTTGTCACAACTGGAGCTAGATTCACAGTGAGGTTTGACATATCCTGAGTTCTTAGATCAACAAGAGCCTTCTTCTTCGAGGATATAGGTGAGAGTTCTGGAGAGGATACAAATGAGGGTTTTGTACAGTGTTTCTGATTGTTTCTGCGAGAGTGTGTGCGACTTCCGAGGGTAGCGATTTGCCGACAAAAAACCCGCAAAATATTTTAGAGAAGAATTTTAAGATTTTGGCGTGCCGTTAGCCATTATCAGAGTGATGTTCCTTTTGATATCTTATGTTGAAGCGATTGACTATCACAGTTACAAAATATGACAAGATTTTTAATTTTAGATTTTGTTTGTTGTTAATAATATTGGTTTGCCTATAACAATTTTATTTGCATTTAGTAATTTTCAAAAAGTATTGTTTGTTGTTAACAATGGTTTGCGGATAGTCATTTTTGGTTTGCCTTTAACAATTCCTTATTTAAATATGTAACTAAGAATCCAAAATCAACATTCATTATACAACTAAATTGTGAATCAAGTCCCATCATTAGCCATTGAATATTAAAGGCTTCAGATTATTTCACATCATTTCAAGGATTCAAATTTTTTAAAACTTAATTCAACCCTCTCTCAAAGATCAAACAGGAAGAATAAAACCAAACCAAGAACAAAGCTAATTGAATCTAAAAAAACAATATGAGCATAAACCTACATAAGCCGGTTGTAGCCCAAAAATTAAAATAAAACTTTTGTTCTATCTTAAATCCATAATCCAACAAAGAATTCCTAACTTTAATTCAAAAACTCTAGATAAAACAATTACCAAATTTCTGATTCAATAAAGAAGAGAGAAGAGGGAGTAAAATATGTCTTAAGTCTCAAAATTTCAAAATCCCCCAAATGATCTAAGCATGCCATAACATCAACAGTCGGCCAATCAAATAAAGTAAAGTTACCCCAAAATCCCCCTAATTTTTGTCATAATAATCAAACCTTAATTCAATATTCAGTAACTATACCAACTCTAATAAGGAGGGGAAAAAAGAGAAAGGAGGAGCTTACAATGGAGAAAAGGAAGACGGATGCACACAGTCGACCGCTCCCAGCAATGCACAATCGACTTCCTAGAATCAGCTTTGATCTCACACAAGTCTCCTGCATTGCAATCGAAGAAAAGAACATGAAGAAGGGAGGAGGAAGAGGCGCAAGTGTCGTCATCTTGAAGAGGAGAAAGCTTGGAGCCTTAGCGAGGAGAAGATGCTAGTGTGCGGCTCCTAATATCCCCAGGCGAGAGCGGCGGGTTACAGGGGCGACGACAGGTGCGGGTTTAGGGAAGAGCGGTTCGACTTCTTTTATTATTTCTTATTGCACCTATCAAAGACCCACCACCTAAACTAATTTCCTATTGGCACATCAAATTTCCATTATTGCTCTATTGGCTCACCAATCAACTATTAGCACTCCAACTTCATAACTTAAGTATGCACTTGATTTTGAATAGACATTTTTATTTGATCTTTTCATTTCATTCAATCGATCTTCAAATATTTTCGTCACGATATCGACACCATTTCGTGACATAGACACAATTACGTGACATGCAAGATAAAATTATCATAGAACTCATCCTAATGTTATTTTCTCTTCGTATTGAAATTTGGATCGTTACTTAACATGTATAGATTCCGTACATAAATTATGAAAACAATAGGATGAAATAGTTGCCGCAAAACTCGAATGGACGTGGCCCCGAGACTTGCAGTTAAGCATGCAAAAAAGTATAGCGGGCTCAGGTCGGAGCTGGTCCCTCAAGACTTAGACTTTATTGTGGCAGTGCCCATATCAAACCTAGCCCAAACCTCCCCTTTGAAAGGGGGGCCTTGAAGGGCTGAACAACCGTCCAGGCATAGGCCATGCCCGGTTTGGGCTAGTATTAATTTGATATAAAAAAAACAAGTTACTGCCATTGGCCACAATAGTTGCTTATTATAATTTTGGAGCAAAGGCAGGGAGGGGCAATTGTTATTCGCAGTTCAATACGTATATTCATTGATTTTTACTATTCGCAACTCTTAAGGGAGATATTTTGTTATCCACATAAAGTTGGATGGTATGTTTAGGGTTTCCTTCTTCGTCGACGAGGGTAGAGGTTGCCTTCATAGCCAGCGACCAAGTAGGCGCCCCCTTAGCTGGCGAGAGGGAGATGTCAATGAGATGCCAAGTCGTAGAGGGTCGGGATAGGCGGGTGGAACAGGAGGAGAATTAGGATTTTGATTTGTAGATGTGGTTTTTGTTATTGTCGCTCGAAGCATCCGAGTGGTGATCAAAGTGGAATCACCTATCTGTTACCCCTAGGTGGTTATAAATAAGCAAACCCAATGAGTTTTTATAGGTATTGGATATCCGTGTATCTGACACGACCTGTTATGCCTCCAACCTCGTTAATTGTCCAAATATATCTTAACAATCTCCTCTTATATTTGTGACAAATAACGTATATGTTTCAGAGTGCAGAAAGTAAAGAGTATCAAAACAAGTTTCCGACTTTACAAATTACCATAAGAGTTAGCAAGTTTTTAAAGAAAAAACATAAACACGAGTTTTAAAACAGTAAAATAAAATATCCAAAAATAACGGTGCTACTCAATAATAAATAAGTCTGGAAAAACAAAAATGACAACGGATAAACGTGTAACAATTCTACTCAGAGAGTAGATCATCATCCATGTCAAAGTCTACTTTCTCTCCTCCATCTTCACCAGTGCCTGTAAAGAATTTCATAAGTCAAACTCTATGAATTCATAAACATATGCAGTGACGTATCATAGTAAACTAGCGCTACCTAAATGAGATTAGTACTTGTAGCAGTAGTGAAGTAATATTGTCATCATCTCTATCCAATCTAGCTAGAACCAGTCAAGTTTTAATTTTAATAAATCAAACGTTGTTTTCTTACTCATTAGTGACCACTATGTACCTCGTCATATGATTTGACACACCGTCATTTGCAACATTATCAAATGTGGAATAATGTGCTATGATTAGTAATGTTAGATTAACTCATACAACGACTTTCTATTCCCATTTGAATAATTCTCAAATTAACTTACAATGAGAAAGATGTTAAGTCATCAAGTATGAAATGACTAGCATCTAACCATCTTGAGCTTTAATCAATAAATTATTTGAGATTTTCAGTCTGTTATTAGATGCTTAAATATTGCGACTATAGGTTCTCGCTATCAAAACATTAGCATATGAGGAAGTTTCATATTTCTATGAACTTTAATCTCATCTCCCCTAATGTTTTTATTATGAGAACTCTATTTAAGCTCTTTGTCAAGGCGTTTGCAATATTATCTTTCGATCTCACATCCATAAGGGTTATAATCCCTTGACTCGTGAGAGAGGTCAATCAGGCTTGTTTCATCCTGAGTTGCCTTCTTTTGCTATTGAACAAAGTGTTCGTAACAATCGTTTTAATAGCCTGATTGTCGCAGTAAACTACAATAGAACTCAAATTCAGGCTCGACAGTGAAATGTCTATCACTAATTTTTTTATCCACTCTGCTTCTTCTTCCGTTGAAGCTAGAGCGTAGAGTTTGAATTTCATATAAGATAGTGTAATACATGATTGTCTCTTAGACGTTCATGTTACAACTGTCCCTCCTAGTGTGAATATAAATCCACTAGTGGACTTGCTGTCGTTGATTTCTGAGCACCATGATGCATCAGAATATCCTTCCAAAATTGGAGGATGACCATGGTAACATAAAACATACGTTTGGGTGTGCTTTAGGTATCGCATAAGCCTATCGAAGGCATCCCAATGGTCTTGGCTAAGATTACTAGTGAATCTTCTTAACATGTCGACCGTAAAGGCCATGTCATGTCTTGTGCAGACCATAGCATACATGAGACTACCAATCAGTTTATCATAATGTAACTGTCCAATCGCAGCTCCATCATTAGGCTTCAAGCGATTATTGTAATCGCAAGTTGTCTCCATTGCTCTACGTTCACTGTATCCCCACGTATCCAACATGTACTTTATGTAGTGGCTTTGACTTAAGAAAATGTCATTTTTTTTCAAAGCTCACTTGCATGTTTATTATAGTCTCAGCTACACCTAGGTCTTTAATGTTAAACTCTTTCATTAGTTCTGATTTAACGTCATCCACTACGGATTGATCAGAATCAAGAATCAACGCATCATCCACATACAAACATATTATAACGACTTTGTTCGATTTATTACGTATGTAAAGACATTTGTCCGAGAGACTCGACATGAATCACATGTTCCTTACACTATATTCAAATTTCTCATGTCATAATTGTGGTGTTTGTTTTAGTCCGTATAGCGACTTGATTAACTTACATACCTTACTTTCGTCACCGTCTACTATGAAACCTTCAGGTTGGCTCATGTATATTTCTTCGGTCAGATCTTCGTTCAAGAACACAGTCTTTACATCCATTTGATGAACAATAAAGTTCTCAATAGATGCAATAACAATGAGTATCCTAATGATTGCTAAGTGGCATACTGGTGAATATATATCAAAGTAATTCACCTCACTAACTTGTGTGAAACCATTAGCCATCAGGCGTGCTTTATACTTAGCTACGGTAGCATCAGGATTGAGCTTCTTTTTCAGAACCCACTTACACCCTATAATCTTAGCCCATTTTGGCTTATCAACCAACGTCCAGGTGTTGTTCTGAAGCAACGAGTTCATCTCTTCATCAATGGCTTCTTTCCAGAGTAGTGAATCCCTTAATCTTATTGCGTCCTTATAGGTGGATGGATCAGCCTCAACGTGGTAAGTGACAAAGTCACTACCAAAGGTTCTGGGAGTGCGCTCTCTCACTGAAGTCCTTCTAAACTCTAGGACACTATTGTCTACCGGGACTGAATAGAAGGTGTTCGGTACTAATTCAGGTTCTTCCTCAGTAATAGTTATTTGCACACCTGGGATTGTCAGGCTCTTATCCTTAAGAAACTTATCCTCAAAGAACACAGCATCCCTAGATTCAATAATTATATTATTAGACAGGTCTAAAAATCTATCTGCAGTACTATATTCAGCGCAACCTAAGTAGATACATGTGTTGGTCTTTGGTCCAAGTTTAGTCCATCTAGGGTTAGAAACCCTGACATAGGCTATACAGCCTTAGGTCTTAAGTCTAACGTAGAATGAGCGACTTTGTTTAGAATGTTGTTTTCAGTTAAAACTATTTCTCCCCAATAGACAGTAGACATGCCAGTAGTGAGAAACATAGAATTCAACATCTATGTTAACATTCTATTCTTTCGCTCGACTATACCATTCGATAGGGTGAGTAAGGAGCAGTTGTTTCTGCTATGATGCCTTGAGAGACAAGGAAAATCTGAACTCACTAGACACGTATTTTTCTCCTCTATCACTTTTAAATCTATTTATTTTCATGTCTAGTTGGTTCTCTATCCTGATTTTGAAAAGACAGAACTTTTCAAACGCTTCATCTTTAGTTTTCAGAAGACAAATTTGAGATATCACAAAACCTAGAGCAGTCATCTATAAATGTGATCATATAATTCCTTTCTCCTCTGGTGACAAAACTTTTAAAGTCACATATATCAGAATATATAAGCTCTATGGGTGTTGTGCTCCTAGTAACCGCACTAAAAGGTTTCCTAGTGATCATAGTCTGAGCACACACGTCACATTTCTCAGGCGGTGATTTAGTGTTTAATGTGATCTTGTGAATTCTAGCTATTTGGAACATTTTCTTATAGTTCACGTGTTCTAGTCTCTCATGTAAAGTCTTAAGGCTAACTAAGTTTGTTTGAACTTGTTGAACCAACTCGTTTGCTAGATTTAGTCGGTACATCCTATTTTGGACGTATGCACATCTCAAATAGTGTGAGCTAACTGACAGTGTTACTCTACCGCTACTAAAGTTAAAATACATATCAGCATCACACAATAAACTTATAGACACTAAGTTAGCAGCTAATGAAGAAGTAAATTTAACATTTTTTAAAGTTAAAATCTTACCTGAGGATAGCAACAGTGTTGTATTCCCCACCTTCAAGACGTCAGTTGTCTCGCCATTCGCAACTGTGACAGACTCTTTCACAGTAGTGAGCTCTGTCATAAGATCAGCATTGTTGCAAACGTGGCACGTCGCCCCCGAATCCAAGTACCACTCCATGCTGGCCTTAGCATTTCCGACCATCGCAACAAAATCGGAAGACTCAGCTAGGCTAACCATATTGGCTTGGTTGTCATCCTGTGGTGCTTAGGTTTTTTCCTGTTTAGGGAGTCTGCAATCAGATGCGTTGTGCCCCCACTTGTTGCAGTTAAAATACTTACTCTTGAATTTTTTAGTGTGTTTGTTAGGTCTTGCAACTTGGGAGCTACCATGGGAAGGTTTGGTCCTTTTAGGGTTCGGCACGCATTTAGAACTAAGGAGCATGTTAGCCGCAGTCTTCTGCTTGCTAACAATTTCTAAAGCGTGTCGAGTCCTATTTTCATACTCAATGCGAATAAATCGCTTGAGGTCATTAAGACCAACCTGCATCTTCTTGCGGTACATTTCAGTTTTAAAATTGTACCACGTAGAGGGCGGCTTATAAATGATCGTGTCAGCAACAAAACTGTCTGGCAGAGAGATATTCTCACTATGTAAAGAATCTACTAAAGCATCAAAATCTGATACCTGAGGGAGAATCGTTTTCTCCTCGTCAAACATGAAGGAATGAAATTTGTCCACCAGGTGCGCCTTGGACAGATCCTCCTCTTACCTGAATTGCTCCTTCAGTGCCTCCCAAATTTTTTTGGCAGTCTTCGTCTTGATGTACGTCTTCGCCAGGCTGGAGGACAGACAGTTCAGCAGGTAGTCGCGGCAGAAGTTCTCATCGTGGACCCACTGTACTTCGTCATCAGTCCCAGAAACTTCAGCACGATCAGACTGAACTGTGTAAAACACGTTCAGATATTTCATCCCGAATTGGGTATTCAACTTCCAGTCGTTGAATTCAGTCGTCGTGAACTTCTCTAGTTTGATCATAGGCACTGGAGAGGAGAAGTTATTGTCTTTCATCATCTTGTTTCACTTTCTCTGATCTTCCGTGCTTCAGATGGCTCCAACAGCAATTGTATTCCTTGTCTTAATGTTAGAGCCTCTTTCAAATGACTGATAACTGAGAGGTTGCACCAAAACTTCAAAAAAAAGGATCATTGTAGGTCTCCTCCTAAGGCAAAGCACGATGGAAGAGCCTCAGCTTCTATGTTTGAACAAAACCAAGCAGCGGAGGTCGGCGAGCCCCTTTGTCCCTTTTCACTAGATCCGGAGGCGGCCGTATACCTTTTCTCTCTTTTTTTACTTGTCCCGAACCAGGCGGTAGCGGAAACGGGAGAACAGGAGCGGCAAAGAGATCGGTGGAGGCTTCCCGATCTGTGAAGAAGCAGCGAGATTTCTCTCGCGGGAGCAGGAGGTGGCGCTCGGATTTTCTTCCTGCTCCAGATCAAACGCCGGCGAGAACAGCGGCAGGATTATCCCTGTCCCGATCGGCGGCGGTCCTTCCGTTTTTCCGATCGCGAAACAGCAGCGACGTCGGATACGGAAGCGGATCGTCTTCCTTTTGATTTCAGTGGGGGCTGGATCTTCTTCAACTCGATCGGCGACAAAAGCAGCCCCCCTCAAAAAAAACTTTCGCTTTTCCCGATCGGCTACAGCGGCGGGACTTTTCTATCCCGATTTCCTTCTCCACCGACACCAGGCGAATCGATCGATCGAGCGATCGGCGGGGCTTTACTCCACTCGGCGAAAAAATTGGAGGCGAGCTTTCCTTCTCCTGTGCGAAAAACGACGGGTGCGGTTTCGGGAACGGCGGATTGATCGAGCGACGGGGCAGTTATCTTCGAGAATGTTATTGTCGCTCGAAGCATCCGAGTGGTGATCAAAGTGGAATCACTTACTCGTTGCCACTATGTGGGTATAAATAGGCAAACCAAAGGAGTTTCTACGGGTATTGAATATCCGTGTATCCGACACGATCCGTTATGCATCCGAACTCGTTAATTGTCCAAATATACACTAACAGTTTTAAGAAACTCAAATGAATTATAAACTAAAAAAAACGTGGAATTGTTGATTTGTGGATAACCACGCAAGTTCCACGGATAACAATCACCTAAACATACCATCCAACTTACCATGCATCGGCCATGACTTAGGCTCTGTTTGGCACAGTGGTGGCAGTCATAAACGCATGAGTTACACTGTCATTCGTTAAATATCATCTAACAAACATCATCCATTTTAAACATAAAAGTGGACGAAGTTTCTTAGGTGGGCATTAACGAATGACAATTTAACCCATGCTCATGACCGCCACCATCGTGTGAATCTCTCTTTCAACAATGTTCCGGTCTAACCGAGACACACTTGAGTGTTTGATTGCAACCGATTTGCTACCATTTTAAACTAGTGGAAAATCCTTCTTTTTAAGAAATTCCGGAGAGATCCATTTTTTTTTACGAAAGGACTATCCTTGCATATAATTTTTTTTTTGATTTTAATTTTCTTAAATTTTATTCAACTAATTGATGCCCATAAATTTATAATAAATTTCACACACACACATATATATATATATAATACTTAATTTTATTAAAAAAACAAAAATAAAAATTCACATAAATAATTTGAATATAATTTAAATAGTCACAAAAATAAATGTTACCTAAACAAAACCTAAATTTACAGATTATTATCTCTTGCACACCATTTCCTTAGAAATAGCACAAGCATCCCAAAAGTGCTTAACTCTATTTTACCAGGTACCTTATTTTGGGGCAGGCTTGTTGCCACCTGGGTCTATTAGAGGATGCCATGGTCCTCCTTCAAACCGGCCGTCGTTACGCCTCCGCCGCATTTCGCCGTGAGAGTGTATCTCGCTCCGACGACATGTTCGCCTTCTCCCCCGGCATCACTAATGTAAGTAACGGCGCCGCCTCCCGCACGCAGCAGCCTATCCCACCGGCTTCGGACTCAGATTCCGCAGCCCAGCTCCTTGCCCACATCAAATTCCTTCTCCGCCGCCGTGCCGCCGCCACCGCGGCGCTCGACGCCGGCCACCCAACGAAGCCGCTCGCCATTTCTCCAAGATCCTCGAGGGCCGGCGCGGCACGCCGCACCCCTTCGCCGCCGAATGCCTCGTCGGCCGGGCCGCCGCATATCGCGATGCCGGGAGAATAGCCGAGGCCATTGCCGACTGCAACCGCGCCCTGGCTCTTGAGCCGGCTTCAATCCCGGCCCTCCACATCCGCGCCAATCTGCTCGAATCCGTCAGCTGCCTCATGGATTGCCTGCGCGACCTCGATCACCTTAAGCTCCTCTATGAATCCATGGCCCGTGAACGGATGCTCGCCGGCCCAATTTACCGGCTCCGGTCGAATGCCGATGTGAGGTGCCGCGACATCCCTTGTAATCTACGGGCTCTAACGGTCAGAATTCACCGAATCCGGCAGAGGTTCTCCGCCGGCGAGGTCAACCCAGTGGATAACTACAAGCTGATTGGTGTGGGAAAGGATTGCACCCGGTCTGAGCTCGAGAGGGCCAAATTGCTTATCACATTGCGTCACAAGCCTGACAAGGCGGGGGCTTTCGTCGACCGGCTTGATTTCGCCGACGAGAATTTGGACATTGACGCTGTGAGGGAGCAGGCACGAATGTCAGCGTTGATTTTATACAGATTGCTGCAGAAGGGGTGCGCTTGCATCATGACGGCGGTTAAGGAGGAGGAGATTGCCGCGAAGCAGAGAGCGGTGGCGGCTGCGGCGAGTTTGAAAGAGCGGAACTCTGTTCAAGCTCAGATGCCGGAGAAACATCTGTCGCCGCCGCTGCCGCCGTCGCTGATGGGGGTGTTTTGCCGGGATATGGCGACGGTGGGGAGTATGCTATCTCGTGCCATTCCGGTGAAGTACGAAGCTTTGAGCTGCTGACGGGGGTGGACTAAAAATAGTTATCTTTGTACAGGTTTGAATTTGTGCGCGAAATTTTGTGAACCATTGGGAGGAAGTTTCAAATTCTTGACCTTATTTTTGGTAATTTTTTAATTATTTATTTTGTTGTAGTCTCTGGGCTGTTTTTATCATAAATATCTTATCATAATTTATTCCCCACCTCTAAATTTTAGTATGTGAATTTTAAACTTATATGCGAGCAGATCTGATCGTATAATCTCTCAGATGAACGGCATTGATTTGTTTGGACCGTACTACAGTCACTTTTTAATATGGCCGTATTCGAGAAATATGATCGTATTTTGCAGGGAAAGATCAGCTCCGTTGAAATCATGGATCATACGGTTAGGTACCAAAAACGGCTTCTTATTCATTACTAATGCTTACGGTATTTTATGTTTTTAATTTCCATGTACCTATTTTATAAAATTGGGATATTTATAGGCAATAATTATATGCTAGCCAATTTCAGTTACATGCATGCGGCATAATTTTACAGGATTTAGGGTTTAGGGTTATGTCTGACGCAGATTTGTTTGGACCTTAAATCCTAAATCCACAATTTCATAACGGTTATGTGCAGGCCAAAACTTAAATGTTTAGAGATGTTAGTATTAAAATCAAAAAAAACTAATGAACTATGAGAAAATCGCATGTGCATCATATAATTAAAGAATTCCTCATTAGTGCACTTCCATTCGAATTTAATGACGGTATAATACAAATAGAAGACATTTCTTTTAATTTTAAAACTATCATACATTTATCACCAGAATTTCACACCGCACCCGCTAGGAGTGAGCATAAAACCTGCAAATCGCAAAAAGCGCATGCACTGTACAAATCACACTGCTTGTTATTTCTTATCGATTTTTAAAACGCACCACATAGTTTTGATGTGAATTTTAAACTTTTACAAATCAAGTGCGTTTCAATGAGATTTTGAGATCTTGAAAGCTGGAAAAAACGTAGAAATTAATTACATATTTTCAATTTTCATGAACATTTCAGATATCACATACAAGTATAACTTATAAATTATTAATTTATAATAATAATTACCTAATTATATTAGTCCATATAATTACAATTTTTTGCTTTATTTGATTTTTGCTCTATCAATTTATTGTTGAATTTATTAATTTGTAAATTTTTGTTAAATACAAATAATATCATAACAGTGCATCTAACTATAAATGCATATTCACTACCCTTCTCTTAATATTTCAATATTTGAGATAAATAAAATTACAATTATACAAGTGTTGTACATATCAAAGAGTAAACCCATTGATATTCATTATATTTGCATTTAATGTGTCATCTAAATATGCAACAAAAAGTCATCATTTGAATTATAGCTTCAGAAAATTTATTTTTTACTTATAATTGATTTTATAGTATTTATAGTATTACACATTTTTTCATAATAATATAACTCAAAATAATAATATTTTTGTCAAATTATACATCTTACTTTACCTCACATTATTCATTTTGCGTCAATGCATATCGCGTATGTTAAAAATCACACTGAAACCAAAGCTGCACCACAAAAGCCGCACCAAATCAAAACCGCACCGTGTAATTTCGGTGGGGTGCGATTTTGTTTGGGCCAAAGTCGCGCCCTTGCTAGGGCATCTCTGAATTACTTGATTTGACATTACCGAATCACCGGAGAGAAGCTTGACGTTGAAGGAATCTCCTAATTGATTCACGTTAAAACGATGTCTATCTACGAAACTCCGTGCCACAAAGGAATGAGTAGCACCCGAATCGAAAAGAATGCGCGTCCACCTATTCCGCACCTTAAACTCCCCTAAAACCATAGCATACATAACTAAACGAACGAAAACTAGGGCAAACAATGGAGAGTAAAAATTAAACTAGAGTCTAACCTGATATCACTTGGGTAGAGGTCCTTTCGGCTTTCCTTTCTCTCTGTCCCGGTTTGCCAGCGGCGGCAGAGCCCGAAGCAGGGCAGGCTGCAGGTTACGGTTTGGGACAAAATCACATCAAATCAAACCGCATCGCGCACACCCCTAGCAACCGCTCATCCTAACAATTATCCCGAACAGGACCGCAGCGCAGCTCCGACAATAAAAGATAACAGCAAGAAATTATATCGATGGCCCGGAGACATACAATTAATGCTGCAGGATAACATGAATTTGTACACAGCTACATAATTTCCAAACCTAGACCTAAAGCAGGTGAATGTTAAACTCAACAACCGCTCTAACGAAACACCGAACAAGAATACCAGTAACAAGATTACAAGATAAAACACCATGACTAGAATAATCACTTCTCTTTTTTAGGCCTTACTTTGGTACTCTTATCCGATGTCTTCTGCCGACTACTGCTGCATCCTGAGCAGAACCAGTCGTCCCCCGGGACTGCCGCTAAAGGAGGATCACAGCAATTTATGTGAGCCCGAACCCCGCACCCGAGAGTGCCCGCCTCATCGCCGCAGATAAGCATCACTTCCGCCCTGTCTCTTGACCCACAACCCGAACATATAAGATCATCAGAATTGCCCTCATTAGACCCTTCATTAAAAACCCTCTCTTCGGAGCTGCGGGTTAGCAGATTTGCTAAGGATTTCTCCGCCCACACGTGAGTATTATAAAGAACATGCCTCACGAGTGAATAACCGGGCTTGCACACGTACTCCACCAGGTAATCTGCTAGGATGCAAGGGATCTCGCACCTCAAGAACTCTTGAATCCAGATGTCAGTGTGTGGTATGCTTGCGCTCACAATTGCAAAATCAACACTGGATTCAAGTTTAAGATATCTGGTGTAAGGCGGGGAGGTCGCTAAAATGATGCCATCACCAGCTTTAACCACTCGTTTCAAGGTGTCCTACATTTTGACGAACCAACATCAAGCCACGTTTAATGGCAAGACTCAAGTCTCAGAATAATGATCAGCAAAGATACTAAGAAAATATTAGGAACGGGCATGGCAAGGGAATACCAGCGAGGGAGCGATGCATTCTCCATAAATTATAATGCGCATTCCATAGAATGCGCCGTATCCAGTCATTTGCTTCAAAGTGCGCCACTTTCGCGGAGCTTCAAAACTGATCAAACCATCTTCGGTGAGGCCGTTCCTGTGCCATTCAAAAGGTTCTTCGTCCAAAAACTTCCCGGCTTTGCTACTAGCGGTCAGATAATCTGATCTGAGAATCCATCTGTATGGAAGTATAACATTAAAATTTCAAAGCTGAGACGGAAGGCTTAAAACAGCACAATTTTCTTAATCGCAATAGCAAAACTGAGCCCTCTAATAAAATATACTGCGCAAATATTGGTTCCATAGTTCACCTCAATATTAAAATTTAGCCTACAAGGATATTAGTAGTGTATTAAAGCTATATTTTCAAAGAATCTGCCCCCACATGAGGCAAAAAATTTTAGTGCTCATAACTTATGATGCCATCATACGTTACTAAATAAACCACACCATCTTTTTTTCGCGCATCTTCGCCTCTTTATTTCTTTTGACGAAATACTCCCGCCTCTTCCTTCCGAAGCCCTACCCACTCCCTCTCTCATCGGAAAACCAGTCGCTCCTCCCGTCGGCATTAATCTTCTCCCAGCCGAAATAATTCCCGCTCCATCTTCCTCCGGTGATAATCATTTTTTCTCCAACATCGCGACTCCTGCAGATTCCTGTAGCGATTTTCCTTCAGACGGATGAGACATTTGGCGTCCCTTCGCTTAGGTATGATTTTTTCTCATTTGATAAGGTTGTTTTCGAATGTACGAACTCACAAATTTAATGATCGAGCGGTTACTCTAGGAAACCTAAAAAATTTTTGTCAAATGAAAAAAAAATTGTGCTTTCATTTCCTGGTTTGTCTTTTTAGATGGTTACAGTTCTGTTATAATCTTGTTTTACAGTTCTGAGTTTTATTGGTTATATATCATTAGTTAGTTACAGTTCAAATTTTTTTTGTATACAGTTTCAATACTCCATTTGTCAGCTTTTCATTTTTTTATGGTTCTATTTTGTACTTTATTATGCCAAAATGTTAGTTGCAAGCCCATATTCTTATCTTAGCCTTTTACAGTGGAGTTATAACATAATGTTTGCAGATTTAAGTCCTTGATTGTAAATGTTAGTTCCAAGTTGTTTTTTTTAGTTATTGCAATTGGCTTGTGATTGCTCATTTTTAGCAACTTGCAGATAGTTTTTAAGATATAATTACAGTTGTAATTGCAATTAATTTTTCTAGATGTAATTACAGTTATAGATATAATTACAATTCAAAGTTTTAACTACAAATATTTTTACTTAGACTTTTACAATGGTGTTATAACTTATTTTTGCAGTTGTAAGTTCTTCTGGACTGTAAATGTTAGTTTCAAGCTCTTTTTTTAGTAGTTGCAATTGGCATGTGGTTGCTTATTTCTAGCTGCTTACAGTTAGTTTTTTTAGATATAATTACAGTTGTAATTACAATTAGTTTTTTAGATATAATTACAGTTGTAATTACAGCTATAGATATAATTATAGTTCAAATTTTAACTAGTATTTTTTTTACTTTTCTTTTAAAAATTGCAGTTATAAGTGGTCTGTTTCACATGGTTCTCTGTTTATTATGGTTATACTTTGCTCATAGGTGACATACAAGGAAAGTTTCTGAGTTTTTTGGATTTTATTCTGGTCCAAGTACTATAAGTAAGATTAATTAAGAATACTTATTGTTTTGTTTGTATATTTATATACTGCAAATTTCTAATTCTTTTTGTAATGTCTGAGAGTAACTATCTCAATTCTAGCTATGCAGTGTCCACATTTAAATTGAATGTTCACCCTTTGTTGGACGTTTTGGAGGAGGAATCCAAGATAATTTTGAGGGAAGTTGGCGTTCTTCAGATTTTTAAAATGTCCAATTTGCCTAAAAATATTCTCCTGCTTTATGTTCTTGTATATGCTTTCAATAGGGATAAAAAAGCCATTCTGCTAGGAAATTAGTACTTGTCATTTACAGTTAACGAAATTGCCTTAATTTTGGGTATACCAAACCGTGGTTTGGACTTTACGTTTTTTAGACTACTATGTACTGATTTAACTCATAAAGATATGATTGACGAAATGAATAATCTCGCTATTGATGATTGGTCTCCAACGTTGGAGAGTAGGATAATGGATGCCCTCATAAGGTATTTGGTAATTGTTTTCTTCTTTCCGTTGAAAGGAGTGAAAATCACAGGTTCCTTACATACAATTCATGGCTAATTAACCTTCAAAAAGTACAACTGACAGAAGGCAATTTATCGTTTTCTACTATCCCAAGTTGATGCTTTAAGCCAAGCTAGTGCAGTAAAAAAACTTGATGTAAATCTGGGATATCTCGAGAGATGCGCTGTTGTATTATTGGTAAGATTGATAAAATTCAATGTATATTATTTATATTAATCATTTTGCATTAATATCTTATTTGCTTGTTGGTGTGGCTATATGAGCACACAAACGTGCAAGCAGCTGTGAATAAATTAGCAAGACCTAGAATTTGTAGGTGGTTGGCTAGAATAAGTTACCAAGCTCATTTTATCTTCAAACTTCTTATGCAACTACGGACGACAAATGAGGTCAATACAATTAAATAATTGTAACTGTAATATAATTTATTAGTGGCGTTGACACATATATTTGTTGTGTTGTAGGTTAAACCACAGTTCTTGAAAATTCTAAAGAATGAGGAATCTTTACTCGGGGAAGAAGAGGAAGATTCTGACTTCCAACCTGTGAAGAAAAAGGGTACGGAAGTTAAGGAATTTGATGAACAGGCAGATTTGAAGTTAAAAAACGAGATAAAATTTTTTTAAAAAATTAGTGAATAATAGCAACTTACCGCTAAAAATGATAATTGTTAAAGAATGCTAGGAGGGATATTGAGAAGGGGAAGGCACAGATGGAAGAGAGAAGACAAGTTAAAGAATCATTATCCAATGAGAGGTGGCGGGGACTAGAGGCTCGTTTCCAGTCCTTTATTAAAGCGGACGTACGGAAGGAGGTGAAAACAATAAAAAATTAGTGAATCATGGTTTAGAAGGTTGGAAGTCAAATCCTATGAGGGACCACAAACCCAACAACATACACTCCCTCCCCTGTCTGTTTCCTCTCCAAAACAAAGGCTGTCTCTAGCAAAAATAGAATAGAAAAACGATAATGTTCATATTAGTAGCTTAGTTAGAAATGTCAAGAAGAGATATTCTAGAAAGCAGAAAGCATTGATAGCACGTTGAAACATTTATTTTTAACTAGAACGACTCGATAGTTTCTTAAGCAATGGAAGTCCTCCTACGAAGATATTCTGTCAATAATGGTTCACGACAATGAAAGGTGCACATGCAAGATTATACTTATTTAATCGACATGTGGTATCAAAAAACAGGACATCACCAAAACAGTCGTAATCGAGTTTGCTAGGATCATCCATCTAAAAGAAACTCGTCAACCTGTTCAGCTCATCTGTTCGGACATAGTACAAAAACATGTTATCATTTAATTGCTTCCCCTGTAATATCTCAAACAAGCTAGTTGTGTCCCCGCATTCAATTAACAGCTTTCTTTCACGCTGAATGTAGTTAAGGGTGTCTGTCTTGCAAAAACCAATATTTTCAGGACCCCCAACTTCATTCAACATAAAGGTGTATGCATTTACAAGTTTAATTCTCGCATCTGTCATGTTTTTCATAAGATTACCCTACATTTCAGATATAGTACGACGAAATCTCAATAAATGACTCTTTTTCTCTGTTATCAGTGGGTGGTTGTGTTTCTCCACAAATTTTGTTACTGTCCAGTTCATGTCACCTATATCGTCATGGAAATGAATACAAGCAAGACATCTCGTGCGGGTATCAAATTTGCAGTATTTCTTGGGTGACAACTTTATTAGCTTACTTCCAGCTTTTGAATAAAAATACTCTTGAGCTTTCATATTTCTTGTATGTGTTCAATATGTAAGGTGTTGTTTTCGGACACAAAATCCAATTATGTGTGCATAATCACAATACATTGTGTAAGACTCTTCCTCCAAATGTATGATAGGGAACACAACGGGCTCCTTTTAAAGCGAGACAACAAAGAATATTTCAACGACAAATATAATTACAGTTCCAAAAATAATTATAATTACAGTTCTAAAAACAACTATAATTACGATAAACAATCACAGTTCTAAAAACAATTATAATTACAGTTAACAATTACAGCTCCAAAAATCAATATAATTATAGTCCCGAAAATCATTAACATTACAGTTCACAATGATTTTTGCATGATAGATATAAACAATATGTATGATAGATATAATACATTGTATTTCATGATCAATATGCATGATAGATTGTAACAAATACATTGTATTTCATGATCAATATACATAATAGATATAATCACAATACATAATGTATGCCTCTTTGATGTGGAGCAGAGACGAGGACGAGCTTTGGGCCCGTTCGGGGCTAATTTGGCAACTTTCCATATATGGCGTGCGCGGATCGACGATCGGACTCTGCAATTGCGTCCGGAGCGTCGCCGCGAGTCAAAATTCTATATTACTTTATTTATTTTTTTTGGACTTTTATTTCATTTATTTTGAGGCATCTCCCACTGGCCAATCATAGTCGTCGAATGGGATGCTAATAATTTGCAGGAGAAGACATTCGCCGCACACTTTGTTTTGACCCTCCGAGCGGAGGAAAGTCGTAATAAAATTGTCAAATTAATTAATTGTTCTCAATTTTGAATATTTGTGTGGTGTTAGAAAATTTCATTGCTCAAATTTATTTGTCGTCGTAACTGACGGCCGCATTGCATTTAGGATCATACTAGAGAGTCGTCTTTGCATTTATACTTAGAGTCTTAGATTTTGTGCACCTCTTACCCTACCCTACATCATTTTGGTATCAGAGGGAGGTTAGGCCATTTGCATGCTCTATAGTGGTAGGTCATATAGAGTCTTTAGGTTCATCCATGACTAGTTATCGTCGGCATTCCTCTCCTCTATTTGGGGATTCTAAGTCCGCCTATACCCGATCTCAGAGACCAACTTCAGAGAAATCATCATGTTACCATGATGATTATTATCGTCTGCGACACACCGCTTCCCGAGATCGTGTCGACCCACCGACACAACCCCACTATGCCAGAAATGATCAGTATGATGATTGTCGTCGTTCATATTCTTGCACGCGAGCGGTTCGTGTTGATCCTTCGACTCGACCTGATTACCTTAGAGATGACTATTATGAGAATCCTCACTTTGAGAGAGATCTTGAGATTCAGTTTCGTACAGTTTCCCCTTCCTTTGACGGCTCTTCGAGTCTCGAGTCTTTCAGTTATTGGCTCGTGGATATTGAGTATTATCTTGATCATTTTGAGTTATTCAGTAAGCGTCGCGTTAAGTTTGCGAAGCTTAACTTTTAGATCAGGTGAGAGCATATTGGGCTAGCGTTGAGAGCACTCGCGAGCGAGGCCGTCTTCGTCGCATCACTAGTTGGGTGGACATGAAGCGTACATTGTGTCATAGGTATCTGCCTTCATCATATCGGAGTCGTTTGCTCGACCAACTATTTTCCCTTCAGCAAGAATCCATGTCTGTCGCAAAGTACAGGGATTGCTTTGATGAGTTAGTTGTGAGGAGCGATATCCGAGAGGACTCAGCCATGACCAATTGCAGATTTCGGTCTGCGATTTCGATCTGCGATTTCGATCTGACACACATACTAAGGTGGTTTATCATAGCTCGAAGTCCCTCGAGCAGACGTATCAGCTTGCCCTTCATTACGAACAGTCTTTGAGATCCGCTAGAGCTGGTCGGTTGGGCCCTCACCCTGACCTCCAAAGTACGAGTCTTTCTCATACTGAGGTCACCACAATGCCTACCACTGTCGTGTCACCCACGACGGAAGTGATACCTGACACGGATTGCTCTCACCCCAGCGAGATGCTTAGACTCGTGAGTGATCTATCTCTTGTTTTTGGCTCGTATCTTGTGAATTTGACGGAGGGTGAGCCTGAGCAGCCTATTGAGTCTGTAGTGTTGTGCCCCTCATCCACACCTCCACTTTTGGCATGCCCGGAGCTGATTAACACTCATACCCTAGATTCATGTCTTGACACCGCACCTGCAGACCCATTCTGGAGCGTTGGTCCATGTCGCTTTTCCCATGGCATTACCCTGAACCACGTCACGACCGAGAGCTCAGAGCCTGGTGTTCATTTCGTAGTGGCTATATCACCCATGTACGGGGGCACTACCCCTTTCGATGGTACCCATCGGGAGGACCTTGACCTTAGTGACGAGCCCCCAGTTGAGCCTCATAATGATCCGCCACATCCTGGTGAGAATGAGACTCGGGTGAGCCACTCAGGTATGAGACCTCTTTCATTATCATCTCTGGCCTTGCCCCAGAGAAGGGATCTTGAGTGAAGCATGACATATGTAAGGCCTACCGCGAGTCCACTTGAGCATACTCATATTGTGAGGATCTACCTTATGACACCTCACACTCTGGATGAGTTTTGGAACAAGCCACCCGCTGAACCACCCGATGAGTTTTTTCTTGACTGGGACGCTCCCCATATTCTAGAGTCACGACTTCTAGTCTGTGTGCACAGTTTTCACCCAGGTGGTCGTCTTATCCGCGATAACTTGTCGTACACGCCTCCTCGTGAGCCCCCTGATGTGTTACGTTCCCTGAGAGATATCTAGCTCGTTACGAGCTTGTATTTGAGTATAGTTGTCTCTCAAGATCATCTGAGCACTCGTCTCACACTAGATGAATATTTTTATATTTCACCGAAAGAACCTCCGGATAGGCCACCATATTTTAAAGACATCTATGGCATTATTAGATTTTCCTATAAGGAGTGTATCGTGTTTGTCGTGTTGTCTTTGCATTATTTGCATTACCTGCATGAGTCTGCTGAGTCTTTTACATGACATTTGCATGAGTTGCATGAGTCGGTCCGCCGACGGATAATAACGAGCAATGAAAACTACAAAATCCATGCAGATAAGCGGAGGCGAGAGCAGATATTTAATGAAGGCGAGAAATTAATCGTGTGAATCCGCCCTGAGAGGCTACCCTCGGTGCCTGCCAAAAAGCCAAGTGTCGGGTGAATGGGTCCTTACTCAATTATTAGTTGTATTGGGACAAACGCCTACCGGCTCAATATCCCGGCAAGTATGGGAGTTCCCCCGGTGTTTGATGTCGAGGATCTGACGTCGTACTATGAGTCACACAAGTATGTGGACCCGAGCAATGGAGAATTGGAGATGCCCAGCCGCCCCCACCCCAACTTTCATTGCCTTACCACTCTCTTACTCCACCTACATCTAATGACCACCACAGTCCACCCCATGCTACCACCCTTCCACCTGGAAATTCGTCTTCTTTGGTTTCACCACCGGCACCGCCGATCGCACCGGGATCCACCTTTCAAGAGATGAGTGCATCACAGAGATCAGATCCCGCCAGATTGTTCCCACCACAAATGGGCCGCGCAGTCGCTACTTGGTACATTGGCGAAGCCGCCTCGATGTAAAAGACGCTTGAATATTTACAGCAGAGCTTGATCGATTCACCCCTGGACTTCGACATCAGCACGACCTTCTTCATTCACCGGAGATGACAACTTTTCAGTCAGGGGGAATTGATTGGCGAACACACCCTTCCGCCGACGACACTTGGGCGACTTCCGGTGGACCTCTTCAAGTTATACCCTGCGATCAGCGAGAGAATTCTGATCCCAATTCATCGAGAGATGAATTATTTCAAGCTAGAGAGATTGATGCGGAACAGAGACGAGGACGCGCTTTGGGCCCGTTCGGGGCTGATTTGACAACTTTCCATATATGGCGTGCTCGGATCGACGATCGGACTCTGCGATTGCGTCCAGAGCGTCGCCACGAGTAAAAAACCTATATTACTTTATTTTTTTGGACTTTTATTTCATGTATTTTGAGGCATCTCCCGCCGGCCAATCATAGCTGTCGAATGGGATGCCCTACTGCTTCTTTTATTATAAATAAGAGTGGTAGAGGGGTGAATTGAAGCATTGCAGAGTTTGGAGAAAAAAATTTCCCGGATTCCCGCGATCATCCCACGGTGTCGACTCCGTGTAACCCTAGGCGACGACTCATAGGCTTGTATCTCCTACTGCAAGGTATTCCATAACCCTAACCCTCTTCCTCCCCCTCCCAAACCTCCAGCTACAACCCCTACAACCCCTAGACAGCGGGCTGCTCCGCTGTTCCAGCCACCTCTCTACTTTCTATCTCCATTTTAGTTCACTGTTCATTAATTAAATTCATTGTTAGCTCCTATAGTTTCTACACCTCTCTTACCACCGCCTCCCCGGCTCCCTACAGTCTCGGCCGCCCACTCCTCCCCACCTTGCAACCGCCTGCCCAGCCGTCTATTACCCCCATTTCCTGAAGCTACAGCCGCCAACTCCTCCCCCTACTGCAGCCACAGGTGCCTCACCTCACCTCTTCCCTGCACCGCTAGCCTTCCCTGTCTTTCCAGCCGCCCATTTCCTCCTTCCCACAGCCCCTCTTTTCGTGTAACCACCTTCAAACCGCCCTAATTCTCTAGATCCATTCAGATCTGAGAATTTCGACCCCCGATCCGTTATTTCCACCACCCCCTCACCCTTCCCTCGCCCGGATCCGACCCTAAATAACGGATTCAACCCTCCCCATCCCAGATTTACTTATACGTGGACGGATCCACCCATTTCTCGTCTGATCTCATCATTTACCGCCGAGGACAGCCACCGCCATCGTTGTCTCGCCGCTGGTTCCACCTCCGATCGCCGATCTACACTTCCGGATCCAAATTCTTCAGTATCTCGATTCAGCCCATTATTTTGGGAGTTTCTTATGGTATTGACTTATTTGATTTGGCATTTTCATCGGTGAATTAATATGTATTGTGATTCTTGCTGGTAGAAATTGTCTTTAGTACGCTATTAATTTGCAGTAGAAGACATTCGCTGCACACTTTGCTTTGTGCCTCAGAGCGGAAGAAAGTCATTATAAAATTGCCAAATTAATTAATTGTTCTCAATATTGAATATTTGCGCGGTGTTAGAAAATTTCATTGCTCAAATTTATTTGTCGTCGTAACTGACGGTCACATTGCATTTAAGATCATACTAGAGTCGTCTTTGTATTTATACTTAGAGTCTTAGGTTTTGTGCACCCCTTAGTCTACCCTACATCACTCTTCCTCTGAATGCACAATAAGGAACATAAAGACCTCTTTTTAAAGTAAGACGACAAAAAAACATGTTAACTTCAATAATGTTCCGTAAAAATCAAACTAAAATAATGTTCTGAAAAACAATTTGAATTACGAGTACAAATTACTGTTAATTTACAGCCCAAACTACAGTTAACAATTACAGTTCCAAAACTATTATAATTACAATTAAAAATTACAGCTTCAAAAATCATTATAATTACAGTTAAAAATTACAAAATCATTAAAGTTAGAAAAGTCCATGTAAAGGCCCATGTTTGTGGCCCTTTTATTCTTTTATTTTCTTTCTTTATACATTATAATTACAGTTAAAAATTACAAAATCATTAATGCTAGAAAAGTCCATGTAAAGATCCATGTTTGTGGCTCATTTAGTCTTTTATTTTCTTTCTTTATACATTAGTACACATCTTGTATATGGGACTCCTCTCCTTCTCCCTCCTATATATATGTATTCATACATTGTATTTGATTATGAAGAAGAATAAACAAGATTTAGCTTTTCTCCACATGATATCAAAGGCACAGGCTCCGATCCTACGGTTTCAATCCTTCTAACCGCCTGCGGACTGCGGCCTCCTTCATTCTAACCGCAACAACTCGCCTTCCCCTCTCACCGCAGACCCCCCCCCCCCTGCGGTTTCTCCTTGTCTACCCTCTTCTGCTTCTCTCTCTCTCTCTCTTGTGGCTTCCACCTCCACATCTTCTTGGCTCTCTTATGACACTCTTCCCTCTGGCGGGTGGGCCCACGCTATCCTCCGATCTTCTCGCCGCATGCTCGTCTTGTCGACGCGATCTTTGCTAGTTGTCGTGGTTTCCCCGTGCTAGCCATTACGGCCGCTATCTTTGCTAGTCGCGATCTCCCTGCGTGATCTTCGCTCGACTATGTTAGTGTTCGCCTCTCTAGCCGCACGATCTTTCCTCGTCTTCTCGTCGCGTGCTCGCTTATCTAGTCACGTGATCTCTCCTTGTCTTCTCGTTGTGTGCTCGTCTTGTCGCCGCGATCTCTGCTAGTCTCCACGATTTCACTGTGCTAGTCGTTGCAGCCACGATCTTTGCTAGTCGCCGCGGTCTCCCCGTACCCCGCTCTCCTCCGGTCTTGCCAACTACTCTAGTCGATGCTCCTACTCGCGGCACCTGCTCCTGCCGACTACACGTGACGTGCAGCCTTGCCGACCTCTCTAGCCGCGCGGTCTGGGCGTCTTCTGCTCTTGCTCTTGCCAACTTCACTAATCTCATTGTGCGACTTGTGTCTGTCCAGTTCTCATGTTTTGACGCTGCGACCTTGCCCCTTGTCTAGTCGCTGCTTAGCCGCTGTCTTGCCGCTCTAGCCGCTGTCTTGTCGTTGTCTTGCACTTGCTCTTACTTCTGCTTTTACTCTAGTCGCTGTCTTGCCACTCTAGCCGTTGTGACTCCATAGGGTCCTCAATTGATTCTTCAGAGCAGCCCGCGCCACCTCCTCCAGCCTGATTGCTCCCTGCCCCAGAACTGCGTGATGGGTTGAGAATCACCACCATTTCTCTCACTAGGAAGAAGAAATTCATTGAATGGGTGCATTCTGTCAGACGAGCTCTTCAGTCTAAGGGACTTCTGCAACATCTCATTACGGATCTTTCATCTCCACCCACTGATGACCGGCTTCGTCATGATGCACGTGTTCAAACGTGGCTCCTCAACTCCCATGATGATGAACCTTACCGCATGGCCATATATCACGAGAAGGCCAAGGCGATGTGGGAAGAACTTCATTCCATATGCAGGCAAGGACAATCTTCAACACCTATATGACATCATCACAGATCTTCTGACTCTTGACACTGGTGGTGTTGTTGACTTGACCTCTTTTTTTGCTCGGGCTAAGAGACTGGTTGAAGCCTGGATCCACCATCATCCCCTTACTACGGATCTCGTTGCCCAACGTGCTTAGAAGGAAGCCGTCTGTATTGTCATGATGATGGCTCGTGTCCCGCCTCATCTTCAGAGCGTTCGGGCTAAGATCCTCTCGTCTGCTGCAATCCCCTCACTCTGATGTGTGCTCCATGCTGCTCAAAGTATCACCACCTCGTGATACTACTGGACCCCCCTCGTCGGCTCTCCTTCAGCAAACTTCTGCGCCATTACTACCTTTCCTTCCTGTCTGTGGAGGGCGTTCAGGCTTTCAAGGAAGGGGTCGTGGTGGCCGACCACGTCCTAAGTGTTCCTTCTGCAGTAAGGACGGACACCTTGAGGTGACCTGCTATCGCAAACATGGTCTTTGTCCTCGTCCGATTGCGTCTGTTATTGCCGATAGCCCCTCTGCCACTCGTGCTGACCTTGAAGAAGTCTGTCTTCTGCTCCAGCAACTTCACGGCATGCTCATTGTAAAAGTTGCAAACACACAGCTAACAAACAGGCAGAAATTTGAATAATCGAAAGTTTTATTATCCAAAAAAGATATCATTTACAAAGGTATGACCTCTATTTTATAGAATGGAGGAGATATGAGAGAGTACAAACAAACAATGTGAGACTAAAAATGTACAGGGCTGAGCAGCTAGAAATTAAAGAGACCGCACAGGCCGCGCGGTTAGACAAATGGGCTAACCGCTCGGCAACTCCAGCAGAAAGAGAACATGCCGCAATAGGAGACCGATAGACCGCTCGGTCTCCAGGCTTCTGAGAGAGACCGCCAGACCGCTCGGACTACAAACAGCAATAGTCTGAATACGAACCTGTTGGAAAGGAACCGCTAGACCGCGCGGTCAACAACCCGCCAGACAAGACCGCAAGGCCGCCCGGTCTAATACTACAACAAGCCACCCGGTCTAATACTTCAACACTCCCCCTCAAGCTGCAGCATAGATATCAATCATGTCCAGCTTGTCACAAATGTGGAAGAAGGAAGTAGAGACCGGTTTTGTGAAGATATCAGTCAATTCTTTGTCAGAGGTGACAAACGCAGTACAAATCTGTTTCTTCAAAATCTCCTCCCGAATGAAGTGGCAGTCAACCTCTATATGCTTTGTTCTCTCATGGAAGACCGGAGTTTTGGATATGTATATAGCGACCTTGTTGTCACAGAACATAGGAAGAGGATAGTCATAGACTTCCCCTAGGTCAAGCATGAGACCCCGCTGTTGAAACCGGAATCCGGCCTCTTGTGGAGTTCGACCCTTGGGGAAGGGGTGGTCTCGCGCCTACTTTGCTCCTGCAAGAAAAACAACGAAGAAGACAAGAAGAAACAGACCCAAGGGCTCGGCAGGGAGGTCCCACCACAAACCCGGAAGATCTCTGAGCGCTTCCCCTCCTTAGCCAGAAGCCGAGCTCAGGTACCCTCAGAGAACACTTGAAAACGAGAGTAAGGAGGCACTCAAAAGCGTCCCTTCTGAGGTACCTCTTGGGTCTTATTTATAGTTTTTTGGAATCTGAACTGTCAATAACCGAAAGAACTGACCTGGAAATACCAAAAAGCCCTTGGTTGGGTCTGCCAACAGCCAAACTCCGTTGTTCTAAGTAGTTATGCGCAGTCCAACCTGGTCTGCCAACAGCGTGGCTCCGCCGTTCTGAGGGGCTATTCGCACCCCTGGGGAGTCAGCTCGCCTCCAATCCTCCTCTGCGGGAGGCGGGCACGACCTGGCTTCAGTTGCCCGCCTATTCTCCTCGGGCGAGCGCGAGCCGGACCGTCGCGGCCTGCATGTCTTCTGCCGGGGCGGACCGGCGGCCAGGTCGCGTGTGGGGGCTGGCCGGCGGTCACCGCGACCCCCCGATCGGCTCGCTAGTCGCGGGTCGCCAGACCCATCCGCTTTGGTCAGTGATTCTCCGCGCGACCCGCTCGCTCGCCTCGCCGGCTCGCTCGCTTGAAATGGGCGGGAGCGGGCCAGCCCTTCTGCCGTATATCCTTTTTGCCGTTTGGGTGCGGGTCGCGGGGCTAGGTCTGCTCGACCTCCCTGGCGGGACCCGCTCGCCGGACACGGGGTTGTACACAATCCCCGCTCTTTTTGAGCTTGATTCAAGCTCGGAAAGAATCATCCAACCCGCGTGTTCGGCGAGTACTGTGCTGAGCTGGCAGGGAATCTTCTGGTGGGGCCCCACTGTCCGGCTATAAATATACCGCTGAGCCCAGGAGGGGGCTCCCCAGATCCCCTCATTTTCCTTGAACAGACCGGTTTCTCGATGCCGGTCAGCGAAGAGGTGCGAGCTCGCCTGGCGGCAGCGGGCCTGAAGACTCATGAGGAGGCCCTCGAGGCCGCCCCTTGGCTAGCACGTGGGTCTCCCGGCCCTCTCTTTAGGCCGGCGAAGGGAAAGATTGTTAGGCGGTCTCAGGCGGGTAACTGTCCGGGCTCCAGCTCGGCGGCGGGTGTTGAGGTCGTCCCTGGGGTACGTGACCTTCCTCGGATTATCGCTGTATCTCTGATCGTTTGTCTTGCAGGCAATTCCTTGTGAAGAGGTGGGGAACGGGGGAAAGGATCGCCCCCCTCCCTTGTTGTCTGAGAGGGTTGCTAGTCCCCCCGGTCTGGACCGCCCACCTCCGGAAACCCCCCACTCGCCGGCTCCCCACGGACTGGGAAAATCTCTTGAGACCCTCGAGGGAGAAACCTTTCAGGGTCGGCCGGGCTCCTCTCGCCCATCCGTCGGCGCGGGTGACGTGCCAACCCCTGGTAAGCTAGTACTCACCGTTGGCTTTGTCCTCGCTCGCTCCTTCTGAATCGCCCTTTTGTAGGCTACAACATGGTTTCCTCCGAAACTGAGACGAGCGAAGGGTATTCGCCTCCGCCCGACGTGGACAGTGTTTCTGATTACCTGGGCGACCCGACCGATGCGGTGGGGATGAAGAGGCAGGTGACGCGGCTGTTCCAGAAACACACGCTGATGCTTCAGGAGATTGTGAAGAGGTTCGATCAAGACAAGGCCGAGACCGCGGCCCGGCTCGCGGCCTTGGAGGGACCCCCGCGCGCAGCAGAAGACGACGATGTCACTTCACCGGGCGTGCACATTACGCGAGCCGAGGAGCATCTTAGGTGAGCCACAGAGCAAGTCGGCCTGGCTGAGCGGGAGCTGGTGGCGGTTCGCGATTACCACAATCCTCGTGTGCCGCCGCGATCGGGAACAAAGCGGCGGCACAGGTGGAAGTGGGTCGAGTACTGATCCAGCCTTTTTCCCCCGCTCGCGGGATATCGCGGGGTTTCTACTGTTATTGCAAAGTTATCTTGTATTTGTAACGATTCGCAGCTCTCTTTGCCCGCCTACGGGCCTAATATTTTACTGCTGAGGTGTATTGAAATTACCAAGCTGTTGCTTTTGCTCTCTGCGGGGCGGGACAGGGGAGAGATTCATTCTGCCTGGCCTGCCGATCGGGGCGGGGGCGAGCCGAGGGGCTCGCCAGCCGGGTGTCTCCCGGCTCGCGCGGAATCCCGGATGGGTGCGGGCCGAGAGTCGCCCGCTCAAGTTTTGCGCGGACACGGCCGGGCGAGAACCACGCCTGACTGGCCTCGGCGGCACGGCCGCGCGCCGTGAAGTCGAAACGTCAGGCTGATTTTTGCTATCTGCACCCCCTCTTTCGGCGGGAAGTTTCCCGCCCTTTCTCTTTCCCTATAAATAGGCCTTGCATGCCCTTATTCCCTCACCGATTCCAAACGCTCTCTCGCTTCCTGTTCCCCGCGAAGTACGGCTCGTGCTCGCCTTCTGGATCTGTCTCGCACGTTCGGCGGCGATTTAGTGGGAATGGGCGGAGGCGGCGGCGACGTGGACGGACGAAGTAAGTGCGCCTGGACCTTCTCAGAGCACGACTTCCCTCACGCCGTCATCTCGGAACGCGAGTACCTGGATGCTCTTGGAGACCACGTTCCGCCGGGCTTTTCTGCGAGACGGCCCGGGGATGGAGAAAAGATCAACGATTTATCTAGGGATGAGCTCGCCATCCCTCTAGCTCACTTCGAGGTGGGCCTGCGACTTCCCCTGTGGCCCGAGGTGCGCCAGGTGCTGAAGTATTTCGGGGTCGTCCTAGGCCAGATGACCCCGAACTCCATAGCCGTTATGGTGGGGTTCGCCTGCTTCCTGCGGGAGGAGCGAGTCGAGTTCAGCCTCGCCGTTTTCCGGAAACTATTCTCCTTCCGGGCGAACCGGGACGGGACCGCCTACTTCTCCAGCGCCCACCTCAAGGTGCGGGAGACAGTAAATAAGAGTCACAACTGGCTCAAAAAGTTCCTGTTCGTCAAAGGGGATTTCGGCAACGTCCCCTTCTCGTCGGTGCAGCTTAGCGAGGCGAGCTACCGTCCGCCCAGCCTAGGGGGCCATGAGGCCGACTTGTGTGGGTTCTTCGCCGGGAAGAATTTCGAGGTCGCGTACCTGCGCCGCCATCTTGACGACCTCGCCGCCGTCCCGCCAGGGGGAGGTTTGCCACTCGTCGTTGTTCTGACTTACCCCCCTTTTTTCCTTTATCTCACCCCTGCTCCTTGGCAGGCGAGCGCGACATCCCTCTTCACCCCCCTTACGAGAGCGCTCGGATCCCCCCCGGGGTTCTCGCCCGAGCTCAGGCTGCGGATGCCGCTCAGCGCGACATCCCGTCGGTCCCGGCCAAGAAGCGGCCGGGTGGCGGACAGCCCACCCCTCCGCCGAAGGTGGCGAAGACCGCGGGTCAGCAACCCGCCGCGAGCCAAAGGAAAGGCAAGGCCCCTGCGGGCCTTCCGGCCGAGGGTCCTTCGCCCCCGCTGGTTGCTTCGACCAGCGACACCCCGGACAGGGTGGCGGGCACCTCCGCGCCGCCGGACGGGTCTCAAGCTGCCGCGAAGCCGGTGCCGAGGGGTCACCGCAACTTTGGCTACGGCGAGAGATATCTGGACGAGCTCGGCGCCCCGCTCCTGTCGTGGGACAAGGAGTCAAATCGCGCCACGATCTCGACCTTGCTGCCGAGTTGGATGGAGCAGGACACCATCGGCGGGGAGGCCTACAACTTCTCGTTCGGCCTGTACTCGCGAGAAGACGCCGCCATCTACGACAAAGAGGTGACGCGGGTATTGGTTCACGAGAGCGCGCGGGCCCAGCTACGCGGCCTGGAGCTAGCTCATATGGTAGGGAGGCGCTGCACCCAACTGGAGCGGAACGCCACCTCCCTGAAGAAGCTGGCGGACGAGAGGGAGGAGGCCCAGAAGCTCGCTCAGGAGGACGCGAACCTTCAGAGGAGGCGGGCCGACGCGGCAGAGGAGTCCCTCGCGCAGTACTTGGGCGGGGTGGTATGTGCTCACCCTCGACAACCGCCCTTTCTCGCGAATCCACCTTATAACTTTCTCTTCCTCTTGTCAGGATGCCGCGACGGCCAGTCGGATGGGCGCTGAGATCGCCACCCTTGGTCAGGACAAGTCGGCGTTGGAGGCGCGGGTACGCGAGCTGGAGGCCGCCGCCGCTGTCCCTCCTCCGGACAGCAGGGTCTGTCCGCTCGAGCACTTCTCCGACTACGACTTGGAGGTGCTGATGCAAAAGAACGCCGCCAGCGCCGCGAAGTACACGATGCAAATGCTGCGACGCGCGGATCTCCTCAAGAGCGAGGCGGCGGAACTCTCGGCGGAGGACGTGGTGCCGGCGCTATTTCTTCCCGTGCCGGACCCGGGGGACAAATCCTTCCAACCCATCTAAGACTTCTCGCCCCGGATCTCGCGTCTCCCCCGCTTTTTGACATTTGTTTTTTTAGATGTATATTATCATGTATGTTTACCTGTTTTGAGATGTACGCGCGGGTTGCGCCTAGACTTCGCTATTTTCACCTGTTATTGCTTTTATAAATGCTCTCTCGCACGCCTTATTCGTATATTTGCTATTGTCGTGCGGGGCGACCTGCCTCTGCGGCCCAGCCCTGATGATGCGGCTGCTCACCCGCCGAGCGAGGCGAGTTGGCTCTCCCGCTGCCTGAGTTATCAAATCTCTTGCGGGTTCTCGCCTAGGTGCCCGCCTCCGTTCGGCCGTCTTTCTTGGGGCTGGGCGGTCGTGTTAGCCCCCCTTTTTGGTTTATCTTCGTGATTCCAATCTGCTATTAACGCCATTCGAGTTGTTCCTGGCTTGGCCGGCTAGGTGGAGCCCGGCAGCGTGATTCGTTCTGGGTCGCAAATCATTGTCATCGAGTGACATCCGGCCCTGCCAGCTAGGTGAGAGCCTGACAGCGGGATCTTCTCGAGTCTAGGGATGACACCGAGTGACTTCCGGCCCTGCCAGCTAGGTGGGAGCCTGGCAGCGGGATCTTCTCGGGGTCCAAACACATTCCATCGAGTGACTTCCGGCCCTGCCAGCTAGGTGAGAGCCTGGCAGCGGGATCTTCTCGAGGCTAGGGATGACACCGAGTGACTTCCGGCCCTGCCAGCTAGGTGGGAGCCTGACAGCGGGATCTTCTCGGGGTCCAAAACACATTCCATCGAGTGACTTCCGGCCCTGCCAGCTAGGTGAGAGCCTGGCAGCGGGATCTTCTCGAGGCTAGGGATGACACCGAGTGACTTCCGGCCTTGCCAGCTAGGTGGGAGCCTGGCAGCGGGATCTTCTCGGGGTCCAAAACACATTCCATCGAGTGACTTCCGGTCCTGCCAGCTAGGTGAGAGCCTGGTAGCGGGATCTTCTCGAGGCTAGGGATGACACCGAGTGACTTCCGGCCGTGCCAGCTAGGTGGGAGCCTGGCAGCGGGATCTTCTCGGGGTCCAAAACACATTCCATCGAGTGACTTCCGGCCCTGCCAGCTAGGTGAGAGCCTGGCAGCGGGATCTTCTCGAGGCTAGGGATGACACCGAGTGACTTCCGGCCCTGCCAGCTAGGTGGGAGCCTGGCAGCGGGATCTTCTCGGGGTCCAAAACACATTCCATCGAGTGACTTCCGGCCCTGCCAGCTAGGTGAGAGTCTGGCAGCGGGATCTTCTCGAGGCTAAGGATGACACCGAGTGACTTCCGGCCCTGCCAGCTAGGTGGGAGCCTGGCAGCGGGATCTTCTCGGGGTCCAAACACATTCCATTTTCTATGCTAGCTGGCTGCGGCAATACTGGGGGGGGGGGGGGAAGGAATTCATTATAACCAACGTGTTGCTTACAGGTGCTTAGGGAAAAAATCTCTTCAGGTCGTCTCCACTCCAGGTGAGACTCAGGGTCTCGCCCTCTACATTTTGGAGCCGATAGCCCCCTGACTTCAAAGCTTCTTTCACAATAAACGGCCCCTCCCAGCTGGGGTTGAGCTTCCCCACGGACGCTGACCTCCCTGCCGCGTCCACCTTCTTCAGCACCAGGTCTCCTTCCGCGAACTGCTTGACCCTGACATGCTTGTCAAAGTATTTTGCCATCCTCCTTTTGACCTCCTCCTGTCGGATGGCCGAAAGGTCCCTCAATTCTTCCACCATGTCGAGGGAGAGTCTCAGCTCCCCCTCGTTCTCGGCTCGCCATTCCTCTCGGCCCTCCCTGGCCGCCCCGACTCGCGGCGTTTGGACTTCAAATTCTATGGGGAGCACCGACTCGCACCCATGGGAGAGCTTGAAGGGGGTCTCCCCCGTAGCCGTGTTAGGGGTGGTTCTTAGGGCCCAAAGGACTGCGGGGAGCTGCTCTACCCAGCTCCCCCTCAAATTTTCCACCTTCTTCTTGAGGAGATTGATGATGATCTTGTTTGCGGCCTCCACCTGCCCGTTACTCCTGGGGTGGTGGACCGAGGCAAACCTGAGGTCGATTCCAAGCTATTCGCAGAAGCTGGTGAACTCGGCACTGGCGAACTGGGGTCCGTTGTCTGTGACGATGGCCTGGGGCAGCCCATGGCGACAGATGATCTCCCCCCAAACAAAGTTCCAGATCAATTGGGAGGTCACCTTGGCCAACGCCTTCACCTCCATCCACTTCGAGAAGTAGTCGATCATCAGTAGGAGGAACCTTCTCTGACCGCTGGCCTGGGGGAACGGTCCAACCAAATCCATTCCCCAGATTGCAAAGGGCCAGGGGGCCGTGATACTCTTGAGCTGTTGGGCCGGCTGTAGCTGGAGGGGGGCAAACAGCTGGCACTTATGACATCTCCTTGCGAACTCCGCGGCGTCCCGGCCCAGGGTGGGCCAGAAATACCCTTGCCTGACTATCCTCCCCTCCAGGGTCCGACTCCCGGAATGACTCCCGCACTCCCCGGAGTGGACTTCCTCCAAGATCCTCTGCGCCTCACCCTCGGCTACGCAGCGAGCCAGCATCCCGGAGAGGGTCTTCCTGTATAGCTGCCCGTCCTTAAGGAGGTAGTAAGCGGACTTGTGCCTCAGCTTCTTCCTGTCTACCCCCTCCGGATATTCTCCCGTGGAGAGGAAAACTATTACTGGATCCATCCACGAAGCCTGCTGGTCGATCTCCATGAGCTCCCCTTCTTCGATGGAGGGGCGGAACAAGTCGGTGATGGTGCCCCCCACCCGGGGGCCGTGCTTTGCTAGCTGGTCGGCCTGTTCATTCTCTCCCCTTGGCACGTGTCGGATGGAGAAGGTCTGGAAGGTCCCTATGACCCCCTTCACTTTGGCCAAGTATAACTTCAGAGTGGGCTCCCTTGCTTCGAACTCCTCGTTGATCTGGGAAGTCACCACCATGGAGTCGGTTAGGACCTCCACATCCCGCACCCCCAGCTCCCTGGCCAGGCGAAGCCCCGCTATCACTGCTTCGTACTCGTCCTGGTTGTTGGTAATGGGAAAATGCACCACCACCGTCTGCTCAATCTGAGTCCCTTGAGGGCTTTCCAGAACCACCCTCACTCCAAGAGAATGCCTCTCTGAGGCTCCATCCACCCTCACCTTCCAAGGAGTCGGGCGGGTGAGCTCCTCCTCCGCTACTTCTACCACGTAGTAGGCCAGGAAGTCGGCCATCGCCTGAGCTTTGATCGAGAGCCGCGGAACGAAGGAGACATCGAACTCGCTCAGCTCCACCGACCACTTGGCCAGCCGGCCTGAATGCTCCACCCCCTCGAAGATGTTGCGGAGAGGATGGTCGGTCACCACTCGGATTGAGTGTGCCTTGAAGTAAGGTCGCAGCCTCCGAGCCGAGATGATTAGTGCGAATGCAAGCTTCTCCAAGATCGGATACCGGAGCTCGGCCTTCCTCAGGACCCGGCTGACGTAATAAATAGGGAGCTGCCTCTTCCCTTCTTCACGAACCAAGACGGAGCTCAAGGCCTCTGTCCCGACTCCGAGATATAAGAACAAATCCTCCCCCTCCTTCGGTCCTTGGAGCAGCGGAGCCTGTGTCAACTGCGCCTTGAGGGCCTGGAACGCCTCCTCGCATTCCTTGGTCCATTCAAACCTTTGACCACCCCTCAGCGTTTTGAAGAAGGGGGAGCACTTCTCCCCTGCCCGAGAAAGGAAGCGACTCAGCCCTGCTAGCTTCCCCGTCAACCGTTGGACCTCCTTTGCGTTCCGCGGGGACCCCAGCTCCAAGATAGCCTTGACCTTGTCCGGATTCGGCTCGACCCCCGCAGGGGTGAGGAGATGCCCCAAGAACTTTCCCCGGCTGGCCCCAAAGACACACTTAAGGGGATTCAACCGCATCTTGTATCTGCGCAGGGTGGCGAAGGTCTCCTCCAGATCCCGGAGGTGGGAGTCCACATCCCGGCTTTTGATCATGAGGTCGTCCACGTACACCTCCAAGTTCCTTCCCCTCTGCTCCTTGAAGACCATATTCATCATTTTTGGTAGGTGGCCCCAGCGTTCTTCAGCCCGAATGGCATCATCTTGTAGCAGTAGCAGCCGTCCCCTGTGATGAATGAGACATCCTTGATGTCCGGGGGGTGCATCCTGATCTGATGGTAACCTGAAAAGGCATCTAAAAAACTCATTACAGAAAAGCCGACGGCTGAGTCAACCAGCGCGTCGTTCCGAGGCAAAGGATAACAGTCCTTAGGACAAGCTTTATTAAGTAAGGAAAAATCGATACACAATCGCCAGCGGCCGTCTCCTTTTTTAACCATCACAACGTTGGAGACCCAGCCGGGATACTGAATCTCGGACACGAAACCAGCCTTGAGAAGCTTCGCCACCTCCTCCCTGATGGGTTCCGCCAGCTTGTCTGTCGTGGATCTCTTTTTCTGCTGGACGGGGCGTGTCCCCGGGTCCAAGTTGAGGCGGTGGCAGGCCACATCCGTGTCAACCCCCGGCATCTCCGCGGCGTTCCAGGCGAAGATGTCTACGTTCTTCTGGATGCACTCCAGCATCCTGCCTTGGTCCTCCGGGGTCAGCCCTCCGCTGACGCGAACCTTCTCCATCCTTCCTCCCCGGGTGAGCACCCCCAGCTCCACCACTTCCTCTGCCGCCTCCAGCCTGGACCGCTCCCCCCATCCTTCGGCGTCCCCTTCCTCCGGAACGGGGACCTCTACCCCATCTCTCCTCCCACGGCCCTTACTTCGGCCACCTCCTCCAGATCTCCTCTTGCCGCCTTTTCTGCGCAGTCCTTCATTCCCAGCTCCTCCCCTCCTGCTTCCTGCTCGACCTCCTCCATCCTCCGCCCCATCTCCTCAGCTCCCTCTTGCCAAGATATGGTGTTCACCGCAGTGACATAACACTCCCGCGCCACCTTTGGGTCCCCTATAACCCTGACCTGCACCCCCTCAGCGTTGAACTTCAAGCACTGATGGAAAGATGAGGGGACGCAGCGGAAGGCGCTGATCAGGGGCCTCCCGAAGATTGCGCTGTAGCTGCTGGGGGCGTCCACAATGACGAACTTGCAGTTTCGGGACTGCCCCCCCAGGGTGACATGGAGGCCAACTCCTCCCTCTACTTCCTTCCTTTCTCCCGAGAACCCGAATAAGGGCCCGTCCGAGGCCAACACCCTCTTAGCCTCCACCTTCATCGCGTCAAACGCCTTTTTGAAGACGACGTTGACGGAGCTCCCATTGTCCACGAGGATTCGTAAGACAGTGAAATTCTCGATGTCGGCCTTGATGACCAGCGCATCACAGAACGGATCCTCGTGGTCTGGCATATCACTTCTGGAGAAGGTGATCCTCTCCTCCGGCGGCGGGGTTTGGGATGTTGAGGCGACGCTCCGCCGGTACATGGTGCGGAGGCTTGCCTTGCTGGAAGCCTCGATCCCCACTCCCCCGTGGATCACTCCGATCCCTCCTCGGGTCCCGACATCAACCCGGTCCTCGCAACGATCCTCCTTCGCCCGAGGCAGGACCTCCTCGATTCTCACTTCTTGCTGCGCCTCCTGCTGCTGCTGCCGCTCCCTATTCCCTCTCATCTCCAAGAATTCTGGGCACGTGGCTGTTGCGTGCCCCTCTTCCTGATGGAAGTCGCAATAGGGCAGCTCCACCCTGAACTCCCTTCTCCTCCTCCTCATGATCCCCCTCCTTGCTCCCAAAGCTATGGTCATGGCCTCCTCCTCATGGCCCCCTCCTTGCAAAGGGCCAGGGGGCCGTGATACTCTTGAGCTGTTGGGCCGGCTGTAGCTGGAGGGGGGCAAACAGCTGGCACTTATGACATCTCCTTGCGAACTCCGCGGCGTCCCGGCCCAGGGTGGGCCAGAAATACCCTTGTCTGACTATCCTCCCCTCCAGGGTCCGACTCCCGGAATGACTCCCGCACTCCCCGGAGTGGACTTCCTCCAAGATCCTCTGCGCCTCACCCTCGGCTACGCAGCGAGCCAGCATCCCGGAGAGGGTCTTCCTGTATAGCTGCCCGTCCTTAAGGAGGTAGTAAGCGGACTTGTGCCTCAGCTTCTTCCTGTCTACCCCCTCCGGATATTCTCCCGTGCAGAGGAAAAACTATTACTGGATCCATCCACGAAGCCTGCTGGTCGATCTCCATGAGCTCCCCTTCTTCGATGGAGGGGCGGAACAGGTCGGTGATGGTGCCCCCCACCCGGGGGCCGTGCTTTGCTAGCTGGTCGGCCTGTTCATTCTCTCCCCTTGGCACGTGTCGGATGGAGAAGGTCTGGAAGGTCCCTATGACCCCCTTCACTTTGGCCAAGTATAACTTCAGAGTGGGCTCCCTTGCTTCGAACTCCCCGTTGATCTGGGAAGTCACCACCATGGAGTCGGTTAGGACCTCCACATCCCGCACCCCCAGCTCCCTAGCCAGGCGCAGCCCCGCTATCACTGCTTCGTACTCGGCTTGGTTGTTGGTAATGAGAAAATGCACCACCACCGTCTGCTCAATCTGAGTCCCTTGAGGGCTTTCCAGAACCACCCCCACTCCAAGAGAATGTCTCCATGAGGCTCCATCCACCCTCACCTTCCAAGGAGTCGGGCGGGTGAGCTCCTCCTCCGCTACTTCTACCACGTAGTCGGTCAGGAAGTCGGCCATCGCCTGAGCTTTGATCGAGAGCTGCGGAACGAAGGAGACATCGAACTCGCTCAGCTCCACCGACCACTTGGCCAGCCGGCCTGAATGCTCCACCCCCTCGAAGATGTTGCGGAGAGGATGGTCGGTCACCACTCGGATTGAGTGTGCCTTGAAGTAAGGTCGCAGCCTCCGAGCCGAGATGATTAGTGCGAATGCAAGCTTCTCCAAGATCGGATACCGGAGCTCGGCCTTCCTCAGGACCCGGCTGACGTAATAAATAGGGAGCTGCCTCTTCCCTTCTTCACGAACCAAGACGGAGCTCAAGGCCTCTGTCCCGACTCCGAGATATAAGAACAAATCCTCCCCCTCCTTCGGTCCTTGGAGCAGCGGAGCCTGTGTCAACTGCGCCTTGAGGGCCTGGAACGCCTCCTCGCATTCCTTGGTCCATTCAAACCTTTGACCACCCCTCAGCGTTTTGAAGAAGGGGGAGCACTTCTCCCCTGCCCGAGAAAGGAAGCGACTCAGCCCTGCTAGCTTCCCCGTCAACCGTTGGACCTCCTTTGCGTTCCGCGGGGACCCCAGCTCCAAGATAGCCTTGACCTTGTCCGGATTCGGCTCGACCCCCGCGGGGGTGAGGAGATGCCCCAAGAACTTTCCCCGGCTGGCCCCAAAGACACACTTAAGGGGATTCAACCGCATCTTGTATCTGCGCAGGGTGGCGAAGGTCTCCTCCAGATCCCGGAGGTGGGAGTCCACATCCCGGCTTTTGATCATGAGGTCGTCCACGTACACCTCCAAGTTCCTTCCCCTCTGCTCCTTGAAGACCCTATCCATCATTTTTTGGTAGGTGGCCCCAGCGTTCTTCAGCCCGAATGACATCATCTTGTAGCAGTAGCAGCCGTCCCCTGTGATGAATGAGACATCCTTGATGTCCGGGGGGTGCATCCTGATCTGATGGTAACCTGAAAAGGCATCTAAAAAACTCATTACAGAAAAGCCGACGGCTGAGTCAACCAGCGCGTCGATCCGAGGCAAAGGATAACAGTCCTTAGGACAAGCTTTATTAAGTAAGGAAAAATCGATACACAATCGCCAGCGGCCGTCTCCTTTTTTAACCATCACAACGTTGGAGACCCAGCCGGGATACTGAATCTCGGACACGAAACCAGCCTTGAGAAGCTTCGCCACCTCCTCCCTGATGGGTTCCGCCAGCTTGTCTGCCGTGGATCTTTTTTTCTGCTGGACGGGGCGTGTCCCCGGGTCCAAGTTGAGGCGGTGGCAGGCCACATCCGCGTCAACTCTCGGCATCTCCGCGGCGTTCCAGGCGAAGATGTCTACGTTCTTCTGGATGCACTCCAGCATCCTGCCTTGGTCCTCCGGGGTCAGCCCTCCGCTGACGCGAACCTTCTCCATCCTTCCTCCCCGGGTGAGCACCTCCAGCTCCACCACTTCCTCTGCCGCCTCCAGCCTGGACCGCTCCCCCCATCCTTCGGCGTCCCCTTCCTCCGGAACGGGGACCTCTACCCCCATCTCTCCTCCCACGGCCCTTACTTCGGCCACCTCCTCCAGATCTCCTCCTTCCGCCTTTTTTGCGCAGTCCTTCATTCCCAGCTCCTCCCCTCCTGCTTCCTGCTCGACCTCCTCCATCCTCCGCCTCATCTCCTCGGCTCCCTCTTGCCAAGAGATGGTGTTCACCGCAGTGACATAACACTCCCGCGCCACCTTTGGGTCCCCCTAACCCTGACCTGCACCCCCTCAGCGTTGAACTTCAAGCACTGATGGAAAGATGAGGGGACGCAGCGGAAGGCGCTGATCAGGGGCCTCCCGAAGATTGCGTTGTAGCTGCTGGGGGCGTCCACAATGACGAACTTGCAGTTTCGGGACTGCCCCCCCAGGGTGACATGGAGGCCAACTCCTCCCTCTACTTCCTTCCTTTCTCCCGAGAACCCGAATAAGGGCCCGTCCGAGGCCAACACCCTCTTAGCCTCCACCTTCATCGCGTCAAACGCCTTTTTGAAGACGACGTTGACGGAGCTCCCATTGTCCACGAGGATTCGTGAGACAGTGAAATTCTCGATGGCGGCCTTGATGACCAGCGCATCACAGAACGGATCCTCGTGGTCTGGCATATCACTTCTGGAGAAGGTGATCCTCTCCTCCAGCGGCGGGGTTTGGGATGTTGAGGCGACGCTCCGCCGGTACATGGTGTGGAGGCTTGCCTTGCGGGAAGCCTCGATCCCCACTCCCCCGTGGATCACTCCGATCCCTCCTCGGGTCCCGACATCAACCCGGTCCTCGCAACGATCCTCCTCCGCCCGAGGCAGGACCTCCTCGATTCTCACTTCTTGTCGCGCCTCCTGCTGCTGCTGCTGCCGCTCCCTATTCCCTCTCATCTCCAAGAATTCCGGGCACGTGGCTGTTGCGTGCCCCTCTTCCTGATGAAAGTCGCAATAGGGCAGCTCCACCCTGAACTCCCTTCTTCTCCTCCTCATGATCCCCCTCCTTGCTCCCAAAGCTATGGTCGTGGCCTCCTCCTGATCGGGGAGCCGGGGCCTCTGGCCCTGCCTCCAGCCCGGTGGGTGGAACTGGTCCTGCCTCCCCTGATAGTGACCCCTTCCGAAGTACCCTCTATGTGGCCCTTGCCCCTGCCCTTCAGGTCTCCAGCCCAGCCGACGGTCGGGCTCCTGGTGCCCCCACCTCGGCTGCTGCTGCCACTGGAGCTGCCTCTGCTCCCTCTGCCTAAGCTCCCCTCTTCTCTCTTCCTGTCCTCTTCCTCCCTTCGACTCCTTTTCCTCCTCCGTCGCCCACCTGGCCAGCTTCCTTGCGAATTCCGAGTTCGACGCCTCCCCGTCGACCTCTCTTGTCGCCCTCTCCATCAACTCCTCGTAGGAGAGAGGGGGAACTCTCTTCAGCTCCATTCGGAAAAAACCCTGCTGCAGGCCCAGGGTGAAAGCCATCATCAGACTATGGCCCGGCATCTCCTGGACCTGGGTAACCTCCTCCTGAAATCGATCCACATAGCTCCCCAGCGTCTCATTCACTTCTTGCTTAATGTGGAACAAGGACTCAGACTCCTTCTTCCTCTTCTTCGAAGTGGTGAACCTCAGCATGAATCCTCGGCGTAGGTCCTCAAAACAGTAGATGGAGCTGGCCGGGAGCTGGTGGAACCACTCCCTTGCCTTCTCTCGGAGGGTGATGGCGAAGAGACGGCACTTGAATCCGTCCGACATCTGACGGATGGAGACCACATCTTCGAACCATTGGACGTGCTGGAACGGGTCTCCCTTCCCGGTGTAGTAGGACATCTCGGGCTCCCTGAACCCTTCTGGTACTGGTGCTGAGGAGACCAGCTCGCTGAAAGGACTGCCTCCCCCCACTGGGCGAGCCGGCGAATCTCGCGGACCCAGCTCGCCGAACCTGCCTCGGCTTGCCGAGCCGGGGAAAAGCTCGCGCCCCGAGAGCTCGCCCCCTCGGCCTTCCTCGACCACTTCCTTCCCAGCGCGCCGACCAGGGGCGTCCTCGCCCAAAGAGGGGGCGGTCGTGATCTGGGCTGCCGGAGTTGAGTACTCGGCCCACGCGCCGAGTGCGATCCTGACGAGGCCCAGCACCTCGTTCTTGAAGTCCTCCAACATCCCCACCGTTGCGAGAGGCGGGGGGGCGGCGAGTCCTGCCTGTCAGATCTTTGTCCTCCCGTCATTGAGCTCGCCGAAGCTTTTCTGCACTGACCACTCTCCACGCTCACCGCACCAAGATGTTGAAACCGGAATCCGGCCTCTTGTGGAGTTCGACCCGTGTGGAAGGGGTGGTCTCGCGCCTACTTTGCTCCTGCAAGAAAAACAACGAAGAAGACAAGAAGAAACAGACCCAAGGGCTCGGCAGGGAGGTCCCACCACAAACCCGGAAGATCTCTGAGCGCTTCCCCTCCTTAGCCAGAAGCCGAGCTCAGGTACCCTCAGAGAACACTTGAAAACGAGAGTAAGGAGGCACTCAAAAGCGTCCCTTCTGAGGTACCCCTTGGGTCTTATTTATAGTTTTTTGGAATCTGAACTGCCAATAACCGAAAGAACTGACCTGGAAATACCAAAAAGCCCTTGGTTGGGTCTGCCAACAGCCAAACTCCGCTGTTCTAAGTAGCTATGCGCAGTCCAACCTGGTCTGCCAACAGCGTGGCTCCGCCGTTCTGAGGGGCTATTCGCACCCCTGGGGAGTCAGCTCGCCTCCAATCCTCCTCCACGGGAGGCGGGCACGACCTGGCTTCAGCTGCCCGCCTATTCTCCCCGGGCGAGCGCGAGCCGGACCGTCGCGGCCTGCATGTCTTCTGCCGGGGCGGACCGGCGGCCAGGTCGCGTGTGGGGGCTGGTCGGCGGTCACCGCGACCCCCCGATCGGCTCGCTAGTCGCGGGTCGCCAGACCCATCCGCTTTGGTCAGTGATTCTCCGCGCGACCCGCTCGCTCGCCTCGTCGGCTCGCTCGCTTGAAATGGGCGGGAGCGGGCCAGCCCTTCTGCCGTATATCCTTTTTGCCGTTTGGGTGCGGGTCGCGGGGCTAGGTCTGCTCGACCTCCCTGGCGGGACCCGCTCGCCGGACACGGGGTTGTACACCCGCAACCACTTTAACTCGCACGTGGTTGACTCCATACTCCGGTATTCGGCTTCTGCACTGGATCTGGAGACAACAGACTGTTTCTTACTCTTCCAACTCACAAGATTACCTCCAACAAAAGTACAAAAACCTGATGTGGATTTACGATCGTTTTTATCATCCGCATAGCTTGAATCTGAGTAGGCTTCAACCCTCAGATGACCATTCTTCTGAAAGATTAGCCCTTTGCCCGGTGCTGCTTTGATATACTCTAAAATCTTCAAGGCAGACTGAAAATGGCACTCCCTGAGAGCTTGCATAAACTGACTGACCTTGCCTACAGCATAAGAGATGTCGGGTCTGGTCACCGTGAGATAGATGAGTTTGCTCACCAAACGTCTGTACCTCGTGACATCAGATAGAAGAGGCGAGTCATCCGTCCATGTTTTGTCTTCTGCAATAGCCATGGGAAACCGGGCCAGTTTGGCACCTGTCAATCCTGACTCTTGTAGAAGATCAAGGGCATACTTCCGTTGGGAGAGAACCAACGAGTCAAGCTTCCGAGAGATCTCTATCCCCCAAAAGTATTTCGGGGAGCCCATATCCTTCGTGACCAGTTGTTGACGGAGGTGTTTCTTCGTCAAGTCCACCGCAGCTTGGTCATCACCAGTAAGAAGAATATCATCCACATACACTGCCAAGACCACCAGTCCCGAGGCGGTTTTGCGAATAAATAAGGAGTGATCGGCCGAACTCCTTGCAAAGCCGATGGTAGCCACAATGCCACTGAACTTGTCGAACCACGCCCGAGGGCTCTGCTTTAGGCCATAAATGGCCTTCTTCAAACGGCATACTCTTGTCTCCCCCTGAGCAACATACCCAGGAGGTTGCTCCATGTAGACATCCTCATGAAGATCTCCATAGAGAAAGGCATTCTTGACATCAAGCTGGGAAATAGCCCAATCCCTGTTAACAGCCACAGAGAGAAGAACCCGGATGGTGCTGAGGCGAGCAACCGGAGAGAAAGTGTCAAAGTAATCAATGTTGTAAGTCTGAGTGAAGCCTTTGGCCACCAGCCGGGCCTTATAGCGATCCACAGTGCCGTCGGGGCAAAATTTCACAACAAATACCCAGCGACAGCCAACCACATCAGTACCCACTGGTGGAGAAACAAGGGTTCAGATACCCCTTTCAGTAAGAGTAGCCATCTCTTCATCCATGACAGATTTCCAATGAGGAATAGCAAGAGCCTCCTGGTAGGTGCGGGGAGTGGTAGCAGCGTAAATAGCCAAGGCAAAACACCTGCGAGAAGGAAAAAGCCGATCATAGGAAACAACTGACGCAAGCGGGTGTTGAGTACACGCCCGCACCCCTTTGCGAAGAGCAATGGGAAGATCCAGGTCGACGCGTGCCTCAGCGACCGGAGCGTCCGTGGCGAAGAAGGCTGGCTCGGGACTAGAAAGAGACGGCTGCAGAGAAGAGGGGGAAGGAGGAAGGGGTGAGACGGACAGAGGAGGAGACGGAGGAGGAGATGAGGGAAGAGAAGAGACGTCGATAGGCGGGGAAGGAACGGAGAGAGGTGGTGGAGAAGCAGAGACATCAGGAGGAAGAGGGGATTCAAGAGAGAAGTAGGATGCATTTTCGAAGGTCACGTCTGCGGACACAAAACAGCAATAGTCTTTTTGAGTGGTAGAGTACCCCAAAAAGACACACTTGGTGGAACGGGGGGAAAGCTTGTCGCGGGTAGCGGATGGAGCGTGTACAAAAGCCGTACACCCAAAGACACTGAGAGGGAGAGGAAACGGTTCCTTGCTGGGGTATAGAATGGAGAAGGGGGTCTGGCCGTGGAGAACCGTGGAGGGAAGGCGATTGATGAGATAGCAGGCGAGGAGCACAGCGTAGCCCCAGTAGGAGCGGGGCACGTGCATCTGCGTCATGAGAGTGCGAGCGATATCAAGAAGGTGACGGTTTTTACGCTCCGCCACCCCATTTTGCTGGGAAGTGTAAACACAGGTGGTCTGATGAACAAGACCATGTTGCAGAAAGAAGGAGGAGAACTCATGGCTAAGATATTCCTTAACATTATCAGAGCGAAAGACTTTAATAGAAATGTCAAACTGAGTTTTAATCATAAAATAAAAAGATTGTCAGACAGAAAAGAGTTCAGAGCGATCTTTTAACAAATACACTCAGGTACATCGAGAAAAATCATCTATAAAAGTTACAAAGTAGGAACTACCCCGACCAACGGTGGGGGTAGGAGCAGGACCCCAGACATGAGAATGAATGAGATCAAACGGGCGAGAGGAGCCACGGCCTTTGCTTCGGCGGGAAGGAGGAGCGATGATATTTGCCAAGCTGACACGCATCACAGTTGAGCGGAGAACTGGTCGGAGGTAAGTGGGGCAAAAGCTGTCGAAGAATCCGAGGAGGAGGATGTCCAAGGTGAAGATGCCATTGAAGCAGATCTGTAGAGGAGGAGTAGGCGGACAGAGCGGAAACGTTGTCGAGGAAGTAGAGGCCGCCGCTCTCAGTCCCAGTAGCAATCGTCCGCTGGGTCCTCGGGTCCTGAAAAGAACAAAAAGTGGGAGTGAATAAGACGGAGCACTGAAGTTGCCGGCATAAATTAGTAACAGATAATAAATTGCACGGGAACTTCGGGACATAGAGAGTGTCCTACAAGCGAAGCGACGGGGTGACTTGAACCATGTCCGTCCCATGAACCGAGGACGGTGAACCATCCGCCACACGAACCGGGGGCAGTCGGTCATGTGTTTCAAGAAGAGAGAAGCAATGAGGGTTGCCAGTCATATGATTTGTAGCACCCGAGTCATTCAGCCATTTACCTTGGGTAACGACGTGGGCACTACCTGAAGTCGTGGCCACAGAGGCAGACGGCCGAGAGGAGGCGGAGGTCAAGGAAGGAGCATCACCAGAAGGGCGAAGATGAGGATGTTTCTGCCAGCAGCGGTCAACAGAATGGCCTGTACGACCACAGTGAGAGCAGAGGAACCTGGACGAACCACGCCCGCCGGAGTGGCTGCGACTACTAGGGCCCCCCCGCTGAGCTTGGTGAGCATAGGAATCCTGGGAAGGGGGGGAGGTCAACAGAGGACGCTGGAGCAGCGAAGTAACAGTGGCAATGCGAGCCGCGGTGGCATCCAAAGTGGGAGACTCCGCCTCACCCAAGATCTGTTGGCGGATCATATCATAGGAATCGGGAAGACGAAAAAGATAACAAACAACCAGGAGTTCCCGGAAGTGTTTGTGCTGGTCGGACAAGTCCGCGAAGAAGGGGCGATTCTGGAGGATCTCTGCGCCAAGAGCCTGAACCTGCTGAAAAGCCGCAGCAGGAGACATGGAAGGGCGGGCGAAGAGGTCCGCATAAAGAGTATAAATGCGGGACGTCTGGCCCCCCTTCGAATATAGAGCAGCTAGGTGAAGCCAAGCAGCCTTGACCGTCTCATCATGGCGAATGACGGGAAGGCACTCATCAGAAAGGCTGTTGGCCAGCCAAGTATGGACAAGGACATCACTCGCATTCCAGTCATCAAATTGAGGAGAGTTAAGAGGAGGAGGGTCATCGGTGGGGTGATGACGTTTGCGCTGAGAGCGAAGAAGAAAGGTGAAGGAAACGCTCCAATCGAGATAGTTGGAGCCAACAAGTTTCGAAAGCGTGACAAGGTTGCCCGAAGGAGGAGGAGGAGCGGCAGGGGTGGTGGAGGTAGAGATAACGGGGGTGGAGAGACCGGAATTGGCCATAGAGAAGCAAGGAAACCGCGCGACCTAAGGAGGAGGTCGGGACAGGAGAAAGAGACCGCAGCGAACAAGGACGAAACCGCAGCGGACAAAAGAGAAGAAGCTGCAGCGGCACGGTGGCAGAAGACCAGCGGCCAGGAAGCAGACCAAGGCACAGGGAGAGAGGTCGCGCGAACTGAAAGAGTCCGAGCGAACAGAAGAGAAGAGGAAGCAGGGGACCCGAGAGAACAGGGCGAGAACAGACCGAAGAAAGTCGCGCGAACAAGGTAGCGGTCAGAAGAGAAAACAAGCCGCGAGAACAGGTCGCGGAAAAAGGAAACAAGCCGCACGCGCAGAGAGAGCTCAGTCAGGAGGAAAGGATCGAGTGCTTTGATACCATGTAAAAGTTGCAAACACGCAGCTAACAAACAGGCAGAAATTTGAATAATCGAAAGTTTTATTATCCAAAAAAGATATCATTTACAAAGGTATGACCTCCCTTTTATAGAATGGAGGAGATAGGAGAGAGTACAAACAAACAATGTGGGACTAAAAATGTACATGGCTGAGCGACTAGAAATTAAAGAGACCGCACAGGCCGCGCGGTTAGACAAATGGGCTAACCGCTCGGCAACTCCAGCAGGAAGAGAACAGCCGCAATAGGAGACCAATAGACCGCCCGGTCTCCAGGCTTCTGAGAGAGACCGCCAGATCGCTCGGACTACAAACAGCAACAGTCTGAATACGAACCTGCTGGAAAGGAACCGCTAGACCGCGCGGTCAACAACCCGCCAGACAAGACCGCAAGGCCGCCCGGTCTAATACTACAACAGGCCGCCCGGTCTAATACTTCAACACTCATCCGCCCGCCTGCATCTGTTGCATCTGCTGCCTCCATCTCCAATGAAGGTATTGCTTGACTCTTCACTAGTACACGCTAGATCGTGGATTCATGTGCTACTCACCATATCACCTCGCTGAAGCAACATCAATACTTGGATTCTCCGCATCATAAGTGTATCACAGTGGCCAATGACGACATTGTTCCTGTCTCCGGCTCCACTGATATCCTCCTCAATTCCTCTCTCTATCTCCGCTCGGCTCTTCATGTCCCGAGCTCCCCGTTTAATTTACTTTCTATCAGCCGTCTTACTGCCGATTTGAATTGCTCTGTCACATTCACACCTTCTTTTCTGATACAGGATCGACGGACGCAGAGTATCATTGGTAAAGGATAAATGCAAAATGGACTCTACCTTTTTGATGTTCCTCCTACCATCTTCTCATCCATCACCTCCGTTGATTAGCATCAGCGTCATGGGCATGCTCCTCTTCTCGTCCTCCAGAAGGCTCTTCCAGAGATTTCTCTTCTTATTTTTAAGTGTGATTCATGTATTTTGGGCAAACAACACCGTTCTTCCTTTCCTCCTCATTGTACTCAGAGCTCTGATCCTTTTGTTTTAGTATATTCTGATGTTTGGGGCCCGTACGAAATTACTAGTGTATCTGGTTATCATTATTTTATCACATTTATCGATGATTATTCTCGAATGACATGGTTATACTTACTTCGTGATCGCTCTGAGCTTTCTCGTGTGTTTCGGGCCTTCGTTCTTGAAACTCGCACACAGTTCTCCGAACCAAAAAAAACTCTTCGGACGGATAATGCTCGCGAGTACACCAGTTATGAATTTGTTAATCTATGCTCTGAATTTGGAATTATTTACCAAACGTCGTGTGCTTATACCCCCAACAAAAAGGCATTGTTGAACGTAAAAATCGACATCTTTTCGACGTTGTTCGATCCCTCATGATTCAAATGCAGGTCCTCAAGGCTTACTGGAACTTTGCGCTGTCAACGACATGTTATCTCATTAACCACCTCCCTTCCTCCGTCCTTCAAAATGCTATTCTGTTTAGTCTTCTCTTCCCCTCTACTCCGTCATTCTCTCTCACCCCTCGCATCTTTGGTTGCACCTGCTACGTTCACCTACTTGGTTTGTCCACAGACAAGTTGGATTCTCGGGCAGTCAAACACATGTTCGTCGGTTATTCTTGTGCTCAGAAAGCGTATGTTTGCTACTCTCTTACTACCCGCAAGATGACGGTTTTTGCTGATGTTACCTTCCGGGAATATCAATTGTTCTTCTTCGCCCCCACACCCAGCTCTTTCACCACAATCCATCCCAAAACTTGTCATCTCAGTTACCTCTCCTCCACCACAGCTCCTCCCTGACCCGGCTCATGTTCTCCACAAGCCCCCTCTTGTCCATGTCTATACTCGTCGCCCTCGTCGCTTCGTCGCCCCGATGCAGTCAGCTTCGACCTCTGACACTCTGCGACCTGCTGAACCGACACCGGCCTCCACTTCTCATCCCATGGCGAACTATGTATCGTTACATCGCCTGTCCCCGCCGCTTCACACCTTTGCTAATTCTTTATCATTTATTTTTGTCCATAACTCTATGCAGGAGGCTCTCCAACATTCGGGCTGGCGGGCCACCATGGACAGAAAAATGACAGCCCTCTGGGCTAACCAGACATGGGATCTGGTTCCCCTCCCTCCAGGTCACACTACTGTTGGTTGTAAATGAGTCTTTGTCATCAATCATGCTCCTAATGGTACAATTGACCGTCTTAAAGCTTGACTGGTGGCTCGTGACTTTACTCAACAACAAGCTCTCGATTATGAGAAACCGTTCTCTCCAGTGGTAAACCTCAACACAGTTTGCGTCCTCTCTGTGGTTGTGCATCACCACTGGCCCTTACATCAGTTGAATATCAAGAATGCGTTTCTAAATGGTGACCTACAAGAAACGGTCTACATGCAACGGCCGTCTGGGTTTGAGACCACGGGAGAGTCCCGAATTTGTCACCTTAAGAAGTCTATTTATGGTCTCAAACAATCCCCTCAGACATGGTTTGATAAGTTTAGTAAGATTGTTCGGGAGGTTGGCTTTACTCGGAGCTTGACAGACTTCTCTCTGTTCACTCGACATCAAACTACATGAATAGTTCTTCTTTTGGCATATGCCGATGACACCCTAATTACAAGAGACGATTCAAAAGGAATACAGGCGGTCAAACAACATTTTAGTTTTGTTTTTCAAACAAAAGATCTGGGGAACTTTTGATACTTCTTTGGTCTTGAGATCGCAAGACGTCTTGACGGACTTGTCCTCTCTCAACAGAAATACTGTCTCGACCTTCTTCAGCATGTTGGCTATTCTGAATGCAAGCCAATTAACACCCCAATGGATGTCAATCACAAGTTGTGTGCATATGCTTCAAATGCAGATCTTTTTCTTCCAAATCTAGAATACTATCGTCGACTGATTGGAAAACTTATTTATCTAACGGTCACGAGATCAGACATATCCTTTGCTGTTAGGATGGTCAGCCGGTTTATGCATGCTCCTCGGATGTCTCATCTACAAGTCGTTGAGCGCATCCTGAGATATCTAAAAAGCCCCTGGTCAAGGGCTAGTATATAAAACCTCTTCTTCTACTCCCACATTGGTTGCATATTAAGATGCAGATTATGTTGGTTCCCTGGACGATCGGCGGTCCACCAGTGGATTCTGTACCTACTTTGGAGGTCACCTTGTGACCTGGTACAGTAAGAAACAAACTGTAGTTGCTCGATCTTCAGCTGAAGCTGAATACCGGTCGATGGCGTCAGTTGTCTTTGAGCTTACATAGCTTGAAAGTATCTTCGATGATCTAGCAGTAAAACTCTCATCTCCTGCTACCTTACTATGTGACAGTCAAGCTGATATACACATAGCTAAGAATTCAGTCATCTACGAAAGAACGAAACACATTGAAGTGGACTGCCACTTCGTTAGGGATAAAGTTCAAATGAAGAAGCTAGAATTGAAGCATGTTCCGAGCACTGAACAATTTGCTGATCTTCTAACTAAAGCCCTACCGAGTACCCTATATTTTCAGTTCCTATCCAACTGGGTGCCTACGACTTATACGCTCAAGCTTGCGGGGAGTGTTAGAAAAGTCCATGTAAAGGCCCGTGTTTGTGGCCCTTTTAGTATTTTATTTTCTCTCTTTATACATTAGTCCCACATCTTGTATAGGGGACTCTTCTCTCATTCTCCCTCCTATATATATGTATTCATACATTGTATTTGACTATGAAGAAGTATAGACAAGGTTTAGCTTTTCTCTACAATTAACAATTACAATTAAAAAAACAAGTTATTTACAGTTCAACAGACAGTCATACAGCATCTTACAATTATATACTAGCAGGTCTCTATGCTCGTAGGAACCAACCCTATAGGTACTGAATGTTGGAATGTGGCTTACTTGCGTGAAGTGGCTTACTTGTGGGAAGTTGGGGGTGACAGATGTCTGACAGTGTGATCGGAGCTTTAACAAGACTGCATCCCTGAAAATGAAGGTGATGGCCCAACACTGTCGATTGGCCTGTTGGGTGACCTCTACTGTGCCGCCCAGTGGAGGTGGTATTAAAGTTGTGTCGCCCCATTCCTGGCATGTATGGGCGAGTAACCACTTGTCACTCTTGGGAGATGTCAAAAGATTGTTGGCAGTGGCTGCCTATACACGACTTGGAACGGAAAACAAAAGCTCAGCACAGTCCAACCATTTGACCCATTGTCGAGGAAATTCCAAGTAGATTTCTAGACACTGATTCAATATATATGACTGCCCGTCCGTTTACAAATGATATATCGTGCTCATTCAGAGTTGAGTGCCCTATAATTTGAATAAGACTTGCCAGAAATTGCTTATAGAAATAGAATATATAACATTAATGCTCGAATGAGAGAAACCATATAGATGGACCATGTGGTGGATGAATGCACCTGAGACAATCTCAGACGCAAAAGGATGGCAGAGTGGTATTAAATGTTTCCACTGAGGATAGTGAATCATTGACGACCAGGATGCAATTTTGACCTCGTAACTTAGGTAGTCGGGGGATACCATGGCTATATCATCACAGATGATCTCTGATGTGGGGATCGCATGTAGAACTTCCCCGGGAAAGGTTGTTGTTGGTGTTTATATGGTGATCTGGAAGTAGTCAAACAATTGATCTCATTGTCAACGCAATATGAGCCTATAGGATGACACATAAGAGCGTTTGGAGAAATTGGAGAAAGAATTGTGTTGGCCTTACTCATATTGGATATGAGTGGACCAATCCTATGACTCATTGGAGTTGGGTCGGATCGGCTAAATGCTCCTTAGATATTGTGAATATTGTATGGAGCATGTCGGCATGAGTTCATGACGACATTGTGAACGTCGTCGAGAAGGCTTGCACTTAATGTATTTATCGGTTGGTATGTCGTCGAGACTACAAAACGATATTATGAATATCGTCGAGTAGTCAAGACAACACCCGATAGATCCTTCTTGTCTGAAAATACAAGACGGTATTGGGAATATCTCGTGTAGTCAAGATGATATTTTGAATATCGCCAAGTAGACAAGATGGCACGCCGACAAGTCTCCTTTGTCGTCTGAATATACAAGATGAAATTATGAATATTGTCGTGATGTCAAGACGACATGACTGATTATCAACATTGTGTATATCGTTGAGATGTGTGTATCGCCAAGATTGTCTCGACGATATTTCATCTCATCACGATGACATTCCTTGTATACTCCAATTTAATCCTTGGGTTTGTGGATAGCAGAGGCGTAAGCCTGCATTTATAACCCTAGGGTATAAATAGGCAGACGATTAGGTTTTTCCTTATGCCCCTTTTGAGATTAGACAAAAAAAATTCCCTGAGATCTGAAGTTCGCCTCCTGTTCTGAGATCTGAAGTTCGCCCCTCCTTGAACGAATCTAGCAATTCGTGGAGACTCTGAGGGCATTCCATCTTTGACCCAGATCTTATTGGACAAGACTATAGGGTTCTTCAGTGTTCGTGTGGAACCCTGTAGAGTTGCAGATCAATTTCTACGTGAACTCAAAGAGACCTAGCCGCTAGTTCTGGTTCGACACAAGTAACTTTACATTTGTTATGTTTTAATTTTTGATTAATGGTTTTCGCAAGATCCAATTCTAGTTAGGGTTTTCTTGAACTTTATTCCTCTGCGTACATATGATGTGCAAACTTCTATAGAAATCAAAACAGTGGTATCAGAGCCAGGCTATTGCGATTACAAGAGATTTAAAAGTGTTCTTTGATGTTCTAAGTGTGAAAATTTGCTTGTCTTTTTATTAGAACTTGTTTAAAAAATTTTGCTCAAGACTTTTTATTAAATTTGTCAAAATTTTAAGTATTTCCTAAAAATACAAGAGAGTCCTTATTACCCCCCCCCCCCCTCTAAGTGCGCTTCAAGATCCAACATTTGGTATCAGAGCTAGGTTACTCCAAAACAGTTTACTACCAGGAGCAATGGCGCACCATGACCATGCTTTTTTTAAGGGGCAAGGGATTAGTAGACATGTCGTATTCACTGACACAGACTATAACAATTGAAAAACACAGATGCGTTGTTTTCTAATTGTTTTAGATATTGACGTTTAGAGTATGATAGAACAATGTTACACTCCACCTACAATGGTAGTTGAAAATGTTACTATGAAAAACCTAAAGACAAAAGGGATGATTTAGATAAGTTAAGGTGCAAAAAAATAATGCTAAGCCTATGAATGCATTATTTTGTGCGTTAGATAGAACTGAGTTTAATAGAACTTGCGCTTGCGAAACTGCTTTTGATATTTAGAATTTACTTAATGTTACCCATGAAGGCACATTGCAGGTAAAGATTCGAAGTTATTTCAACTGGAGTAAGAATTTGAAAAGTTTAGAATGGAAGTTGACGAACACGTTGATTCAATGTACATCAGGTTTACAAAGATCGTCAATGATTCTAAAGTACTTGGAAAGAACTACTCCAACGGCGACTTGGTTAGAAAGATTCTTATATCGCTCCCCCCAAAGTTCAATCCAAACGTGACTATCATCTCGGAGTCACGCGATCTAAAGATTCTTCAAATTGAGAGCCTCGTCGGAAATCTCAAAACTCATGGGGTGGAGCTAAGAATTCAACAACAAGAGTATAATACGGAGCCAAAGAAAAAGGCGTTGGTATTGAAGTCAAAAAAGGAAAAAATAGTGATACTACTAATGATGAAGAAGATAAAGAGAGTTTATTTGTAAAGAAGTTAAGAAAACTTATGAGAAACCCAGAGAAAAGAAATACTTTCAAGAAATTCTTTAAAAAAAAGAATCATCGTTCAAGAAATAAGAAGGAAAAGATAGTGATGAAGATGAGAAACGTCCGCCATCGGAATTTACCAATGTAGAAAGTTCGGATATATCTGGAGTAAGTGTCCAAAGTATCAGAAAGAGCAGAAGGAAAAGAGACAAAAGATGAAGGAAAAGAAGAAGTGTTAAAGGCAGAGACGTGGAATGATTCTTCTTCGGAGATTTCAGGTGGTTCGAGTACAAGTAATGACGAGGAGACCAACATGTGTTTGAAGGGAAAGAGCAATTCGTCATCCGACAATGAATGCAGTGTCCAAAGCGACACTGAGTTAACTCCTCCAACTTATGCTGAATTATATTCTGAATTTTTACAAACATGTAAATGTTTTGATAAAAATTTAAAAGATATTTGATTATTAAAATCTGAAAATAAACTTGAATTGAAAGAAAAAAATTATCTAGTGAACTGAAAATACTATGGAAGAAGAAGATTTGTAAGGGTGCGATCACTCTTTGACAAGACTACAAGAATTAGAAGAAGCTCTTGCTAAGTCTCATTCCGTTTTTGAAACTCTTACAAAGGAAAATGGGGACTTAGAAAGATCTCTCAAATCTTCTTGTTCTCAAATAGAAGAAAGTAAGAAAACATTTGCAAACCGGTGTGTCATATTAGTCTCTGAAAACACCGCCTTGAAAACCAGGATCCATGACTTAAATATGACAATTAAAAAATTGGAATTGGTGAAAAATCACTGGATATGATTTTAGCCAATCATTGTCATGAATTTGCTATGTTTGGGTTAGCTTATGTCTCTGGAAGCTATTACCCGGCGATAGGCAATATCGCTGGTGATATCAAAAATTCCAAAAATGCAAAATTTGTCAATAAGAATTGTAGACAAAGCTCCAAACCTTGTATATCTTTCTTGAATTAATAATTACAAGTATGAATACATTTATATAGGGGAAGAAGGAAGAGAGAAATCTCAATCCAAGATGTGGGACTAATACAAATAGAGAGAGAGAGAAGAGGGAAGAATGGGCCCCTAGATTGGCCTTAACGTAGGCTTTTCTAACACTCCCCCGCAAGCTGGAGCGTACAAGTCGTAGGCACCAAGCTTGGATAAAAACTGGTTGTATATAGGTCGGGAGAGAGCTTTAGTCAGGATGTCAGCAACTTGGCTTGCAGCAGGAACATGCTCTAAATTTATCTTCTTTGCATGTACCTTTTCTCGGATGAAGTGACAGTCAACTTCAATATGTTTTGTGCGTTCGTGAAATACAGGATTCTTGGCAATATGGATTGTCGCTTGACTGTCACAAAATAGGGTCGCTGGCGATGAGAGACGAACACCCAAGTCTCTCAGAAGGCTCTCAAGCCAAGTCAACTCGAAAACAACAGCAGCCATAGCGCGGTACTCAGCTTCAGCAGAAGAGCGAGCAACCACATTCTGTTTCTTGCTACGCCAGGTTATGATATGTCCACCGAAGTAGGTACAAAAACCTGTTGTGGGACGCCTATTATCAATGGACCCGGCATAGTCAGCGTCAGAGTAAGCGACAAGGGATAAAGAAGTGGATGGCTTGTACACAAGCCCTTGTCCTGGAGCGTTCTTGAGATACCGAAGAATGCGCTCGACGGCTTGAAGATGGAATGTCCTCGGGGCATGCATAAATCGACTAACGACTCCAACGACAAAGGAGATGTCTGATCGAGTAACTGTAAGGTAGATCAGTTTCCCAATCAGGCGTCTGTAGTATTCCGGATTCGTAAGCAGCTCATCGGAGTCAGAGCTATGGGCCGATAGTCTGTGATTCGCGTCCATTGGAGTATCCGTAGGTTTGCATCCTGAATAGCCAGCATCATGAAGAAGATCCATACAATACTTCCTTTGGGATAATACAAGACCATCAGGCCGTCGTGCAACCTCAAGCCCGACAAAATACCGTAGGTTACCAAGATCTTTGGTCTGAAAGGCGGAGTTCAACTGTTGTTTGGTATGTTGTATCCCTGTAGTATCGTCGCCCGAAATGAGGATATCGTCAACATAGACAAGTAGAATCACTGTTCCGGTTGGCCGATGTCGAGTGAAGAGAGAGAAGTCAGTCGAGCTCCTAGTGAAGCCAATATTGCGGACTACCGTGCTGAATTTGTCAAACCAAGCGCGCGGGGATTATTTGAGACCATAAATAGATTTCCGAAGATGACAAACCCGAGACTCCCCCGTGGTCTCAAACCCGGGAGGTTGATGCATATAAACAGTCTCCTGAAGATCACCATTGAGGAAGGTGTTCTTAACATCCAGCTGATAAAGAGGCCAATGACGATGAACAACCAAGGATAGAAGAACTCAGACAGTGTTCATTTTGGCCACTAGGGAGAACGTTTCCTCATAATCAAGGCCCTGTTGCTGAGTAAAACCCCGGGCCACAAGGCGGGCCTTGAGACGCTCAATGGTGTCATCCGCCGCATGTTTAATAACAAAGAGCCACTTGCAGCTAACACAGGATTGACCTGCAGGAAGAGGAACTAGATCCCAAGTGCGGTTGGCCCAGAGAGCCCGCATTTCATCTTCCATGGCCGCCCGCCATCCGGGGTGGTGAAGAGCCTCCTGTACAGAAGTAGGAGTGGAGGTAGAGGATAAAGAGAGAGCACTCTGACGGAGTTCCGGAGAGAGGCGGTGAAGAGAGACAAAGTTGGCCATCGAGTGGGCAGTGGAAGCAGTTGTCGGATCCGCAGGTTGCAAAGCATCATTAGAGCGGGGCAGCTCTCGTAGGGTAGTAGACGAGGGAGGACGTCGAGTGTACACACGAATGACTGGTGGTGTAGGTGGTTTAGGTGGGATGGGTGGGGAAGGTAGATGTGGGATGGTGAAAGGGACGAGGATAACAGGTCGCGGGAGAGGTGGCGGAAGAGGAGGGTCAGTAGATGGAGAGTAGTATGGCTGATGTTTGAGGAAGGTGACATCAGCAGAAGTAACCACTTTGCGGTCCGTGGGAGAAAAATAAATGTAGCCCTTCTGAGTGCAAGAATAGCTCACAAACATATATTTAGTGGCACGGGGAGCAAGTTTGTCAGTGGACGGACCAAGATGATGAACAAAACACACACTACCAAACACGCGTGGGGTGATGGAGAATGTAGGGTGGGAGGAAAAAAGAAGATTGTAGGGAACCACAAAATTGAGGATAGAGGAGGGCAGGCGGTTAATAAGAGTGCAAGCGGTTGAAACCGCAAAATTCCAATATTGTTTTGGAACATTCATCTGAAGCATAAGAGAGCGGGTGACCTCGAGCAGGTGTCGATTCTTGCGTTCAGCAACGCCATTTTGTTGGGGGGTATAGACACAGGAGATCTGATGGATGACCCCAAACTCCGCACAGAGGTGAGAGAAGGTATGACTGGTGTATTCGCGGGCATTATCGGTGCGGAGGGTTTTAATGGTTGTGGAGAACTGGTTGCGAGTTTCAATAAAGAAGGTACGGAATACACCGGGTAATTCAGAGCGGTCACGAAGGAGGTACAGCCAGGTTACCCGAGAGTACTCATCGACAAATGTGACAAAGTAGCGGTATCCAAAAACACTTGTAATTTTGTAAGGGAGCGTGGTGGGCCCATAACCCACAGGTCCCAGGATCGGAACCTGGCTCTGGGGGGGAGGCTATAAGAAGCCGGAGGGGAGGGGTGGAACCCCGGAGAAGAAGAGGAAGCAGACGAAGTGGAGCGAAGCGGACAGGGAGTCAGGCCGCAGGAGTCCGAGCGATCAGCGGACAGGAGGACAGGCCGCTCAAGGAGAATCGGTTAAGAAGGGGAAGCCGCTCAAGGAGAACTTGGCTCTGATACCATGTAGACAAAACTCCAAACCTTGTATATCCTTCTTGAATTAATAATTACAAGTATGAATACATTTATATAGGGGAAGAAGGAAGAGAGAAATCTCAATCCAAGATGTGGGACTAATACAAATAGAGAGAGAGAGAAGAGGAAAGAATGGGCCCCTAGATGGGCCTTAACGTAGGCTTTTCTAACAAGAATATTAATTCCACTATTACCTCGTCTTCCAGTAAGAGTCCACATAAAATTTTGAAAAAAAAACTTCATCACCTTATTACGTGTAACAAATGTAATTGGTTTGATCACACCACAGACTCTTGCAGGAAGAAAGGTCAAAGTTTTTTTAAACAAGTCTGGGTGCCTAAGTCTTCCACTAATCTATTGGAAGAACCACTTGGGTAGCCAGATCTTTACTCTCATCTTCTTTCTAGGTGTGTTAGCAGGCTAAGGACAAAGAAGACGTGTGGTGTTTGGACTCAGGATGTTCAAAACAAAAGACGGACAATAAATCCAAGTTCCTTAGCCAAAAAATGAAGAAAGGAGGAATGGTGACCTTTGGTGACAACGAAAAAGGAAGAATCATGGGCATCGGTGTAATGGGTAACGAATCTTTTACTATTTTGAATGTTTTATATGTAGATGATTTGAAACATAATTTGATTTTTATAAGTTAACTGTGTGATAAAAGTTCTAAGTGTTTTATTTGAATCATCTACAAATCTATAAATCTATACAAAATTATTGATTCATGTTAGAGAAATAGGATATATTGTAAAGGCCCATTAATTTGGCACATTTTATTCTCTCTTGCTTTACTCTCACATCTCTTGTATAGGACTCTTCTCCTCTCTCCTCTCCTATATATATGTTCTCATACTTTTTTTTAATATATGAAAAAGTGCTCATAAGGTTTGGAACCATTTCTCTATATGGTATCAGAGCGAATCGGTCTCTCCTTGCGGCTAGCATTTTGTTAACCGCCCGGTCTTCCTCTGCTTGCGCTGGGCGCGGTCTGTGTTTTCTAACCGGACGACCTCTTCTTCTCGCTCAGGGCGCGGACTTGGCGCGGACTTGGCGGACTTGGCGGCGTGGCCTTCCCTACCCGCATGGTCCTCTTCCCTGTCTGCGGCCTGCTGCGGACTGCTCTTCTGTCTGCTACCGGCTCTTGCCGCTCGGTCTCCTGCGGCCTATCTCACCTGCCCGCTCTGTGTCTCTTCTCCCGCTTCCTCTTCTTCTCCGTGGTTCCACCCTTCCCCTCAGGCTTCTTATAGTCATCCCTCTCTATCCCGTGGGGTCCACCTCTCCCTGTTGCTCCTGGGTCAGACCGCTTCGATCTCCTCCAGACCGCCCTCTCTTCTAGCGGTCTCTGCTCGCGGCCTGCTCCTCTCGCAGCCTGCTCTTCTCGCGACCTGCTCCCCTAAACGCTTCTACTAGTCCACACCGCGATCTCTTCTCTGTTGCGGCCTGCTTTCTGCTTCCGTTCGTTGCGGCCTGCTTTCTGCTCCAGTTCGCTGCGACCTGCTCAGCACGTTGCGCGGGCTGTCCTCCAGTCCCTGCGGGCTTTCCCTTCTCTCCTTGCGGACCGCCCTCTCTACTCGCTGCCGACTATACCGGTTCGTTGTGGCCTGGTTTTTGCTGCAGCCTCTGCTTCTCGTTGCAGCCTGGTTCTCGCTACGGTCTGCTTCTCTCTGCGGCCTGGTTCTCTCTGCGGCCTGGTTCTCTCTGCGGCCTGCTTCTCGCTGCGGCCTGCTTCTCGTTGTCGCTTATGCTTCTCGCTGCGACCTCGGCTTCTTGTCTGGTTCTTGTCGCTGGTCCCGGTTGCAGTCTGGTCCTTGTTGCGGCCATCTGCTTGGTGCTCCTGTTGCGGCCTCTGCGGCCTGGTCTTTGGCGACCCCTCTCTAAGGATGTGTACCTCTTCCGCGTTGATCGCCCCACCACTGGGCTCTGTGGTGTCTAGCTCAGATAGCGGAAGCTCATGTCTTGTACACAGTTCCTCATGGATTTTGGACTCCGGTGCGACACACCACATTACCCCACTACAGCCTCCGCACTACCTGGCCTCTGTGCATCCTAAGTTCATCACCGTTGCCAATGGAGTTACCACTCCCGTTTCTGGATCCGCTGACATCCTTCTTACTCCCTCTATTACTCTTCGATCTGTTCTTCATGTTTCTAGCTCTCCTTTTAATCTTCTCTCTATTAGTCGTCTCATTCACGACCTTAACTGCGAAATAACCTTCTCTTCAACCTCTTGTGTTGTGCAGGATCGCAAGACGCGAAACATTCTCGGTACTGGGCGGCTGTCCAATGGGCTCTACATTTTCATTTCCTCTTTTCCCACCGCTCTCTCCACCATCTTTTCTGTTGACTGGCATCGTCGTCTTGGGCATGCTCCCCTTACAATTCTCCAGAAAGCTCTTCCTGATGTTTCCCTTTCTGAGTTACAGTGTGAATCTTGCATTTACGGCAAACAACATCGTGTCTCCTTTACCTCTCCTAGTACTCGATGCGATGCCCCCTTCTCCTTAGTCCATTCTGATATTTGGGGGTCATATAAGCTCCCGAGTGTTTTTGGCTATCGGTATTTTGTCACATTTATCGATGACTACTCACGTGTTACCTGGTTGTATTTACTTCGGGATCGTACTGAACTTCCCTCGACTTTCCGTGCCTTTCTGGTGGAGATCTGTACTCAGTTTTCTACCGGCGTAAAAATTCTCCGTACCGATAATGCGGGTGAGTATACGGACCGCACCTCCTCTAACATCTGCACAGAGTTTGGTATTGTTCATCAGACCTCGTGTGCGTATACTCCTCAACAGAACGGCGTCGCCGAGCGGAAGAATCGACACCTTCTCGAGGTCGCCCGATCTCTCATGTTTTAGATACAGGTTCCACCTCTCTATTGGAACTTTGTCGTCTTCACTGCTTGTCATCTCATCAACCGCATCTCCTCATCCACCTTGAACTTCGTGGCTCCTGTCACTATCCTTTTTCCTTCCAAGGCTCTGTTCTCCCTCACGCCCAGAGTCTTTGGATGCACATGCTATGTTCATAACCTGGCTCCGCCCACTGACAAGTTCGCTCCACGAGCAACCAAGGTGATGTTTGTTGGTCACTCCCGCACCCAAAAGGGATATGTTTGTTATTCTCCTACTGACGGTAAACTAATCATCTCTGTTGATGTCACCTTTTGGGAAGATCAGCCCTTTCATACCATCTCTACAGATTCATTTCTTCCTCCTCCTATAATTCGGCATGTGGTCCCCGTTACGTCTCCTTCCCCCCCTCTACTTTCCCCACCTCACCCTCCGCTCATCCACCCTCTCCTTCCAAAACCTACCCCCCCCCCCCCCCCCGCCAATCCGCCCTCCGCCGCCTATCATTCAGGTGTACTCTCGTCGCCCTCTGAGTTCTAATGCCCTGCCACGGCCTCCCTCTACCGATGTGCTTTCGCGGCCTGCTGATCTGGTGTCTATCTCCACAGCTCATCCTATGGTGAATTATGTCTCACTACATCGCCTGTCCCCGACCCTTCACACCTTTGCTACTTCCTTGTCCTCTATTTTTGTTCCTACTTCTGTGCAGGAGGCTTTGCAACATTCGGGTTGGCGTGTTGTCATGGATGAAGAAATGTGCGCCCTTTGGGCTAATCAGACATGGGTTCTGGTCCCTCTACCCCCTGGCCAGACTACAGATAGTTGCAAATGGGTTTTTGTCATCAAGCATGCTTCTGATGAGACAGTTGACCGTCTTAAGGCACGACTGGTGGCTCGTGGCTTTACTCAACAACACGGTCTCGACTATGAGTAGACCTTCTCTCCGGTCGCTAAGCTCAACACGGTTCGTGTCCTTCTCTCTGTCGCTTTGCATCACCGGTAGCCCCTGCACCAACTCGATATCAAGAATGTGTTTCTCCATGGCGACCTACAGAAACTGTCTATATGCAACAACCTCCCGGGTTTGAGACCACGGGGGAGTCCAGAGTTTGTCATCTTAAAAAATCTATCTATGGTCTCAAACAATCCCCTCGGGCATGGTTCGATAAGTTCAGTAAAGCTGTTCAGGCAGTTGGTTTTAATCGGAATTCCGCAGACTTCCCTCTGTTCATTCGACATAGAACAACAGACACAATTCTCCTTTTGGTTTATGTTGATGACATCCTAATCACAGGCGATGACTCAAAAGGGATACTAGAGGTCAAACAACATCTTAGCTCTGTTTTCCAAACAAAATATATGGGAAACCTTCGATACTTCCTTGGCCTTGAAATCGCAAGACGTCCTGATGGACTTGTCCTATCCCAACGAAAGTACTGTCTTGACCTTCTCCGTGATGCTGGCTACTCCGGGTGTAAACCTGTGCACACACCGATGGATGCCAATCACAAGCTATGTGCTCATGGGTCTGACTCTGATGGTCTGCTTTCAAACATTTAGTATTATCGACGTCTTGTAGGAAAACCGATATATCTGACAGTTACAAGACCTGACATCTCATTTGCTGTCGGAGTAGTCAGTCGGTATATGCATGCTCCTCGAGGCTCTCATTTACAAGCCGTGGAACGTATCCTCAGATACTTGAAGACTGCACCAGGACAAGGGTTGGTATACAAACTATCTTCTTCGCTATCTCTTGTTGCATATTTTGATGCGGACTATGTGGGCTCCCTAGATGATCGACGTTCTACTATGGGTTTTTGTACCTACTTTGGAGGGAATCTTATTACTTGGCGCAGCAAGAAACAATCTGTTGTTGCTCGCTCTTTTGCTGAAGCTGAGTATCGTGTGATGGCCGCCGTTGTTTCTGAACTCACCTGGCTGGAGGCTCTTCTTGGTGATCTAGGAGTCACTTTATCCTCTCCAACGGTTCTACTTTGTGATAGTCAGGCCGCAATCCATATTGCGAAAAACCCAGTTTTTCATGAAAGGACCAAACACATTGAAGTTGATTGTCACTTCATCCGTGAAAAGGTTCAGTTAAAGAAGTTAGAGCTAGAGCATGTTCCCGCTTCTAAGCAAGTTGCTGACATTCTCACCAAGGCATTGCCCCGGCATTTGTACCATCAGTTCTTATCCAAGCTTGGTGTCTACGATTTGTATGCTCCAGCTTGCGGGGGAGTGTTAGAGAAATAGGATATATTGTAAACGCCCATTAATTTGGCCCATTTTATTCTCTCTTGCTTTAGTCTCACATCTCTTGTATAGGACTCTTCTCCTCTCTCCTCTCCTATATATATGTTCTCATATTTGTTTTTAATATATGAAAAAGTGCTCATAAGGTTTGGAACCATTTCTCTACAATTCAAAATCAAATGATATTGTTCTTACTGCACCTAAATTTCACAATGTTTATATGAAAGTTTTTTATGATCTTTCACATTCTTCATTAAAATGCTTTATTTCTAAAAATAAAGAGTTAAAATTGTGGCATAAACGGCTTGGTCACTCTAGTGCTAAGTTTATTATTATTGAATGAAAATTTATCTTCTTTATGTAAGTCATGTCAAAAAAGAAAATTTCAAAATCTTCATTTAAGAGTAAAATTCTATTTTTACTACAAGATCTCTTCAGTTAATTCATATGAATTTATTTGAACCGATTACTACACCAAGTCTAGGAGGTAGAAAATATACTTTTGTTTTGATAAATGATTATTCAAGATTTTGTTGGACTATATTTTTAACTTTCAAATCCGATGCATTTTTAGAATATACAAAATTGTGTAGTCGTATTCAAAATAAACTGCATTTAGAAATTAAATGCATACGCACGAATCATGGAGGTGAATTTGAAAATGAAAGATTTATTTCTTTTTTGCACTGAGTTAGGGATAAAACATGAATTTTTCGCTACTCGCACAACGCAGCAAAATAGTATTGTGGAAAGAAAAAATAGGACTCTTCAAAAGTTAGCTTGTATTATGTTTTTTGAATATAAATTACTTAGATCATTTTGGGTTGAAGTCATAAGTATAGTCTGTTATGTTATTAATTGTGTCATGGTTCGTCCATTTTTGAAACTAATTTCTTATGAATTATATTTTCAAAAGAAATCAAATATATCTTATTTTAGAGTTTTTGGATGTAAATGTTTTATCTTAAATATAACTGATGCATTATATAAATTTGACGAAGGATGAAAGAATTTTCATTGGTTATTTTCCAATTAGCAAAACTTAAAGAGTTTATAATAAAAAGACAAAAATAATTGAAAAATCTATTCATGTTAAGTTTGATGAGTTTGTTTCTTGTGCAGATTCTAATCATACAGGAAATGAAGAAGAACCCCTTCCTCCTTTGGAACATGAAGATGAAGACTTGGAGAAAAAGAAGAAGAAAAAGAGGAAAGAGAAAAAGAAACAAAAGTGGAAGAATATGCGTCTCCAAGTGAACTCATATTTACAAAAGATCATCCAAAAGAATTAGTCCTTAGAGAACCATCAAAATGGATTAGTACTCGTTCTTCTTTACAAGATTTATTTTTAAAACTACGTTTTATTTCTGAAATAGAACAAATCGCTTTAAATGATGAATTTTAGTTTTTACCAATGAATGATGAATTAAATTAATTTGAACGTAATAAGGTTTGGAAACTTGTAGAGAGTCCTTTTGATCATCCTGTAGTAGGTGTTAAATGGATTTTCAAAAAAATTAGAAAGTGAATTTAGAATAACAAGGAACAAAGCTAGATTTGTGGCGAAAGGATATGCAAATCTCTTTGGTTTGAAAATAACAAATCTCGTATGTATTTGATCATAGTGTTTTTAAAGTATGCAGATGTAACATCTTTAATACTCCTATGGATTTGACTTTGATCCAAGAAGCCAATTTTAGGAAAAAGAGGTATCGATGTCGATAGCTTTTATCGCCAGGCAATTGCCTAAGTGACGTCAGTCATGTTCCACACAATCCAGACACGACACACAGTATTCAACAGTATCTCTAGTCGATATTGATATCGCCGCGCGATAGCCCCATGTTCGTACACGATCTTCATCTTCCCGACACAGTTATCGCGGCGTGGGACACTAGGCAGCTTGAGAAGATATCACGAGGCGATAGCTACCTATCGATGGGCGATGGCGCAAATTCTATATAAAGGCTGGATTTCGGGAAATTACACCTCATGGAGCCTTCATTCTCGTGCACTCAGAGCCTTTCATCTTCGAATCCAGAAAAACTCTCAAGTTCCCTAAAAAGTTAAAGAGCGAATAATAGACCAACCATGTGCTTCAACTCCGGCGATCTTCGTGAGATTTTATCATCTTCTTCAGAGCTCAAATCTAGAGAGAGTTTTTAGATTTTAGATTTCATTCTTGTATTCTTTTTATTATTCATTGTAATCAATAGAGAACTCGTCGACATGTGAGTGGCGACTAGGCCCTTATGCAGTTTATGGGGAATTCGTCGTCGTGTGCAGCGACTAGGTCGTTGAGAGATCTATGGGGAGGATAGAGGATGTATCTAAGGAGAGATAGGCTATAGCCGGACGGTACTTGAGAGAAGGACCGATGAATTCACAAAAAAGATTTTTACTTGTAGCATTGATTTCAAGCTCTATTGAAATCATCTTTTATGTTTTCATCTTTGTGAAATAAAATTATTATCTTTGTCTTCTTTGATGTTCTAAGTCTTTTTATTAAAACTTTTTTAAAGAAAATTTGCTTAAGTCTTTAATTAAATTTGTCAAAGTTATAAGTATTTCCTAAAAATATAAAAGAGCTCTTATTCACCCCCCCCCCACCCCACCGCTTAAGGGCGTCTCAAGATCCAACAAAATGTTTATCATAATTTAAGCACAAGCCTTTTTCGCGACGTTCGACCATTTCAGGACGGGACAAACGGCGGCGGACAGTAGGCCATGGTGGCTCTTCCTGAATTAGACCTTGTCAGTCAAACTGGCTAGAGAGTAAGCTACTTGATAGTCCCGACATCCCAAGGGCGGACAATTTAATAGCAGTCGTCGATCACAAGCCCTGGCGAGGCTCATAGCATTGTTGAGATCATGCGGCAGCAAGAATTCCACATCCCATCGTAACCGTTCATGAAGACCGGGTGTGAAGAGAACTTACTGCTCCGGTAAAACGGACGTTGCCCTAGATAACAGAATATGAGATGTTCTAAATAGGTGTCAATGGAGCCACATGTTTGAGGTTCACAAGGTCTCTGAGTGGGTTTCCTTGTAGAGCGGGACCAAACCGCAAGGTGCAGGCCGCACTGAAATCCGCCCACAAAGGATTGGGGCGTTCCCTCAAGAGTTATGTGAACCACAATTGCATCGGGCTAAGTAAGTGGAAGGAGGCAATGCTGACGCGTTTGTCATCTGGCATTTGTTGGTTGGCGAAGAAAATGTCACAACGGGTAAGCTAAAGAAGAGGATCTTTGCGGCCCTCGTATATGGGAAAATCCATCCGGATAGAACGTGCGTAGGTGGCGTAGTCCGCGCCTGTAGGAACGGAGGAGTCCACACTGCTTGTCGAAGGGTAATTGGTCGTGTTCATAAGCGGATGGAGACGGCACCCCCTGTATGGCATCCAAGCGCGTGTTGAGGGCGTTCATTTTGGAGTTCTGAGTTGCGAGCATGGTTTGGAAGAGTTTCATGACCTGGGCGAGAGACAAAGCACCTTCAGCCATCGGGGATGGGGCTGGACGGGAAGCAGGCAGTGTTGGAAGTAGGCCAGCGGAGGAGAGGGGCCACTGGGCTGTGGCCATGGGGCTGGGAAGGAGGACGGAAGCCGAAGAAGGGCCAACTGGGATGTTGTGCTGTTGGGATGTGGTCGTGGAGCTGGAAAGGCTTACCGGAGCGAAAGAATCGTCAGAAGAAGAGCCGGCTAGGGTGCTGGGCCGCTGGGTTGTCGTCGCGGGCCTGGTAGAGCATACCGGAGCGGGAGAGGTGCCGGAAATGAAGAGAGCGGCATTAGGCTCTGATGCCAAGATGATGTGGGCTTCACCTTTAGATCTCGTGAGAGGTCTCGACGGCGGTGGGTTCGCCGGAGGAGAATCATCTCCCTACCTTTTACTAGGAGGCACAATAGTGGCGACGGGGTTGTCGATGTGCTTGTTGGGCGGAACCGGTCGATCGGCAAGGTCGGCAGGTTTGGGGGTTTCGTGAGTTTAGAGAGAGAGAGATGGGAAGAGGGAAAGAAAGAGAGATTTTAGGATTTAATTCTTGCATATCAAACTAAAGCCTAACCGGCTAAATAAGTAGGTTCACAAAACGCCCCCCATTTGGTCTTACGACATATGGGCGAAATACAGGAATTGTACTCTTAAAAATAACACAACATAATTTAAGATGAATGAAAATAGTTGGTGTCGTCATGCCTCATAACAAGTGGCACCAGATCAGAAAGGATATAGAAAATGACCAGTGGAAAATGAAATGAGAACAAATTGAGGTTATCATCTGGAATCATAAAAGTATTCAGATATAGGGGCGAAGAGGTTGGTGGTGGACACTAGAGCCACCATTCTTAGCAGCTTTATTAGACAAAGAATTGTGATATAGGAAGGCAAAGCATGTGACATCTCACTACAAGAATTCTCCTACCTTTGCTAATTGTGCGTGAGGGCCTTCCTAGGTACTATACTCTCCAAGCCGTTATACACCTTGCCCATAAGAGCATTCTCGAGTGCAGACATCCTATTCAGAACGGAGACGTCATAACGAATTCAAAGATTGATATTGTAGAACTGTGAGAATCAAAGTGGGCCAGGTCAGATTCAAGAATGGTTTGCTTTGAGTAAGAGGTAGATGAAATGATTTTAAACTCAAACAAGTCTTATTTTGGCCGGTTCGTGCATGCAAATGCATTAATTGATGGCCTGAACATATGTAGGGTTTACCTAGGGATCAATTAAAACTAATGATGCAGAAAAAAGATTCATACATTGAAGATGCCTTGGGATCGATGTTAACTTCAAATAAAACATTGACAATATTTAAGAGTATAGAACCATCTAAGACACCAAAAACTTTATATAGAGAAAAAATATCAGAAAGTATCATGCTTACTGATCAAAGAATACCTTCCTGCGGCAGCAGCAGCAAAGAACTTCTCTGTTCTCCGAACAGAATCTGGTACAATAAAATGTGTAGCCTTGTAAGACCAATTATGTGAACTCTTGCAAATCCTTCCCCTGAGCCTACTAATTATTATATGGAACTCCTTTCTCTGAGCATATTTACCAGCCAATATGAACCATATTGGCTCAGGAGGCATGGCACTTGGACAGTTTTGTTTGGGCAGTGAACTGATATTATCTTTACTAGAACTTTTAGCAATAAGGAAAGACTTGCGCTTGTTTTTCATCTTATTACCACAATTTTCTTCTTGTTTGACAGAAAAATTACAGCCATCCTTGTTCTCCTTCTCTGGATCAAGCCGTTTCTCATTTTGTTTAATCTGAAAGTTGTGTTCAGATGGAAAATGTTGCTCAACTCTAGTCTTCTCCTCCATAGGCGGGTCTTCCTTCCCAACCTTTTCTTTAAGCTTAACCTCATTTCCTGATTCCACAATGTCATTCCCCGATTCAATGGCGTTCTTTTTCTGATTGATTCTTCTAAGTGAATCATTCGAATTTTTTCTTTTACAACCATTTCCCCTTCTTGTCTTAGACCTGCAGCCTGTATTTCTACTAACAACCACCTTGTGGTTGCAATGAAAGGAGCCTTCATTTTCTTTAACAGAACCAAGAATAGGAGTACTAACAGAACTTTTTACATTTGGGTCTATCAATGCATAGGGTATTACTTCTTCAATCTTGTCTGGTTTTTCATGTTTTTTAGGTACTTCAGCGTGAATATCAGGCTTATCTTTTATTGAGATGCCATCAAAATTCTGAGATTTAACAGAGGTCTCCGACTTTCTTGTACTCTTCAAAGATGCCTGAAGCACCCTAACTCCGATAGAAACTTCATTTTCATTTTTACCATCACCAGCGAGTGGTAACCTGCATAAATTTGGAGCATTTTCAGGACTTCTATCCATACCTGGCCCAATCACATTTTTTTGTGGGCAATCTGAAAGAACAACAGCTTTCGGAGAAGCGACTCCAGACAAGGTTCCAGCTCCACATACAGTTCCAACACCCAGGGGTTCATCCTTGTTATCATTATCATATGTTGAACTGGAATTGCCAGAAATATTAGCTACAGAAGCAGATAACTTGTGTTTGAGAGACTTCCTTTTGTATCCTAAGGAACTGGATTTGGAAAATGGAACATGTTTCTTTCCACTAGATTGTATCAAAGCAGTTCCTTCAAAATCACCTGAATGAGTAAGACTATGATCAAGTCCATACTGCAATGCACTCAATGATTCGCTTTGTCTGGGCATCATACTTGTAGAAAGACTCTGAATACAAGTTGTTGAATCATCATGTGCCAAATTAGGAGAGCACTCACCTAAAGCGGAGAACTTTTGCATCAGAGAAGAAGCATCATTGTTGTCTACTATGTGATTGATACTCTCACCAATTTCACTGCGAGTAGGTATATTTTCAGGTTCTTGTTGTTGGAGCTTTAGGGAATCCAGATCTGCAGAAATAATAGTCATTGGGCCATTCAGTGACCCAGAAGTTCTTGAAATATGATCTGACTTCATAGATTTTGAACCAATCTTTGAAACAGAAAGTTTACGCTTTTGGGGATAAGTATGAATTTGTCCTTCAACATTTGGTGTGGCTAAGCCCATCATCGGGCTGTGTAAATTATCCTCTATGCAGTTTTTCGCATCACTTCTTTTTGATTCTGAAAAACTATTGTTAGCAACTCTCTTTAAGTTTTCTTCTTCTGGCTTTCCTTCATGCAGAGCACATAAGTTATCAGAATTCTCTTCGAGTGAAACAACTTTCTCAATAGCTTTCCTAGAGTAACTTAAAGAGCTCAATTGCATGTCCTCTTTACAGGAAGTCATGCCCATCAAACTGTTACTTCGATATGAGGGTGAGCGGCTATCTGTGGTATTTGGTTGTTTAGTCATAATATCCAGGCCATGATTTTCTGAAAATTGTTCAGCAGACCTACCTTCTGGATAACCAAATACGAGTACCTTGCTCTTCATATCACAAATATCAGGGGATTTTTCAAGTCCATTCACTTTGTGTGGAGTAGAACCCAACTGATTATTGACACGAGAATCAATTTTTGCAGCTAAAATATCTTTCTGCAAGTTAAAATTTTTGGCGTCCAACGCACCAGAATTCATGATAATCGACATTTCACCTCGTGAACAATGAGGTTCTCCAATATTCATCTGTTCTTTATTATTTCTGACAGTATCATTAGCTTCTTCTTCTGAATCCATAGCCTCAGCCTCGAGAATTTCTAATTCCCAGCCACTATTGAGAAGGAATAGAACAGGATCACAGTTATAAGATTGACAGAGATAAACAAGCATTGAATTATAACATAAGCTCACTTCGAATACAAATAGTCATTTATCACCAATGCATAAACAATAGTAGGAGAAAATAAGAAAAGAAATATTCTAAAAAAATAAAGATAAGCTCTTACTTCCACCAAAAATAACGCCCATGCTACATCTAACCGTAATCAACTCCCACATAGAATGATGGCACAGAAAAGTGTAACAATCCGGTTTTTGAGTAATAATAATAAGAATAAATTAAAAACCTAATCTTCTCCCTCCTACTTAACCCGAGCCGGCCAGCCCCGCTTCTCCTTCTCCCGCAAACCGCAAGGCGTCGGCTAGCGTATTGTAATGGTATCACTCGTAAATACTTGAACCCGCTAAATATTGCTCCTTATTCAGTTTTGTTTGTGTCATCGAATCTTGTGACAAAGAACCTTGTGTCATCGAATCTGCTGTCATCGAATCTGGTTTCTAAGGTATGTTTTAAGAATTGAGCGAATGTTGCTTCGTAGCTCAATTCCTCTCTTGACGCGTTTATGAACTCTAATCTTGTACAACTGAATCGCTAAATTTGTATCAGGTCTTAATATGTTAGGAATCTCCTAAATCATGAACTCTTAAAAAGCATTAATGTTATAAGCAAATTCTTGAACGGTAGCGTCTAACTGGGCATCCGTCTGCCGCCATGGTCACGGCAAACAGGATTACTTTTCCGACAAGACTTGCACGCAAATCTGATCGTGAATCATGTGCGCCCGCTATAGCACCTACACCCTTCATCGATCACAGCTTACAACATATTACATGAATAATTTTTAGGTTATACTCTGAAGTAGTCTAATGAACTAACTTGTTTTGTTTATCTCTTTTATTTGCTTGTCTCAAATAGTTTTAATTCATGAAAACTGGTACACTCTTACATTTATGCTTTCATTACTGTTTTGTACCTTACTTTACTCACTCTGCTTATTTCAATGTTCTGAGGTTTTTCTTTTTTTATTTTGAATTGTCTAGAGTTCGTGCAGCGCCGCCAGGTCCTCGAACCCGATCAGCAATAAGTTTTAGGTTTTATGTTTACATTTCTTTTACTGCCAAATATTTTTTTATGTAATAATTGCAATAAAACATTTTCTCCGGTATCATGGACAACTGCTAGGTTATTTAAATATTTATGTACTAGAATTTGAAATTAATGCATGTGCACGCTCAGTTGAATCATAATTCCATGAAAATTATAGTAGTGGTCTGTAAAATATAATTTTTACAAAATACATGTTTATCTAAAATTCTCACTGTTTTAAAACTCTAAAAGCTTATACAATAAAATCAAATTGTTTTTCTCCAAACTAAGTAATTTAAAACTATTTTCAGTATTCTCTGCATCCGTCTTAGCAGGCATGACTTTCTTACCGCCCATGCCTGTGGCATCACGGCCCGCCTGAAGCGCATTCTGTCTTATGTCCAGACGGGTCGTGACAGTTGGTATCAGAGCCAGGTTAGGAAGGTTAGTTTCAAATGATAAAATATTTTATAATTATCACTTATTTTGAAACTTACTATATAAGTATATATATATACATGCATCACTTCTTCACTCAGCTTGTCATTATCTGTTGTTCGTGGCTGAAACACGCACACACTCACTCATAAGCAAGAGTAGTATGCACACGAATGTTAAGGGGTTATGGGCAAACTTAATATTTTTGTGCATATGAATTTCCACTATGATATACACCGCTTGCGAATATTAAATTGTATGAGCGATTTAATATTTTCAAGTGCGCTGACATTAGAGTCCTAATATGCATGACATGTTAAGTGATATGGGCGCTTAACATGACATGTGTATCCATTCATTTGCGTTCATATCATAAATCATTGCACAAGTGTGCAGTCAAGAACAACAATAATGACTATACACACATGGATTTTCTATTTGCTTGACATTGCACATGATGTCGGTATTGCACTTGCATAATTATTACCTAGAGTTGTCCAATAAAAATGCTTTAATTATTACATAATTTATGTACTTGACAGTAGGAAATGTGTTAGAATATCTAATTTCTAGTCCCTGATATTTGTAATTAGTCCTTCATATTTCGCGTATCGGTCAATCTTATCCGGTCCTCCTGTATATTCTTCTGGATAGCTTTTAAGTATCAGCAAGAAATGAGTTTATTCTTGTGAATTGCTCTGTTGTATTTCTTCAACGTTGATTTGAGTTCGTCCATCTCTACGATGACTCGCTTCTGTGGACAATCAATCGTCATTCTATTTCATTTTCTCTTTGGTGTCCTGTCTTCCATTCGTGCAAAAAAATCTTTTCACTCTCAAACTCTCGAGTCTTAACTTTCAATTTTGCGTTAAGTGAAACAATTCTTGTGTTTCCTGAAGCCAATCTTTTGTATGTGGCCGAATCCGCTAAGTCTGAAGAGTTCTTCTGTGAACTTGAATCTGACCTGCGTTGCAAGTATCCGTAACATTTCGTTTGATTTTAATAAGCTTGCGTGCTTGTTCTCTTTTGTTTCTCTACATTCATAGTAAGTCTCTGTGTTTGTTCTCCTTTCTGTTTCTTTGTATTCATAGTTGACTTCTATGTCTTGATCTGCAAATCATATTGGAATGAATGTCATCTGAATCTTCGCCCTAAAAGTCCACATTCAGAGAATTTTCAGAAAGTTTCGGGACGAAACTTTCTAAGTAGGGGAGAATGTAACAACTCGGTTTTTGAGTTACAATAATAAGAATAAATTAAAAACCTAATCATCTCCCTCCTCCTTAACCAGAGCCGGCCAGCCCCGCTTCTACTTCTCCTGCAAACCGCAAGGCGTCGGCTAGGTCTCCTTATTCTTGCTCCAGCCCGTCTCCCGCAAGCCGCAGGTCCTGATTCCGCATCCCGCTCCAGCGCCGACTCCCGATCCCGCCTCATGTGCCTTATGCCACCGTCGTTCGTGCCTCCTGCTCCTTCTGCCTTGGTCGACGATGTCTCATCTAGTTCTCTTCTCTCGGGCCGGCGCTTCCTTCTCCAGTGTTGGTCGGCGAATTCATCTCTTCTCCAAGAAGCCAGCAAACCCTTCTCTGCATCCTCCTCCTCAAGAGGTCGGCAGCAACCTTCTCTCCCTCGACAGTCGCTTTCCCTCTTCTGTGGGCTCCGATTTTGCTAGGGTTTCTTACCTCTCCTCCTTGAGACTGACTGACTTTCGTGGGTAAAATTCTCCCACTTTTCCTCATCTATTCAGATTTCCTTGTTTTGCTTTGGGATTTCTTGTCTCCAAATTTTGTACAACTTGTAATTCATGAGTTTTCCCCTCCTGTTTTTGTCTAACCGTGTTGTGTTTTTGGTTCCCGGCATAGCTTCGTGACTCAAGAGATGGAATCTCTCCAAATCTCTCTCTGAATTAGGGTTTTCATAACCCAAGCGCCGTCAAGCCTCCGTTTCCGCATGGTAGTCTCTTCTCTGCTCTCTTTTAAGGGAGGTAAATTTCTTAGCCCGCTCTTGATCTAGTTATGTATCGAATCATACCTATGTTAGTGTGATGTTGTTTGCTATGTCGCTTTCATCGTTCTTGTACAGGTTGGCTTGAGTAGTGCGAATTTTGCTAGCGTCGCTTAGCCGCCGCCGCTAATTTCAGCTTCTTTTAAGGCAAGTAGAGATCTTTCTCTCTCTTGCAAACATTGAATTTCAATTACTTGGTCTGTTCTTATGATTATACGAATTCACCCTTGATTGTTTGCGTTGTTATATGAATTTAAGTATCGAATGTCTAATCCGGCAAGTTAATATCTTAGGGTTAATATTTTTGGAATGTCATGAGATTGTGATCATAGACAAATTTATTTAAATGTTCACTAAGATGAACGGATCTCTCATCTGAGGTATAATTTGAAGTATGATGGATTTTTGGGAATGATTAATAAATATCATAATGAGAATTATTAAGAATTGTATGAATTATATCATTTGGATTCACACTTACATGAATTGTATCTCACTTGACGGATGATTAGAAGACTTACAGTTCTTATGAACATGAGCAATAATTATTTTGAAGGTTAACGGTTAAGATTCCTTGCTATGATTAAATGATTGTTGATTTGTGTTATACTCATATATATACACACAGTTTTACTTTGAGGATATTTATATCTGAAAATTGTTAAATCTAAATGAATATTTGGTGTCCAGGAAAGTAGCGTATTGTAATTGTATCACTCGTAAATACTTGAACTCGCTAAATATAATGCTCTCTATCCAGTTTTGTTTGTGTCATCGAATCTTGTGACAACGAACCATATGTCATCGAATCTGCTGTCATCGAATCTGGTTTCTTAGGTCTGTTATAAGAATTGAGCGAATGTTGCTTCGTAGCTAATTCCTCTCTTAACGTGTTTATAAACTCTAATCTTGTACAACAGAATCGCTAAATTTGTATCAGGTCTTGATATGTTAGGAATCTCCTAAATCATGAACCCTTAAAAATCATTAATGTTATAAGCAAATCATTGAACTGTAGCGTCTAACTGGGCATTTGTCTGTCGTCATGGTCACGACAAGCAGGATTACTTTTCTGACAAGACTTGCACGCAGATCTGATCATGAACAATGTGTGTCCGCTATAGCATCCACACATTTCATCGATCACGACTTACAACATATTACATGAATAATTTTTAGCCTATACTCCAGAGTAGTCTAATGAACTAACTTGTTCTGTTTAGCTCTTTTATTTGTTTGTCTCGAATAGTTTTGCTTCATTAAAACTGATACACTCTTTCATTTCTGCTTTTATTACTGTTTTGTACCTTACCTTACTCACTCTGCTTATTTCAATGTTTTGAGTATTTTCCTTTTTGTTTTGGAATTGCATGAGAGTTCGTACAGCGTCGTCAGGTCCTCGAGCCCGATCAACAATAAGTTCCAGGTTCTATGTTTACATTTTCTTTTACTGTCAAATATTTCTTTTATGTAATAATTGCAATAACACATTTTCTATGTTATCATGGATAACTGTTAAGCTATTTAAATAGTTATGTACTAGAATTTGAAATTAATGGATGTGCACGCACAGTTGAATCATAATTGCATGAAAACTATAGTCGTGGCTTATAAAACATAATTTTTACAAAATACATGTGCATCTAAAATTCTCACCGTTTTAAAACTCTAAAAGTTTCCGCAATAAAATCAAACTGTTTTTCTCCAAATTAAGTACTTTAAAACTATTTTCAGTATTCTCTGCATCTGCCTTAGCAGGCATGGCTTTCATTCCGCCCAAGCCAGTGGCATCATGGCCGGCCCGAAGCGCACTCTGACTAATGTCGAGACGGGTCGTGACAAAGAGGATGGACGATAATGACGAAGGATATAGTATAAATAACAATTTCGAGAAAACTAATTAATGTCATCAACTCCCACATAGAATGATGGCACAAAAAAGGATGGACGATAATGATGAAGGATCTAGTATAAATAACAATTTCGAGAAAACGGATTAATGTCATAAAGAAGCATGAGATCATAAACTAGTACCAGTAAAATTCTGTTGGGAGGGAGCAAATGACAAATCCAACTCAATTAATTAAAAAGAATAAAAACACTCAGATGGGGGACAAAAGCAAGTCATTGTTTTAAATGTCATCCGACATGTCTCCCGACATGTCATTTTTAAGGGCAAAATGATATATTTTTCTAAAAAAACATATATTATGTATTTTGTAAAATATAGACCGACATGTCCGATTTTTTCGGATATATCGTCCGACGGAACTTTTAAATATATCAACCGCTATTTTATTTTATGTTATATAAGCCTCCTCGCAACATATGTTTAAATCATCTATGTATATATATTTTATGTTTAAATCGATTAAACTTATTTTTTTCAATTTTTTAATGTTTTATTATTACAATCAATTTTGTATAATTATTTCAAAAAAATTAATTTCATATTACAAAAGAAATATGAAAACATTTAATACAATTATTAGTTGATTATTTACATATTTTAAATATAAATTTATAAGTTTGAAAAGACTTATAATCAATCAAGGATTATTAACTTTTAAACCATCTTTATCTGTAATAAACTTTTTGTTATCAAAATAAATTTTTTGTATACTATTAAAATATTTTACAATGTATAATTTTATATTTGTTAATAATATTTTATCTTAAATATTATTGGATTTTATTTTGAAATATAAATGACTCATTTTTTATTTATTTGTTATATTATTTTTTTATTTTGATAACAAATAGGATAGTTAGTATACATAAAATAAAAAATTTATTTATACATGGAAATCCAATATTTTAAAATATCGTCGGCATGTCTCCGTCATCCGACATTTAAAAATTCAATCTAACATATCGCCGACATCCGATAATTATAACATTGAAGCCAGTAGCAACAAAACCAAATACTACCATTCCATTCAGTTGTCAATGACATATCACTTCATTTTCCATTGATAGTCAGTCACTCCTATCTTTACATGCTATGAAGTTCTCTTTAGGGCACCATTACTTCGTGTTGCAAGGACTTCCTTATATAGACAATTAAAACTCATTTGTAAAAAAACCCAAAGGAGCTCATTGTATATTTTTCTCTTTCTTGTCTTTATTCTCACATCTCCAAATGTATATTCTTCATCCACCTCTACTCCATATAAAGAGAGGAGTTCTTACGTAATAAGTTATGATTTTTGGAAAAATAATTATTTTATAGATAAATTTTTCGCATATTACTACAACATAAGGAATTTTGTAGTCCTCACTCGATTACTCATATAGTGTAATTTCTCGTAGTCTCGCTCAAACCTCTACGATTTCACGTGAACATCCGGGCCTTACAGGAGAGGTAGCAAACTCCCAGTGAGAAATTACGATCTTCTCAGATGTGCTCGAAAGATTCATTAAGCTCGATCTTCTGAACTCCCAGCACATTCACGCTCTCCTTGCAGCGACTTGATGTAACAACCTGTAATTAAAAAAAATTAAATGAAAGAGGTTAAATCAATTAAAGTACACAATGGCAAATTTGTAAATCACAAAAAAATCCCATCTATTTTCTAGTCGACCACCCCCCACCGATCCATTTATTCGGCCTAGGGCATCCAGCCTCCCGAGAAAAAAATATTGTCTCCCGCACGCCATGCCACTCCCGTCTTCGCTAATATACAGTTTGCATGCCTCTCGGCTTGATCCCCTGCTCTCGTTGGCAATTTGCCCTTACGGGGAAGAACAGGATCTTCCTTCTCAGTGATCCATTTATTATCTGAACGGATATCATAAAAATTTAAAAACTTCTCATTTACTTGCATATCTTTTTTATCTTATTGTTGCATCAACTTCATATTGTACCGCACAAAGACTAAATCGTTCATTTTCTTTTGATGTAATTGGTTTCTTCTTTTTGAATGTATCTATTTTGAAAAAATAAATATTATAAGAACATCCATGCATGAATGAAAATGAAGTCAGCCAAATAATCAATGTTATGTGTTAGGATATTTTTGTGCAATAGATCTCACCATCTCAAAGGCACTCTTGTTGCGTTCACATCTAGAAAAATTACATGTCAAACTTAGAGCCCGAATTACAAATCTTTGCAATTCCGACCAACTATCTTTGTAGGAATCCCACCAGTCAGCTGTAAATAACAATACATTAATTGTTTAATATGATAATAATTAATAGCATGTGCATTATTTAATAATTGAAAATAGCATTAAATAAATATGTTTAACCTCAAGCTCCATTGGTTCTACTTGATTTTGCAGAGTCTAACACAAATAATCCTCCAGCATGTTTGAAATGATTCATCTAAATGCCTATTTTTGTTCTCACGTCTTCATTAGGAATCATTTGTTGGAGACAAGTATAAAACTCAAATTTTACTTCTGCATTTGCTCTAAAAGATGGGTTGTATTGATAATGAGGGTTCAAATAACAAGTTGCGGCATGCAATAGCTTATGAAGTTGGCTTGACCATCTATCATCAATGGTGGCTCATATTGGCTCAAATCTATAGTAAAACACAAAATAATCATGTTTTGTGTTGGTGCTTGAATCTAAAGAAACATTTATATAATCATATTCATATTGATGAAAACACAAACAAATTACATCTTCTTGATGTTATAAAAATTTAATTGAATTATCTCTTTCGCTCTATCCATTTGCTCATATATGAATCCCAACATGCGACCCTCTAAATCAACCATTTTGAGCATTTTGATGAGCGAAAGTGCTGCTTTCAAGCATAATGTAACATGAGACCAAAATCGACCTGAATACAAAAACAATTATTTGATCAGCTTTCCTCTCCTTTGAACCAACAAATCGACTGGACTTCCATTTGGTAAAAGTAAACATCGTCATCAAACCACCTTTATTTTAAGAAAGGCATCACAATGTCAAGTAAGTTGTTACAAATCTAGTAACTGCAGGTCGGATTAACTCATTCCCCTTTGTAAAGTCAAGAAATCAAGTGTGAAGAAGAGTTCTGGAATATATGTATGTTGCATGATTATCAGGATCGCGATCCGAATCATAGGATCTTACGATCCTATGATCCAAATTTTGTAAATCGATTCGGATCTTACCTAGGATCTAAATCGGCACATCTACGACTGGGATCGCGATCCGGATCTTGGGATCTTTAGAATCGCGATCCCGACCCGATTCAACCGATATAGCCAAAGGTAACTAGAAACATGTTCAATCTTATCCGGACCCCATTCAATCGGTTCAACGCCCATAACCCATCGTTTAACCTATCCTAATCCCGCCCTCATACTCCATCACAGAATCATATCATGTTACTTTACTGTATCCCAAGTGTTGATTGCCGACTGCAAATAGAGGCCAAGAGCAACTTCTTTGGTCGCTTATAGTCCATATTTGTTTTTATTGTTAGTAAACATTGGGTGTCTTACATGAAACTGAAATTAAACTTAGTATGATATTATCGTTTTGATTTAGTTATTCAAAAAAATTAATATAGTCATTCACGTACTACTCAATTTATTGATTTTATTTTATTAATTGAGCATGTAATTTAATGATACAAAATTCAATTTTATTTTTTAGATTTAATTTATGAATGTTATAAGATCTTGCGATCCTCGATCCGATTCTACGATCCGAACAGATCCAACCTCAAAACGATATCACCTAGGATTTCGATCGTGATAACCTTGGTATGTTGTTAACTTTCTGGCATTTGCAATTGTTAATTTATGAAGATCGATTTTTTCCCAAAATCTTCTAAAATCAAGTCAATATAATGTAAGACACACGGTGTACAATATAGATGTTTTCTCTTTTTCATCAACATTTGACCAGCAGTCTTGTAATTTGAAGCATTATCTGTCACAACTTGACAACATTTCCTTCTTCAACCCTCTCCACAACTTCATCTAACATTTCAAAAACTTTATCCAAAGTGTACAACCCCATATTCGCTGAGTAGGACCCGGAGACACCAACGGTCAGGATTGGACTAGCTTCGGGCTCCCGCCCTGAAGACGTTCCCGCCCATGAGTGGGCGGGAACGCTTGCGCTTGCGCCAAGCTCCCGCCTTGGAGGAGCTCTCGCCCATAAGCAGGTGAGATCGCTTGCGCCAAGCTCTGGACAGGAAGGTTCTCAGCTCAGATTTCTTGCCGAGTGGGGCGCAGGGCCCGGGGTAAAATTACCTAATTACCCTCAGGTAAAATTACCCATATACCCTCAGGGGCTGCATTTAGTACTTTATAAACAGCGGGTTTTGACTATTGGCAGGCCAGCTAAGGGTATTTCGGTAATCTCAGGTCAGCAAAAGGCTATAAATAAACCCATAAGGGCTCCTTAGAAAACAAGCTCTCATTATCCTCCAAATCTCCGGAGCTTTCTGAGGAGCTCCTAGCCCAGTTTTTGGCTGTGGAGGGGAAGCTCTCAGAGATCTTCCGGGTGTGAGGTGGGACCTCCCTGCTGAGGGTTTGTGTTAGTCTTAGGTCCTTTGCAACTAGTCGAGGGTCGAGGCACGAGAGAAGTAGGTGGTGGCTGCACCCCAGTTTTGAACTCCCGTTGAGGTCATTTTTGGCTTCAACAGTTTTGGTGCGGTGAGCGTGGAAGGCAGCTGATACAAGAAAGCCTTGAGTTTTGTCTCATGGCTGGAGGTGAAGGTGAAGGGTCTGGTTCTGGAGGCTCCCCCACCCGGGGAGAGGAGGCGACGAGGAAGATGTTGGAGGACTTCAGGCGAGAAGTCCTGCAGACCATCAGCTTGGCCTTCTCGGCCCGAAGCGAGTGGGCCACACCTCAGGTTCCGATAGAGGAGGTCCCGCTCTTGGGCGAGAACGCCCCTGGACAGCGCCCGGGGAAGGAGGTCCCGGCGGAGGCTGGCGAGAGGGACGTGGCCGCTCGGGAGCTATTCCCAGGCCAGCGCCCAGGCAAGGAGACTCTGGCAGATTTGGGCGAGAGGGAGGCGGCTGTGCGAGAGCTCTTCCCTGGGCACGGTCTCGCGGATCGGGCCAGCCAGCCGAGGCCGCGGGACGTGCCCTCTCGCCAGGCAGGAGGCGAGAGCCCTTTCAGCGAGCTCATCATCTCGGCTCCGGTGCCGGAGGGGTTCCGGGAGCCCGACATGTCCTACTACTCGGGGAAGGATGACCCTGTACAGCACGTGCAGTGGTTTGAAGATGTCGTTTCGATAAGGCAGATGACGGATGCCTTCAAGTGTCGGCTATTTGCCATCACGTTGAAGGAGAAGGCTCGGGACTGGTTCCACCAGTTGTCAGCAAAGTCCATCTACTGTTTTGAAGATCTGCAAAGAAGTTTCCTGTTGAGGTTCTCAACATCAAAGAAGCGGAAGGAGGAGGCGGAGTGCCTGTTTGCAGTGAGGCAGAAGCAGGACGAGACACTGGGTCATTACGTTGACCGGTTTCAGGAAGAGATCCTCCTGGTCCAGGAGGTCCCAGGGTACGCGCTGATGCTCGCCTTCACCCTGGGGCTGAGGCCGGGATTCTTCATTATGGAGTTGAAGAGAGTGCCCCCCCCCCTCTCCTTTGAGGAGCTCATGGAGAGGGCGGCGAAAGAGATAGACTTCGAGAGGGCAAATCCAGCGTTCGCCAGGAAGTTGGCCAGACTGGCGGAAGATGATGTGAAGGAGCCTGCAGCAGGAAGGCAGAAGGAGCCGAGAGAGCAGAGGGAGCAAAGAGAAGAGAGAAGAAGGGAAGAACCCCGAAGACATGGGCAGCGACAGGGATGGGGGGCCCGGGAGCCGAACAACCGGTTGGGTTGGAGGCCCCAGGAGGGCCGCCCCCCGGGCCAAGGAGGAGGCTACCAAGGGAGAGATAACTTACGAGAACCCGGGAGGTTCGACCAACCGGCGTGGAGGCAGGAGCCAAGGGGTCACATCCCGCCGCCGCAAGAGGCCATGGAGGTGGGCAGAGGAAGAGGAGCAAGGAGAGGAGTTCGTGGAGCTGGGAGAAGAGGAGGCGTAGAAGGAAGAAGGGGTAGGGCGGCGTTGCTCTTTTGTGACTTCCACCAGGAGGAGGGTCATGCGACGGCCACCTGCCCTGAGTTCTTAGAGTTGAGAGAAGCAAGAGGAGCAGGGAGGACGGATCCGCCGGTTAGGATCGTGGAAGTACAGCGGGGGGAGATGGAGGATAGATGTGAAGACCAGGTAGACGTGGGAACCCGGGGAGGAATCGGGGTGATCCACGTAGGAGTGGGGATCGAGGCAACCCGCAAGGGAGCCTTCAAACCATGTACCGAAGGGGGGTCGCCTCTACCTCCCAGGCTCCCCCACCGGAAGAAAAGATCACCTTCTCGTCAGCAGACATGCCGGACTATGAAGATCCGTTCTGTGACGCCGTGGTGATCCAGACGGCGGTGGAGAATTTCACGGTCTCGAGGATACTGGTGGACAACGGGAGCTCAGTAAACGTTATCTTCAAAAAGGCCTTTGATGAGATGAGTGTTGAGGGGAAAAGGATCTTGGCTTTGGAAGGACCGCTGTTCGGATTCTCTGGAGAGAGGAAGGAAGTAGAAGGAGTAGGGCTGCATGTGAAGTTGGGAGGCGTGTCACGGAACTGCAGGTTCGTGATAGTGGACGCTCCGAGCAGTTACAACGCCATCTTTGGGCGTCCCCTCATCAACACCTTTCGCTGCGTCCCCTCCTCTTTCCACCAATGTCTTAAGTTCAATAACGGGGGGGTGCAGGTTAGGATCAGGGGGGATCTGAAGGTGGCGAGGCAATGTTATGTGACGGCGGTCAACACCGTGTCCTGGATGGCCGAGGCAGAAGAGCTAGAGAGGGAGATGGCGGAGCAGGAGGAGGATGTCGAGTAAGAGGGGATGAGCCTAGAGGAGGCGAGGAAGGAGACTGCGGAGAAGCAGGAGAAAGCTGAGAGAGAGGCCCAGAGGGGCGTAGAGGTCGAGCAGCAGCGGGAGAGCCCGGAGGAGGCGATGGAGGTAGAAGAGCAAGTAGCAGGAGGAGTGGAGAGAGAGGCCCGGAGGGGCGTGGAAGTCGAGCAGCAGCAGGAGGGGCCGGAGGAGGCGATGGAGATTGAGGAGGAAGTAGGAAGGGAGGAGTTGGAGCTGGAGGAAGAAGCAAGGGTCGGCTGGGAGCAGTCGCGGCTGGAGCCGGCCGAGGAAGTGGTGGAGATGGAGATCTTCACCAGCGCAGGGCAGGAGCAGAGGGTGCGGGTCAGCGGAGGCTTGAGTCCCGAGGACCGGGAGCGAGTACAGGCCTGCATTCAAAGCAACATCGACATCTTCGCTTGGAGCGCGGAAGACATGTCGGGCATCGACGCGGACGTGGCCTGCCACCGCCTGAACCTGGAACCCCGCACTCGTCCCATACATCAAAAGATGAGAGTCATCGCCACCAAGCTGGAGGAACCCATCCGCGAAGAGGTCAGGATGCTCCTGGAGGTCGGCCTCATCTCAGAGATCCAGTATCCAGGCTGGATCTCAAATGTGGTAATGGTTAAAAAATGGGATGGGAAATGGCGAATGTGTATCGATTTTTCTTTGTTAAATAAATCATGCTCTAAGGATTGCTACCCCCTGCCTCGGATCGACGCGCTGGTTGATTCAGCCGTCGGTTTTTCTATTATGAGCTTTTTGGATGCTTTTTCAGGTTATCACCAGATCCGGATGCACCCTCCCGATGTCAAGGATGTTTCCTTCATCACGAGGGAGGGATGCTTCAGTTATAAAATGATGCCCTTTGGGTTGAAGAACGCAGAGGCTACATACCAACGCATGATGGATCGGGTCTTCCGAGATCAAAGGGGGAGAAACTTGGAGATCTATGTCGACGACCTGATGATCAAAAGCAAGTGTGTGGATTCGCACCTGCGGGATCTAGAAGAGACGTTCGCCACCCTGCGGAAATTCAAGATGAGGCTGAACCCCTTGAAGTGTGCCTTCGGGGTCAGCCGCGAGAAGTTCCTTGGGCATCTCTTTACTCCGGCAGGGGTGGAACCCAACCCGGACAAGGTAAAGGCCATCCTGGATTTGGAATCACCTCGCGATGCCAAGGAGGTCCAGCGCTTGACAGGCAAACTGGCTGGGCTGAGCAGGTTCTTCTCCAGGTCAGGAGACAAGTGTTCTTCATTCTTCAAGGTGATGCGAGGGAACCAAAGGTTTGAGTGGACCGCCGAGTGCGAAGAAGCCTTCCAAGGGCTGAAGAGACAGCTCTCTCAGGCTCCTCTTCTTCAGAGCCCAAAAGAAGGAGAGGACCTGACCTTGTACCTTGGAGTCGGAGCTGAGGCGGTGAGCTCCGTCCTAGTAAGGGAAGAAGGAAAGAAGCAACTGTCCATCTACTACGTCAGCCGGATCTTGAAGAAGGCAGAGCTCCGCTACCCCATCCTTGAAAAGTTGGCTTACGCTTTGGTCGTCTCTGCAAGGAAACTCCGGCCGTATTTTCAAGCACACTCGATTAGGGTGGTGACCGACCATCCTATTCGCAAGATCTTTGAAGGGGTAGAGCACTCGGGAAGACTTGCCAAGTGGTCCATTGAACTAAGCAAGTTCGACATCTCTTTTGTTCCGAGACTCTTCATTAAGGCGCAAGCGGTGGCGGACTTTCTGGCGGACTATGTTGTCGAAGTCGAGGAGGGAGAGCAGCAGCCACAGGAAGCGTGGAAGATGATGGTTGATGGGGCCTCGGGAAAGCATTCTCTCGGGGGAGGAGTGGTGTTGATAAGCCCCCAGAGAGTCGCGATAGAGCAGGCGGTGGCTTACCACTTTCCGGTGACCAACAACCAAGCAGAGTATGAGGCCGTGATCGTCGGCCTTCGCTTGGCAAAGGAGCTTGAGATCCAGGATGTGGAGGCCTTCACTGACTCAATGGTAGTAGCGTCGCAGATCCGAGTAGAGTTTGAAGCTCGGGAGCCTACCCTCATAAAATACATATCCAAGGTAAGGACGATCATCGGTGGGTTCCGGTCATTCTCAATCCAGCATGTCCCCAGGGAGGAGAGCGCGGCCGCCGATCGATTGGCGAACTTTTTCGGCCAGCAATTGAGGAAGGGGAGTTGATGGAGGTAGGTCGGTGATCCTCGTGGGTGGACCCGTTGGTAACCTTCCTGACCACAGGCAGGCTGACAGAGGAGGTTAAGGATGCAAAGAGCTTCAGGCGCAAGGCAGCTCATTACATGATGATAGAAGGGGGGTTGCATCGTAAGATGTTGTCAGGGCTCCTGGCAAGATGTGTAACCGAAGAAGAGATCTCAAGGATCTTGGGAGAAGTGCACTCGGGCGAGTGCGGCAGTCATTCTGGAGGTAGGATGTTGGAGGCAAGGGTGGTCAGGTAGGGATACTTCTGGCCCACCCTAAGGAAGGATACCGTGGAGTTTGCAAGGAGGTGTCAAAAGTATCAGCTCTGCGCCCCCCTCCAGCTCTTGGCAGCTTAAAGGCTCCAAAGCATCGCGGCACCGTGGTCGTTCGCTATCTGGGGGATGGATTTGGTTGGGCTTTTTCCTCCGGCTAGTGGGCAGAGGAGATTCCTCTTGGTCATGGTCGATTACTTCTCAAAGTGGCTGGAGGTTAAGGCCTTGGCCAAGGTCACCTCGGAAGTCATAGAGAACTTCGTCTGGGGGAAGATCATATGCAGGCACGGGCTGCCTCAAGCGATAGTAACAGATAACGGCCCCCAGTTTGCCAGTGAAGAGTTCATCAGCTTCTGCGCCCAAATGGGGATAGACCTCAGATTTGCCTCTGTCCACCACCCCCGGAGCAACGGCCAGGTGGAAGCGGCAAACAAGATTATTGTGAACCTGCTCAAGAAGAAAGTGGAAAACTTAAAGGGAAATTGGGTGGAGCAGCTTCCCTCGGTCCTGTGGGCCTTGCGAACGACCCCGAACACGGCCACCGGTGAGACCCCCTTCAAGCTTTCTCACGGGTGTGAGGCGGTCCTACCAGTGGAGTTCGAGGTTCGGTCCCCGCGGGTCGCAGCCGCAGGAGAAGGAGACGAGACGTGGAGGTTGGAGAACGAGGAGGGGTTACGGCTCTCGCTAGACATGGTGGAAGAGCTGCGGGACGTGGCAGCCATCAGGCAAGAAGAGATCAAGCGGCGGATGGCCAAGTATTTCGATAAGCATGTCAGGGTCAAGCAGTTTGCTGAAGGAGATCTGGTGATGAGAAAGGTTGACGCGGCAGGAAGGTTGGCTCCCGTGGGCAAGCTCAACCCGAACTGGGAAGGACCTTACATAGTGAAGGAAGTCCTTGGAACAGGAGGTTACTACCTCCAGGGCGTGGAGGGGAGGGTCTTAAGCCACACCTGGAGCGGCGATGACCTAAAACGCTTCTACCCGTGAGATGGGGAGGGTGTAATTATGTATCCAAAATCAAGCTTGTTATACTACATCAATTGACTTGTTTTTCTCTTGCCTATTGCGAAATTTTTATGATAGAATGTAATTATGTGTTTTGTAATACCCCGAGCTCGGCTCGGCCCCAGGTAGACCCGCTGCGCAGGCTCTCATCTAGCTGGCAGGTCTGAAGGCTCGCCTGTGGGGGATAGGTCTGGTTTGAGGAAACTTCATCGGCACCCCGAGCTCGGCTCGGCCCCAGGTAGACCCGCTGTGCAGGCTCTCATCTAGTTGGCAGGTCCGAAGGCTCGCCTGTGGGGGATAGGTCTGGTTTGAGGAAACTTCGTGGGCACCCCGAGCTCGGCTCGGCCCCAGGTAGACCCGCTGCGCAGGCTCTCATCTAGCTGGCAGGTCCGAAGGCTCGCCTGTGGGGGATAGGTCTTGTTTGTGGAAACTTCATCGGCACCCCGAGCTTGGCTCGCCCCCAGGTAGACCCGCTGCGCAGGCTCTCATCTAGCTGGCAGGTCTGAAGGCTCGTCTGTGGGGGATAGGTCTTGTTTGTGAAAACTTCATCGGCGCCCCGAGCTCGGCTCGCCCCCAGGTAGACCCGCTGCGCAGGCTCTCGTTAGCTGGTAGGCCCGAAGGCTCGCCTGTGGGAGGGAAGTTTTTGATCCTAAGAGACACTTCGACTCGGATGTTCTGAGCAGGACAATAAACGCACCCGGAACAGGGAACGAAAGGTCTCGGCAGGGAGAGGTCTCGGCCAGGGGAGGTCTCGGCCGGGAGGTCTCTGCCAAGGGGATCTCGCCAAAAGGAAGTTTCCGACGGGAAGGCTCTTGACAGGATCCTTGGTCAGACAGTGGGAAGAGCTAGGCGAAAGTTTCAAACAGTTCGCGCAAGGTAAAGAGGAACGGTCTCGCCTTAAAGGGCCTACGAGCAATGTTCCCGGCAGGCGGTCCTCGGCAGAGCGTGGAAACGAGACGTCTAAGCCCTGTGCTCTCTCGGCAGGTTCCCGTCTATCCATCGCTAAGGGAGACTACCCTAGGGGGGCCAAGGGCCTCGGCGGAAGCATGGTTGAGAAGCACTCGGCCTCAACAGTCGTATCAAACACATTTACAATAAAAAGAAAAAAAAAAGAAGAAAGAAGAAGAAAAAGAGGACATACAAACGTTTACAAAATATTTACAATGTATTTACTCAATGTAATTACAAGTCTAGAGCATCTCGTTCATTACAACCAAAAGAGAAAAGAAAGGGGGGCCTTCAGGGAGACGCGTTGTACCCCTCCGAGCTCTCACTTGAACTCCCGTGAGAGCTCTCGCCTGAGCCCTCTCCGGATGTCTCGCCACCCGCGGCAGGGGATTTCGGGACATCCGAAGGCGGGGAATCGGGCACGTCGGGGGGCTTCGGGACGGGCTCGAAGAGCCAAGGGAGGAGCTGGCGAGCGGTGACAGACTTGCCTCTCTCGTCCAAGCAGCCTACGTCTCGCAGCGTCTCCAGGGTCAGCTTGACTGTCGCTTGAGCGTTGGCTTGAAGGAGCTTGTCGATGTCGTATTCTGAATAGTGGCGGCTCCTCAACCTTTCGTCCAGCAGAGGAGGAGGAGGGACCGCGGTCGCCTCCATGCGCCGGAGCTGGTCCCTCAGCAGGACGTTCTCGTATCGCGTTTGGGCTAGCTCCGCGCGAAGCGCCACGGCCTGAGCGGAATCCTGCATAACGAGAGGTTAGCATGAGAGGAAAAAGGTTGAAATCTACAGTGGCGAGAGCAAATGCCGCGAAAGGTCTCGCTTACCTCTTCCGCCGGGCGCGAGGACAGCAGTTGCTTAGCATCTGCCAGCTCTTTCTTCAAGGCAGACGCCTGAGCCACCGCCTCCTCTCTTGCTTTGAACATATCTTGGAAGTTGCGGTCGATAGTGATACTTTGACGCGCGCACATATGCGCAAGCTCGATCCCGCGCATCAGGGCCCGGGTGGAGTCGTAGGCCAGGAGTCGGGTGGTCATTTTATCGTAGATGCTGGCATTCTGCCGGCTGTAAAGGCCGTAGCCCAAGAAGAAGGCCTCGTTGGTGACCTCCTCTCGCTCCACCCAGCTGGGTAACAGAGACGAGATCGAGACCCCGTTGGTATCAGGGTCCCACTGAAGCAGCGATTTATTTTCCGCATCAATGCACTTCGTGCCAAGACCAAAATTACGATGACCCCGCGGCACCTCTCCAGGCGGAGACTGAGCGGAGGTCTCGGCGGCGACTCCCGCGCCATCTGCCCCACCGGGGGCCGGGGGGTTCTCGGCAGGTGCCTCGGCGTCACTCCTGGTAACAGCAATCTCGCTGGCGGCCTGCAAGATCTCTTCAAAGGAACGGCCTGAAGCGGGAGGGCGGGAGGGCGGAACCGCTACGGCTTTACACTTCTCGGCAGCGGTTATTTTGGGTCTCTTGAGCGCTTGGGGCAAAGGGACGTCGGGCTTTCGCTTCCCGGCACCGGTCGAAGGAAGCGGGGCCGGCTCGTCCTGGCAAGCTTGAGTCGCGGACTTCGCGAGAGCCAGCGGATCTCTCACGGTTTGGCTATCGGCAGCATGAGCCTCGTCGAAGGGTTGGCGCAGGGGGATCTCGCGCTCTCCTGCAGAGGCGACAGCCCTCAGCACTAAATCTTAAAAGGGGGGGAAATAGCGAGTCAAAGGCGAGACCGTACCTTCGCCCGGGGGCACGGGGGGGAGCGAATCGACGCCCCGCCGGAGGAACTGGACGTCGAAATCCTTGGTTTCGAAGAACTCAAGGAGGGCGCTCTCGTGCGAGCCCAAGGAGGGCGGCTTGTAGGCGGCGTCCTCATACTGAATGGGCGCGAGAGGAACGTTGCCGAAATCGCCGGAAACGAAAACGAACTTCTCGCCTCAGTGATGGTGCTTGTTGGCGAGACTGGTGGTCTTGAGCAGCTGCCCTGAGAAGAAGACCACCCCTCCCTTAGCGCGGAAGGTAAACAGCTTCCTGAAGATGGGGAGGCTGAACTCGATCCTCTCGGATCGCATGTAGCAGATGAACGCCACAAGGATAGCGACCGAATTAGGATTCAGCTGCGCGGGAACCACTCCATAGTATCGGAGGGTCTGGCGCATCTCTGGCCAGAGTGGGAGGCGGAAGCCCACCTCGAAGTGCTCAAGGGGAATGGCGAGCTCCCCCTCCCCCGCACTGTTCACCCTGTCGCGGTTGTCATGGTTTCGCGCGGTGAAGCCGACGGAAATATAGCGAGACTGGATCAGTTGGAACTCCTCCATGGTTAGGCTACAAGGGGGGAACTGATGCTTTTGGAAGGCTTCCGCGCAATTGGAGCGTCCCTCGCTTCCGCCCGGCATCGTGCTTGTGGTGTTGAGGGCGAGGTCTTAAGAAGAGAAGCGAGAGCGAGAGCTAAGCGAGAACGGGAGAGGGAAGCGGAAGCAAGCAGGAGCTCTCGGCAAACCGCGAAAGCAACGGGGAAAAAAGCAAGGGTTTCGGATCGGAGAAATAAATATGGTAGGTGGACGCCCCTATTTATAGAAAATCGCAGTCATGATGGCTATTCCCAAAAAGGCGGCGGGGGTACAGCCGTCACGCCCTAAGTCGGCGACGCCTCGATTTCCCGCCCAAGATTGACAGCGACTGACCGACAAAACAGATTAATACAGGCATTCGGGGAAGACTGCGACAAACGAATCCAGCGGAAGCCGGAGTCACTCTCGCCGAGCGAGAACCGGATAAAAAAATAATAATAATAAGGATAAGTCATAAGTTGACTGATAAGAAAATAACAGGGTACATTGGGGAAGGGGAAGGTCGGGGGGTAAGAAAGGATGAGACTTCGCGAATCAATAAGGTTCCCACCGCCATCGTCCTCGTTCTCGCTGCCTAGTCCTCGGTGGCGCATGCGGGTTGAAATAGGACGATAGGACGGTGCATCCTAGGTTGATTCGGCGGGACTGGTCTCGGATCCGCGCAATACACCTCTCGGGAGAAAACTCGGTGGTAGGCCCACCTGGCTGATCCATCTCGCCTACGAAGTAGTCTCGCTCCAGAGCCTCCAGCCTCTTCTCCACCGATTGGCGGAACTCTCTCGCCGCAGAGCCATGGGCCCGCTCCCATAAGATTCGACAGGACGGTGGCAACCCTCTTCCCCCGCCTTTTAGCGCTCCCGGCACTGGTCAAGATTTTCTCCATCTCGTCAGATGAAGGGAAGGGGGAGCTCTCGTCGTCCACCCCCTCTCTGTCTTCGTCGTCATCTTCATCTTCATCCTCTGCGTCAGCTCCCGACCGCGAGCCTGGATCCCCTAACAAAAGAGTTCCACGGTCATGGCGAGAGCTAAGCAACAATTATGATAAGCATACCGCATACCTGCAGTATGGCGAGAACCGCCGGCCGACGGCAAGCGAGAAGGCCCAGCCCACCCCCCCCCCCCCCCCCCCCCCCCCCCCTCAGTTCCAAAGAGGAGGTGGAGCGGCTTTCCTTTTCCCGGGGGGAAGATTTTACGCGTGGTGATCCCGGCTTGGCCGGAAGCAGAGGGAAGTTGTCCTCTCCCACAGGATGGCTGGCATCCTGGGGAGCTACGGAAGATTCGACAACCACTCCTTCCGTCGGTAGGGTGGAAACAACCGTAGGGGCAGGCCGAATAGCGGCCCTTACTTCGTTTTCCCGGGTGGCAAGATCCGGTTTGGCGGAAGCTGGTGCTGCGGGAAGTCAATTCAGCAATCTGAGACTGAGTTAGGAGTGAGAGTGGAAAAGATACCTGCAGTTCTCGGGGAGTCAGCCGGAGGAGCGACCTCCGAGACCCGCAGTTGATTCTCAGGAGGACGAGATGATGAGTCCAAGGGCTCCTGCGGGGGCCTGACGTCGCCAGGGGCCGTTTCCTGCGAGAAGTACCGCGTCAGCTGCAAATCCTCTTGCGTAAACAGCTAGTGGTTTCAATGATCAGCGAGTCAGAGACATACCTTCGGCGGAGAGGGATCATCCGCACGGCTTGAGGTCGGGGTAGGCGAGCCCCTGTTCTCGTGAGACAGGTCTCGCTGGACCACCTTCGCCCTCTTCTTCTCTTTCTTTTTCTTCTTTAGCTGAGAGAGCTCAGCGGCTGACGAATTTCTCGCCAGTCAGGGGGCAACCAAGACGCAGTTAGCCTTGGCTCGCGCCTGGGCCGCATTGATGCGGTCTTGAAGGTCCTGCGGGAGCGGTTTGTCAACACGCTTGGAACGCATTGCAGAAGGAAGCGAGAACTCAGACAAGGAGCGACGATTCGGGGGCGGATTTACGGCTGTCTATCAGCACATATATATATAGCCACGGTACGGCCCACCAAAAGATTCTCTGATGATGACACGTGCTCAGTGAATATTTACGGGTTGGACGTGTCTTTTCGAGCGCAGAGCTAGCTCAAAAAGAGCGGGTATTGTGTACAACCCCATATTCGCTGAGTAGGACCCGGAGACACCAACAGTCAGGATTGGACTAGCTTCGGGCTCCCGCCCTAAAGAAGTTCCCGCCCATGAGTGGGCGGGAACGCTTGCGCTTGCGCCAAGCTCCCGCCTTGGAGGAGCTCTCGCCCATAAGCAGGTGAGATCGCTTGCGCCAAGCTCTGGACAGGAAGGTTCTCGGCTCAGATTTCTCGCCGAGTGGGGCCCAGGGCCCGGGGTAAAATTACCTAATTACCCTCCGGTAAAATTACCGCTATACCCTCAGGGGCTGCATTTAGTACTTTATAAACAGCGGGTTTTGACTATTGGCAGGCCAGCTAAGGGTATTTCGGTAATCTCAGGTCAGCAAAAGGCTATAAATAGACCCATAAGGGCTCCTTAGAAAGCAAGCTATCATTATCCTTCAAATCTCCAGTGCTTTCTGAGGAGCTCCTAGCCCAGTTTTTGGATGTGGAGGGGAAGCTCTCAGAGATCTTCCGGGTGTGAGATGAGACCTCCCTGCTGAGGCTTTGGGTCAGTCTTAGGTCCTTTGCAACTAGTCGAGGGTCGAGGCACGAGAGAAGTAGGTGTTGGCTGCACCCCAGTTTTGAACTCTCGTTGAGGTCATTTTTGGCTTCAACACAAAGTTTTGGAGATTTTTGAAGTATCTATCGATGATAAGAACACCGTGCATTTGGGATTATTCACCAAGAAGTTGCATATAGATCTTCGTTTCATATCTAATCATCCATCAGACATAATCGTACAACCAAATTTTTGTCATTCCACCGTGTACTCATCTAGTAATTTTATAGTTATATCAACTTCTTGTTTTAGCTATTTTACCGCAATATCATTATAGGAAGGTAGTTTCATTCTGGGATCATGTTGGCCGATTGCTTCACCATGCTAATGAACTTTGGGTTCTTGACATAGTTGAAGGGAATGACACTTGTATAAAAAAAACGACCAATTTGTTGACATGCTTTTTCGCATGTGTCCTATTTGAAAATATGATTAATTGTAGAATGACTTGATTTTCTAACAAATAAATTCATTGGCTCTTTTTCTTTTGATTTTTTAGTTTGTCTCGCACCAACCTCAAACTCATCCTCCCCTTCCTCAATATTTCTTTTTTTCATTAAAGCTTCCTTTCCATGTGCTTGAAGAATACTCAAAAAATTATTATCTAACATCCTCGTGTATTTTTGTTCACGATTCAACATTAAATTTAGTACTTGTTGCGTGATGTTTCAACCTGTATATTCCACCAAATCGAATTACCTGACAATATTTGCACTGCACTTTCTTAGTAGTACTATCAATCTCAATCACATGGAGCCACTCCGGATCACTTCTTGAACCCAACGCATTCTAGCAAGACTTTATGTTAGTGTGCTAGGAAGCTGAACCCGAACCACACATATCTCTTTTTCTAGCATAAGTAAAGAATCAATAAACAAGGAAGCATAAAAAATGAGGGTATATATAAAGTATAAGAAATCTCGTCATTATTAAGAATTTCCTCCTATAGGAAAAACATTAAACATGTTAGTATTATAATTTATAAAGATTTATCACTATCTGGATTTTCCTACTACAACTACAAGGAATCAATGAAAACATCACAAAATAAAACATATAGAAGTTGACATGGAGAGGAGTACTGGAGTAGCGCGGTGGAATAGTTAGGAGATATCCTCCTTAATGTTAGACAAGTTAGGAGATATCTACAATAGCGTCTGCCATATATAAATACAAATATAGTTATATAGTTATACACTTACAGACTTATACTTGTTAATAATGAAATCACATTATCTAGCAAATACAATACAAAGGAGTGGCTAAGAAGACATGGACACCTGAAGCCAACAGCAACAAAAAAAATTAAATAAACAATCAGGTGGCCTAATATAAAGATCTAGATACATCCACTGATAGAAAACCAAATAATGAAATCAGGTACACTGATAATGTTTATCTAAATCTTCAAACTATCTGGTGGTAGCTAATATGAATATCTAGATACACTGATAATGAAGATCTAAATAAACAATACACTGATAATGAAGATCTAAATAAACAATACACTGATAATGAAGATCTAGATACCCGATATATGCCAGTAGCTAATATGAAGATCTAGATAAACAATATATGCCAGGTAAAAAATTAAATAATGAAATCACATTATCTAGCACAATATCTAGATACACTGATAAAGCAAATGCCAATAGCAACATTAAAAATTTTAAATAAACAATAAGATTTAACTTAAAATAACACCTGAATCCTAATATGAAGATCTCCGGGAAGAACATCCCACCTTCCCTGATTTCCTGCTTTTGATACATTAATCGTTAGAGAAAAAGAAGAGCGGGATGCGAAGAGCACTGACCATTAGAGAAAAAGAAGAGCATGATGCGAAAATGGAGAAGGATCTTTGATACCTGGTGAGATAACAGTCGGCGTCGGAAGAGAGAAAGGAAGTGAGCGTCGGCGGAGAGAAAGGAAGCGAGCGTCGGCGGAGAGAAAGGAAGCGAGCGTCGGCGGAGAGAAAGGAAGCGAGCGTCGGCGGAGAGAAAGGAAGCGAGCGTCAGCGTGGACGTCGGCGTCGGGAAAGAAAGTGAGCGCCCGCGATGTCTGCAAAGAGAAAGGAAGAGGAGAACTGAAGCGCAAGCAGTGAAATAAGGTTTTACCGAGTGCCTGGGCCCGAATTTTATAATACGATCCGGATCGATAGGACCGGGATCGAATCGCGATATTGGCGTGTGTTTCCCCCCTACAAGGATGAATATACAATTCTTTTCCTCTCATCTGATTGGGTATCAGAGCAGGTTCGCCCCGATCTCGTCGTGCCCTATCTTCCTGCATCGTGCACAAGTGCCGATCCCGCATCGTTGCTTCCCGCATCGTACCGATCCGGCATTGTGCGTCTTTCGCAACGATGTGAGGCCCTCGCCTCTCCCGCTTTCCGCATCGTGCCTCTCTTGCGTCTTCCGCTTCCCGCATCGTGCCTCTCCTGGGTCTTCCGCATAGTGCTGTAGCTGATCGGCTATCGTGCGTCTTCCGCTTCACTCACCGTGCCTCTACTGCGCGATAGCTGATCCCTATTGTAGCCGATCCTTTCTTCCCTTCGATCATTCCTTTCCGCCGCTAATTTGGTTGGTGTTTATCGCCCCTTCCCTCACTTCCTTTCATCTCATGACTTAGATCTGTGATCTACGGCCTTCCTTTTTTTGGGATGGGTTCTTCTTCTGTTTAAGGGTTTCCCTGCCATCCTCCCTTAGAGATTTTTTTTTTTGCATTCTCTTGTTCTCATCCCATGAATTCCTTGCTCTTCGGTTTGAATGATGGCTTTGCACGGCGCATTACTACCGCCCTTCTCAATGAAAAAAGTTTTATTGTTTGGTCCAACTCTATGCGAGTCCATCTTGCCGGACAGGACAAGCTTGATTGGCTTGAACCTAATGGTGTTCTCAAGCCTTCCGATGAAAAGGCAATCCGTCAATGGCGCACGGAAAATTTCAGGATTCTCGGGTGGCTTCAGTGCTCCATGGAGCCCCAGATTTACGAGCAGTTCATGTGATTTGATTCAGTATCGTCTCTTTGGGCTGCCTTGACGCGTACCTACGGCCACACACGCGTTGATACACGGATTTATTTTGTCTTCCAGGAGATTTCTACTGCTCGTCAGGGGGACCGTTCTGTGCACGAGTATTTTACCTTTCTCACAAGGAGATTCCAGGAGCTTTCTGACCTTGAGTCGCTTAGTGTTTTTCCACATCCACAGGATCTGCTTGTTGCCAAGCGGCGACAGGAGAAGCGAGAGACCTATCAGTTTCTGATGGGCTTGAGGCCCGAGTTTGAGCAGATTAGGGTTCAGATTGTCAGCATGAACCTTCTTCATGATATCTTGGATGCTTATTCCATGGTGGAGGAGCATGAGCGCCGTGCTCGCCTGACTGCTGTTTCGCCCGTTCCAGCTTTTGTTCCTCTTCCAGACCAAATGGCCCTGGCTTCAAGTCGTATTTCTTCTGTGCGTGGGAGGCGTACTTCTACCTCTAAAGGTAGCGTGGGTGGTCGCGGCAGCCCATTTGCCTCTGTTCAGTGTCAGCACAGCCTCCGGACTGGTCATGAGAAGGCTCGATGCTGGTTGCTCTTTCCTCACCTACGCCAGCAGTTCTCTGCCACATGTGATGCCGCTGTTACTTCTTTCGACTTTGGGGGCCAGCCTGATTCCAGTGCATCTTATGGGGCTCCTTCCGCCGACTGGAGTCAGCTTATGGCTCAAGTGCAGCAGCTCCAGTCTCAGCTTCAGCTGCAATCTCCGTTTCAGACTCCGCACCAGCCTCTTCCTGCTCAGCCGTTGCCCGCCTCCTCGTCGTTCTCGTCGACTTCAGCGACTGCGTCAGGTACCTCGATGGCCTTTCATGTCACTCAAGAGGAGTCTTCTTCTACCTGGGTGATCGACTTTGGTGCCACTGATCACATGACTGGTGAGACACGCCTATTCTCTTCTCTTGAGTCTCTAAACGTCCATCGGCAGGTTCGTCTTGTTGATGGATCTGTGACCCCCATCCTTCACCGGGGCACAGTCCGTCTGTTTCCCTCATTCTCCTTGGGTTCAACTCTTCATGTTCCCAAACTTGCTTTAAATCTTCTTTCTGTTAGTCAATTGATTCGTTCGATGCATTGCTCTGTGAGATTTTCTCCTTCTGGCTGTGTTTTTCAGGACATGACCACGAGGACTTTTGGCTACGGCCGTGAGCGCGGCAAGCTATACCAGCTGGATCTTCCACCTCCTTCGCCCTGTCTCTCACCCTCATCCATCGCTGCTGCTACTACTTCACCTACTCTTTGGCATGTTAGACTGGGGCATGCGAGTCCCCAAATTGTGTCGTCTCTTTTTCCGAGTGTCTCATTTGAGAACTCTTTTCAATGTGATGTGTGTCAGCTTAGCAAACATACACACACTTCATATCATGTTTCTATTTCTCGTATTTCTGCACCGTTTGATATTATTCATTCAGATGTTTGGGGGCCAACCCCGGTTGTTTCTTATGATGATTTTTTTGTATTTTGTTACTTTTATAGATGATTTTACTCGTTGATGTTGGGTCTATCTTATGCGTGTCAAATCTGATGTCTTTGATTTATATACCCAGTTTGCTAGTATGGTTAAGACTTAGTTTTCCTCCCATATTCGGGTACTTCGCTCCGACAACGGGGGAGAAAATACCTCTTCCTCTTTCACTGATTTCCTTACTAGCCAAGGAACCCTTCATCAATTCTCGTGTCCCTATACACCAGAACAGAACGACATGGCGGAACGCAAGAATCATCATCTCTTGAATGTGATCCGGTCTCTTCTTTGTGGATCTCATGTTCCCAAATCGTTTTGGAGTGTTGCCCTTCTTACGGAAACCTACTTAGTCAACTGTCTGCCTTGTCAGCCTTTAGTGGGTCGGGTACCCCTTAGTCTTCTATCTCCTCGCCGCCCTCTGTTTCCCGTCCCTCTTCGGGTGTTTGGGTGTGTGTGTTTTGTCCGGGACCATCGTCCGACTCGGACAAAGCTTGATGACAAAGCTATCTGGTGCCTATTTTTGGGATATTCCTCCTCTTCCAAGGGCTATCAGTGTTTTGACCCCTCTTCTCGCAGGACTTTTCACTCCCTAGATGTTACGTTATTGGAGGATGTCCCCTTCTATGGTACCTCCCTTGTCCATGTTGCTCCTTTTGCTCCTCCACAGCCGGCTCTGGTTGCCCTTCTCCGTTGCATGCCTCTCTTATGTTGCAGACATACACTCGTGGCCCACGCAGGCCCTCCCATGTCCATCACATTCTTTGGGATCCACTGGTTACACCCAGCTCACAGGACCTTGTGCCACATCCTCTAGCGGGTGATGCTTTTCCCTCCTCTGACTTACCCATTGCACTTCGCAAGGGTAAGCGGTCTTGTGTTACTGACCATCATGTGGCAAGCTATGTATCCTACCAGCGTCTTTCCCAGGGTTACCAGGCTTTCCTGACTGCTACCGACCAGATCAGAGCTCCGAGTTTGACGACTGAGGCGTTCCAGCACCCAAAGTGGGTGGCGGCCATGGAGGATGAGATGTCCGCACTACAGAAGGCGGGCACCTGGCGTTTGGTCCCTCTTCCTGCAGATCGGAAAACTGTTGGATGTCGTTGGGTTTACACTGTCAAGTATAATGCTGACGGTTCTCTTGCCGCTACAAGGCCCGTCTTGTCGCGAAGGGCTTCACTCAGACTCCTGGGGATTACGGTTTGACCTTTGCACCAGTGGCCAAGCTTTCTACTATCCGTCTACTTGTTTCTATCGTTGTCTGTCATGGGTGGCCTCTTTATCAGATGGACGTGAAGAATGTCTTCCTCATTGGTTATCTTGTTGAGGAAGTTTATATGGATCCGTCCCCCGGTTACAAGCGTCAGGGGGAGTATTTGGGTCATGTTTGCCTTTTGCAAAAGTCCTTGTATGGGCTGAATCAGTCTCCTCGTGCATGGTTTGAGCGGTTCGGTATTGTTGTGCTTCAGAGTGGGTTCACCAAATGTCATGTCGACCACACGTGCTTTGTTCGGACTGTTGTGGATGGTCGTAGGGTCATTATTCTTATCTATGTGGATGATATCATCCTTACGGTGACGATAACTCAGGGATACTTCAGATCAAGGGGGTTCTTCAGAAGGCATTTGAAGTGAAAGATTTGGGGCCTCTGAAGTATTTTCTCGGGATTGAGGTTGCAAAATCTCAGTAGGGGATCTCCTTATCTCGGCGCAAGTATACACTCGACCTCTTAAGTGATACCGGTCTTCTTGGGTGCTCTCATGTGTCTACACCCACGGATCCAAACCACTGCCTTCACGCCGAGTCTGGCGATCCTCTCCCTGAACCGGACAGATATCAGCGTCTTGTTGGCAGACTTATCTACTTAACCAACACTCGCCCTGACATTAGCTTTGTTGTGAGTGTAGTCAGTCAGTTCATGCATGCTCCCCGAACTTCTCACCTAGATGCAGCATTTTGAATCCCTCACTACTAGAAGGGATCTCCTGGCCTAGGGCTCTTCTACCGTTCATCTCCGGTCCCTGGCCTCACTTGTTACACAGATTCTAACTATGCTGGTTCCCTCACGGATCGACGTTCTACTTCGGGGATGTGCACTTTCTATAGTGGCAATCTTATTTCCTAGAAGAGCAAGAGGCAGAGTGTTGTCTCTCGCTCGTCTGCTGAGGCTGAGTACGGGGCTATGGCCCATGACACTACTGAGCTCCTTTAGATGAGCACTCTCTTAACCGAGCTTGGCTCTCCTCCCTCTGGTTCTTCGACTCTTGTGTGCGACAATCAGTCCGCTCTCATGCTTGCCTCCGACTCGGTTCTGCACGAGAGACTAAGCATATTGAGGTTGATATTCACTTTCTCAATGAGCACATCCGTTCAGGAACTCTTGAAGCGTCTTATGTTCCCACCGCAGAGCAAATTGCAGATGCCTTCACCAAGGCGGTTGGGCCTTCCAGACTTCTCTCTACATGTGGCAAGCTGGGCTTGCTTGACCTCTTCGTGCCAGCTTGAGGGGGAGTATTGGCGTGTTATTTTTATATCTCCTTGTATCTCATATGTGTGTGTGTGTGTGTGTGTGTGTTTCCCCCTATGAGGATGAATATACAATTCTTTTCCTCTCATCTGATTCGCGATTCTACCGATCCTACGATCCGAATAGCGTTCCCAATTGAAAGAGGCCGATTTCGATCCTCTTTGAGATCCGGATCGAAATTTAGAATCTGAATCGTAGGATTGTGCGATCCTAAGATCCAGATCGCGATCCTGACAACGTTGACCGTAGTACACGATAAGCAACATCATAATGTCTGATCCTGGGAGTATGTATATATCTACTCAAGATTCCTACAGCATATATAAATTCAGGACGAGTGTAAGATAGGTATAAGAGCCTCCCAACCAATCTCTGATAACTCGAGGCATCAGTGTGGTCGCCACCACTCTCTCCATCAATCATATGATTCTCCTTCATAGGAGTGTTAGCTGGAACACAACCGAGCATATCAGTCTCTTTTAACATATCTGTTAAATAATATTATGAAAAATGATGTATTGGCCCATTAATATGGTCCATGTAGGATTAGTGTTTTAGTCTCACATTGTTTGTATAGCTGAGTCCTCCTCTCCTCTCTCTTATATATTTGTAATCATACTTGTATTTTTGTATTCAAGAAATATATACAAGGTTTGAACCACTTTTCTACATGGTATCAGAGGAAGCGATCCGGCCTGTTTTTTTTCTAACTGCCCAGACCTCCGTTTAACCGGGCGCCTTGTGTGTCGGCCTTCTCGCATTGTCTCTGTGATTTCCTCTTTTCTACTCGCCTCCTTCCTTCTCACTCGTGGATCCACCTCTTCTTTCCCCTCTATGCTCCTCTTTATAGTCTTCCTCTCTCTAACTAGTGGACCCCACTTCCGTGCGGTTAGTTTTTAACCGTTGTGGGTTGCTTTCTACCCACTGCGGCTTTCCTTTCTACCCACTGGGGGTGGTCTCTGCATGTCGTGGGTTGCTACTTTTCCTACGGTTTCATCTAACTGTTTGGTTTTTTGTTCTATTCGTGGCGGCCTGCTTGTATCAGCTGCGAACTGCTTTTCTGTCCGCTGCGGCCTTCTCTCTCTCCTTGTCGTGCCGACTTATTTACCGCTGCGACCTCACTTCTTGTCGCGCGGTCTTCTTGTCGTGCAGATTCTTATCGCACGAAGTCTTCCCGCTCGTGTAACCAGGAGTCTTCCCCGCTGCGGCCTAGTTTCTTGTTGCACGGTCTCCTTGTCGCACAGGCCTCTTGTGTGGGGTCGTCTTGTCAACTGGACTGTCTAGTCGCTCGTCTCTTGTCGTTTGCCCGCTGCCTCGTGTTTGTCTGCTAACCTTGGTTGTTCGTGCGGATTGATTGCGGCTTCTCGTTTTCTCGATTGTTCTTGTTGCGGTCTGCCTCTAGCCGCACGGTTTAAGTGCCTGTTGCTAGCCACCTCCTTCTAGTCGCTGTCGGCCGAGGATTCTAGCCACCATTCTTCTAACCGTTGTAGTCTTCTTTTAACCGTTGCGGGCTTCTTTTAACCGTTGCGACCTCATGGCGTCTGAAAATTCTAATGCCTCCTTTGTTTTGCCTGATCGTGTTGCCGCTCCAGTACCTTAGCTTCGTGATGAACTCCGGATTATTACTATTTCTCTCAATGGGAAGCAAAATTTCGTGGAATGGGTATATTCGGTTCGTCGCGTTCTGCAGACGAAAGGCCTTCTTCATCACCTAACTCGGGTCACGCCGACCGCTCCCACCGATGAGTGGCTTCGTGATGACGGGAGGGTCCAATCTTGGCGGCTCAACTTCATGGACACCGAGCCATATTGAATGGCTATGTATCATGACACGGTCAAGGCCATGTGGGAGTAACTTCATTCTTTTTACTCTGAGCAGAATAGTTTGCAAAACCTATTCGACATTATCTCGGATCTTCAGAACCTTGATCCCGGGGCTCCTGGTGATATAATCTCCTTTGTTGTTAAAGCCAAGACCTTGGTCGAGGCCTAATCCAGCATCAGCCTCCCACTACTGATCTGACTGCTCAACGGGCCCGGAAAGAAGCTGTCGGGATTGCGATGATGATGTCCTGGATTCCCGCTCACATGCACAGTGTTCGGGCTCAGATTCTTTCCTCTACTATCACCCCATCTTTCTCTGATGTGTGTTTTATGCTTCTGAAGGTCACACCGCCCCTGGATGCTCCTGTTATTCCCTCCCCGGCTCTTCTACAACACTCTACCCCTGCTCTGTCTGCTCGGGGGTTCTCAGCCCATGGGGGACGTAACACGTCTCGGGGACGTGGTTGGTCTGGGAAGTCTCAGTTTAAGTGCACTTATTGTGGTCGGCATGACCATCTTGAGGCCACCTGCTACCGCAAACATGGCCTGCCTCCACATCTTGTTGCTCCTGCTATGGTTTCTCCCCTTGTTGCTCCTGCCTTGGATTCTGCTGCCTCTGCTGAGGCAGACATTGATGCTCTACGCACTCAACTCCAACATCTGCAAGGGGTGATTTTTCGCTCGTCTGGCTCCGTCACATCTATTTCCAATGAAGGTATAGTTTATCTCTCAAAGAGCTCTCACTGGATAATGGATTCGGGCGCCACACATCATATTACCTCGTAACGTCCTCTGCACTATTCGGTGACTGCTTACCCAAGTTCATTACTGTGGCAAATGGTGAAACCACCCCTCTCTGATGCTGCTGATATACCCCTCACACTCACTCTCTCTGTCTTTTGTTCTTCATGTTCCCAGTTCCCCATTTAACTTTCTTTCCGTTAGCCGCCTCACACAAGACCTTAATTGTTGTGTTACTTTCTCACCTACTACCTTTGTTGTGCAGGATCAGAAAACGCAGAATATTATTGGTAAGGGTCGGTTGTCAAATGGGCTCTACCTCCTCGATGTTCCTCCTTCAGCTCTCTCTGTTGTCTCTGCTACCGATTGACATTGTCGTCTTGGGCATGCTCCTCTCCTGATCAAGAAGGCTCTTCTGGATGTCTCCTTGCATGAGTTTTCTTGTGAATCTCTTTGGAAAACAGCATCGTGTTTCTTTTCCTTCTACCTGAACTCGAAGTGATACTTCATTCTCATTAGTGCATTCTGATATTTGGGGACCTTATAGAACCCCTACTATGTTTGACTATCGTTATTTTGTCACTCTCCTCTAAAGGTCATTCGCACGGACAATGTCAGGGAGTACACTAGCCGGACATTTGCGAACATATGCACCGAGTTGGTAGTATACATCAGACTTCGTGTGTCTATACGACTCAACAGAATGGTGTGGCAGAACGAAAGAATCGTCATCTTCTTGATGTTACTCGATCACTCATGCTTCAAATGCAGGTTCCTACTCGTTTTTGGAACTTTGTTGTCTCTACGTCATGTCACATCATCAATCGCATGCCCTCTTATGTGCTCGAATATGCCACTCTGTTTAGCCTTCTCTTTCCGTACCAATCCTCATTTACTCTCGCGTCTCGTGTCTTTGGATGTACTTGTTATGTTCACAATCTTGGTCCGACAATGGATAAGTTCGCTCCTCGGGCAAATAAATGTATGTTTCTCGAGTACTCTCGAACCCAGAAAGGCTATGTGTGATATTCTCTAACTACTGACAAAGTTATTGTCTCTACTGATGTCACCTTTCGGGAGACTCAATCATTCTACGACTCATCATCTGCCACAGTTCCTTCTCTCTCCCCTTCCATTCCGCGTCTGATTGTTCCCGTCACGTCATCTCTACCACCTCTTCTTCCCACTCCTCTTCTGGCACCTGTTCCACCTCCATCACCCAAACCACCTCTTCTTTGTGTCTACACTCGTCGTACCCCGGTTTCTGGAGCTCTACAATAACCGTTCTTCACCAGTGATGTCCCGCGGACTGACGATCCAGCATCAGCACCAGCCTCTACCACTCACCTTATGGCTAATTATGTTTCTTTGCATCGCCTCTCTCCATCTCTTCGCGAGTTTGCTCTCTCCCTCTCATCCATTTCTATTCCTAACTCAATGCAAAAGGCTCTTCTACATCCAGGGTAGCGTTCGGCCATGGAAGATAGAAGAAGAAATGACTGTTCTTTGGTGTAACCAGACTTGGGATCTAGTTTCTCTTCCACCCGGTCATTCTTGTGTCAGTTGCAAGTGGGTGTTTGCTATAAAACATGCTCATGATGGGACAGTAGACCGGCTAAAGGCCCGTCTTGTGGCTCGCGGATTTACTCAACAACAGGGACTGGATTATGATGAAACCTTCTCTCTCATTGTCAAGTCGAATTCTGTTCGGGTCCTGATCTCCATGGTTGTACATCGTCACTAGTCGCTTCATCAGCTGGATATTAAAAATGCTTTTTTGAATGAGGATCTTCAAGAAACGCTCTACATGCATCAACCACCTGGGTTTGAGACCACGGGGGAGTGTCGTGTTTGTCATCTTCGAAAATTTATTTATGGTCTCAAACAATCTTCCCGATCGTGGTTTGAAAATTTTAGTAAGGCCATTTGCGATGTGGGATTCAAGTGCAGCTCGGCTGACTTCTCTTTCTTCACTCGTCATCAATCAACTGGAACTGTCATTCTCTTGGTCTATGTGGATCATATCTTGATTACTGGTGATGACACCACAGGGATCCTGTAAATCAAGCAACACTTGAACATCGTCTTTCAAACAAAAGATTTGGGGGCTCTCAGATACTTTCTTGGACTTGAGGTGGTGAGACGGTCTGATGGTCTTGTTCTGTCACAACGGAAGTATTGTCTTGATCTCCTCCACGATGCTGGCTACTCTGGGTGTAAACTTGTGGAAACTCCGATGGATGTCAACAGTAAGTTATGTGTTCATGGGTCTGACTCTGACTCTGCTTACGAACCCTGAGTATTATCAGCGTCTTGTGGGAAAGCTGATATACCTAACTGTTACAAGACCTGATATCTCGTTTGTCGTTGGAGTGGTCAACCGATTTATACATGCTCCTCGGACTTCTCATCTTCAGGCAGTAGAACGCATCCTTAGATATTTGAAGACAGCCCCTGGACAAGAATTGGTATATAAGTCATCCTCTTCTCCATCTCTTGTTGCATACTCAGATACAGACTGTGCGGGCTCCCTGGATGATTGACGTTCCACTACAGGCTTTTGTGCCTACTTGGGGGGAATCTTATCACTTGGCGTAGCAAGAAGCAGTCTGTGGTTGCTCGCTCTTCTGCTGAAGCTGAGTATCGTGCAATGACAGCCGTTGTATCTGAACTCACCTGCCTTGAGGGTCTACTTGGTGATTGGGGGTCACTTTATCCTCATCAACAACCTTGTTTTGTGATAGTCAGGCTGCAATTCACATTGCGAAGAATCCTGTGTTTCATGAGCGGACCAAGCACATTGAAGTTGACTGTCATTTCGTTCGTGAAAAGGTTCAATTAAAGAAGTTTGAGCCGAAGCATGTTTCTGCATCAGGGCAAGTTGCCGACATTCTCACCAAGGCATTACCACTACAAATATACCATCAGTTCTTATCCAAGTTGGGTGCCTACGACTTGTACGCTCCAACTTGCGGGGGAGTGTTAAAGAATATTAGGAAAAATGATGTATTGACCAATTAATATGGCTCATGTAGGATTAGTGTTTTAGTCTCACATTGTTTGTATAGCTGAGTCCTCCTCTCCTCTCATATATATATTTGTACTCATACTTGTATTTTTGTCTTCAAGAAATATATACAAGGTTTGAACCACTTTTCTACAATATCTAAAACATACTTACGTTGAGCGATGAAGATATCTTGGTTTGATCTTGTCACTTCAATTCTGAGGAATTAATGCAATCTCTCTAGATCCTTTACTTCAAACTCATCAGACAGGAGAGCCTTTAGATTTGCAATTTCCTCTGAGTCATCGTCAGTGATCACAATGTCATCAACGTAGACAATAAGTATCACAATTTTTTCCTCATTTTTCTTGATCAACAAAGTGTGATCAGACTGTCTCTATTTGTAGCCGAATTTGATCAGGTCCTTAAAAAACTCTCAAACCACGGCCCCGGGAGACTGTTTCAGACCATACAACGACATTCTTACGTGACGGACAATCCCTTCCTATTCCTTCTTCACGAATCCAGAAGGGAATGTCAAGTACACTTCTTCATCAAATTCACCGTGCAGGAAGACATTTTTAATGTCCAGTTGGTAAAATCCTAGCCCAAGCAAGCAACATAAGATAAAAGAACACAAATAGAGTCCATCTTTGCTACAGGAGCAAAGGTCTCCTAGTAATCGACATCCTGAGTCTGGGTGTATCCTCGAGCCATAAGGCGAGCCTTGTAACGCTCAACTTTATCATCCTGGTTTTTCTTAACAAAGAAAACCCACCTTGAACCAATGGATTTCTTGTTAGGAGGAAGGGGAGAGACATCTCATGTGTGATTCTTGTCCAAGGTAGATATTTTCTTCACCATCGCTTGTGCCCATAGCGGAATGCTCACAGCCTCCTGTCACGTCTTTGGAATAGTAATCAAGGACAAAGAAGATATAAAGCCTAATGAGCCTAGGTAAGGTGATCATATGCAACATGATTAGAAATAAGGTGTTGTGTATACACAGCTTTACCATTTAGCAATGCAAGGGGAACATGTAGATCATCACATGAATTTGAGCCCAAAGCAGGCACCGACAGCGGGGAAACGACGGTGGACTTTTTACTAGTTTGACGACGATGGTATACATGAAGAAACAAAGAGATGAGGGAAGGCCAAAAGGAAAGTTGTGTAGAAGACGTAGGGGACGTAGGTGGCATAGAAGTAGTTGTGGTGGAAGACATGGTAGGAGTAGGAGGAATCAGAGGGAGAGAAACAGTAGAATAAGGATCCATGTAATCATTCTTCCCCTAACGAGTGGAGTGAGTCGAATCCAGGTAATAGGATTCCTCCTCGTGGAAATTAACATCCATGGTACAGAAAACACATCTGGAAGAAGGGTGGTAACACCAATACCCTTTTGTAGTGGCAGAATAGTCAATAAAGACACAACGGTGAGCCCGAAGATCAAGTTTGTCACGCTGAGGCTGATGTATGTCAACAAAACATACACGACCAAAGACACAGTGTGGAAGATGAGAAGTATGAACAAAAAAAGTAGTGGAGAGACGGGCTAGAGTAGCATAATCTAGAACCCGTGAAGACAAACAATTGATAAGATGAACAGGAATTAGGATAGCATCACCCCAACGGTCTGTTCGTTTCGCAGGAATTGAGCTGCAGGAATTGGAATTGAATTCAATTCCCATTCCCGCAGGAATTGGAATTGAATTCAATTTCAATTCTGCTGTTCGGCTGAATGCAGGAATTCTGTCATAGGAATTGAAATTAGCAATTCCAATGTTCGGCTATATACTGCAATTCAAAGTACAGAATTCAAATTTGTAATTTTTATTATAAACTGAATTGAAATAGCTAAATAAAAATCATACTTCAACAGAATAAAAATTAATAGTTCACGCACCGAACATTAAAAAAAGTTCAAAATAGTCTACAGCATTATAATAGTCCGCACATGAAACCAAAATTCCTTAACATAATCTAATCAATTGCGTAGATGTAAGCGGAGTCAGGTCCTCCTAATTGGCATCAGTAAAGCCATGAACACGTCGGCCTTCTTGTCGTCATCACTCAGCATATCGATAGCATGTTTCCTATTCTGATACCTACCCTGATCTTTAGTAGGCACTGTAACTTCAATATGAGTGTCGTCAATCGCACCAATGCAATCCTATATGGACATATGGACAGTTTAGATATTTTAAAATATATTTTAAAATAAAACTTAGGATTGTAAAAAAAATAACTTACAGGAAAATGACGTCATCTTTGTACTGTTGACGCATCAGGGAGTTTTATAAAGTCAAGACCTAATTTCAGAATTGCTCGCAGCACCGTTTTGAAATGACGGCTAATTGTATCTGTTGATCGTAGATACGTCCCGCCTACAACCCTAAATTTGTTGTTGTGCCCCAAAACATGTAAAAAAACGCTGACTGTCTCTCTAATTCCTACATTTTTTGTGTCTCTTAACAAACCACGCTGGGTTAGCATATTACACAAAACTTCGAACGAGCTTCTATTCATCCGAAGCTGGTTAAAACAATTTATATCTGTTCCGCCATACAAACGGCTAAACAAACTTTCTCTTACAACATTTTTTGCATCAGTCTCCACGATATTTCTTCTAACCCCACATTTCATCATCACTATGACGGAAGCAGCAAGAGCAGCAGCTATTACTGCTCTCCTACGCTTACGACGTTTCACTGTTTCATCCATCTAAACATAAAAAAACACACATTATATAGTCAACCACAAAAGCACACACACAAACACATACACATTTTCTGTCTAACTGAACACCTAGAAAAGAATTATTAATCACCAAAACCAATTCCTAATTCCTAATTCCATTTCCCGCCTACTCTAGATAAAACTAGAAAAAAAAAGTTTATGCCTCTGTTATAATTCTCTGTTTTGTATACATAATTAACCGATGGTGATGGATTCTGATGGTGATGGATTCCTAGCAGTATCCATGAAGCAGAATCATTTTTCCATGTGGATCAAAAAAATTAACACACCCAAAAATAGAGAGTATGTCATCATCATCATTAACACCATTACCATCAAAAACCATACCCCATCAGAAATTAACACACCCAAAAGAAGAAGAAGAAGTTACCTAGCGAGGTAATAGCGTCAGGAGCAGGAACAGCGAAGAAGAAGACGGAAGCCGGAGCCGGAGCAGGAACAGCGATGGGAGCAGGAGCGGCAGCGGGATCTGGAGCCGGAGCAGGAACAGCGACGGGATCGGGAGCAGGAATCGGAATCGCGGCGACGGGAGAAGGAAAAGGAGCGGCGATCGTGGGAATCGCGAAATCTGACCTAGCGAGGTCGGAAATGAATGTCGCGGGTTCACCTTATACCCAATTCCGACCGAATTAGGATTTATTTCCGATTCCCACAATTTTTTTGGCATACCGAACGGCTATAATTGGAATTGGTAAATGAATATCAATTCCAACGGCCCAATTCCCGCGTAACGAACGGAGCCCAAAAGAATTTGGGAAGGTGCATGGTAGTGAGAAGGCACCGGGCAACATCAAGGAGATGTCATTTTTTTTCGTTCAACAACATTTTGGGAAGAGATGTAAACATAAGTGGTTTGATGTATAATATCATTGTTTGTGAGATAAGAGTCAAACGCTACACGATCATCATATCCCCTCTCCCCATTATCACTATGGAGAACACAAATTTACCATTGAACTGTGTCTGCACCAATTTATGAAAGGCTTGAAAACACGGAAACACTTCGTTTTTCTTCTTTAAGAGGTAAACACAAGAAATGCGGGAAAAACAGTCGATAAAGGTAACAAACTAACGAAAACAAGATAAAGATAAAACAAGTGAAGATCTTCAAACATCAGAATGTATAACAGCAAAAGGGGTGCTACTAGGAGAAGAAAAATGCGACGAATAATGTCAAACATGTTTAAACATTTCACAAACATCACAAGCTAAAGTTTTAATAAAAGTTAACAAAGCAGGAAATAATTTTTGAAGGTAGACAGGAGAGGGATGTCCAAGACGCAAATGTCAGCGTCGAGTGTCAGCAGCAGTAACAGCAAGACGAAAGAGCATGAGACGAAGTCTTAGAGTCCAGGTACTATAGGCCACCGTGGTTCCTACCACTTCCAATGATCCGCTTCGTACCTTGTTCCTGAAAACACAAGAATCAGGAAAGAAGGTTACAAAACAGTAAAGAGATACAGTGATATTGCTAATTGAAAGTAAAGTGAGAGAAAAATAGGAAACGTGTAAGATAGAAGAAATAGAAATTGAGCGAGAACAGGAAATGTGGCTCGTGCCCGCAATGAGGGACAAGGTGTCGTTTGCGGAGATAACCTTGTCCTTACGAAACAAGGGGGTGCAGGAAACAAAACCTGAGAAGGATCCTATCATGCGATCGGTGACTCTCGAGTCGATGATCCACTTAGACGGAGGAGTCACTGCATCATTAGTGTTGGGCATAGCGGGAGTGGCAAAGGAGGCAGAAGTACCAGAGGTAGCATCCGACTGGGAATGGAGAAGATGGAGAGCATCCAATTCATGCGCGATAAAATTTCTCAGGGGTTGACAATCATCATAGACTTCTGTGGAGTAAGCAGCATCATGAGATAGATAATCACTTGTCGGGACCCTCCCCCCTATCCTGGTCTACGACCACGACTGGGTCAAGGTGGAGCAAGGTGAGGATGGAGCTTGAAGCAAATATCTCGAGTTTGGCCCTTGCGGCCACAGTAATCACAAGTAGCAACAGTGTTGGGGTGGCTGGCACTACACTGACCAACACTAATAAGGGCAGACCAATCAAGAGGTGCAGTCATGCTGAGAGACCTATGACGATCTTCATCGCCAAAAACCATACTAAATGCCTCCCGAAGAGAGGGAAGAGGGAAGCGGTGAAGAATATTGGTCCAAACTATATCCAATTTCATGTTCAAACCCATCAAAAAGACATGTAGACAAAACCATTCGTCCTTTTTCTGCAACAAGACTGCATTGGCAGTACAGGCGGGGATAAACTGTTCAAAGTAATCCAATTCCTGAGAGAGACGCTCGAAATCAGAGAAATAAGTTGTCACTGTCATGGATCCCTGACGCAACTCCAGAATACATGTAAGCTCATAAATCTGGGTGGAATTTTTGATGTGAGAATAAGTTTTGTGTGCTTGAGTCCAACTAGGATCATTCGGAGGAGGTGTTGCGACCGCCCCATCTATATATACGAGCAGCTGATGACTGTGAAATACATGTTGAGCCGCACGGGGTCATTCAAGGTAATTCGTCTCATCCAGAGGCACAGTGGTGATCTTCAAAGAGCCAGTGTGGCCATGAGTACACTGAGGGTCACTCATCCGGGGCATCATAACACTTGGCGGGGAGGTAGAAGAATCAACCATGGTAAGAGAATCATCCATGATGGACTATCGGCAAGAAATGTTAAAGAACATAACGACAATAACCAAGGCCCTAAAGAAGGAATCGGCCCTAGAATAAGCAAGAAGGAATCGGCCCTAGAATAAGCAAGAAGGAACTGGCCCTAGAATAAGCAAGAAGGAACTGGCCCTAGAATAAGCAAGAAGGAATCGGCCCTGAAATAAGCAAGAAGGAATCGACCTTGTAGAAGGAATCGGCCCTGAAGAAGGAATCGGCCCTGGAAGCTGCCTGGAGCAAGAAATGGTGTAAAAGGAAGCTGCCTGGAGCAAGAAGGAATCGGCCCTGTGAAAACAGATGACCTCTGGAGAAGTGGTCGTCGTTGAATCTGGAAGCAAAACAGTTGTCGCTGGATCAGGAGAAACAGTCGTTGATAGATCTGGAAGACGACAGGAGTAGACGCTGGAGGTAGTCGGGGAACACGAGCGTCAATGAAGTTGGTGGAGCTGCTTGCAACGACGGATGCTGCTAGCACAAGGAGCGGCGGTCCATCAGTGCACGTCACAAGGAGGGGCGGCAGTCTACTTCAGCGCGTGCAACCGCCCAAGAGAGCACCTCAGATCAGCATCGAGAGGACGTCAAACCAGCGGATGTAGGCACGCAAGATGAGATCGGCAAGACCGCGAGAGATTTTGGCCGAAGCAGGCGGCGGGAGATTAGGTTAAGGCTCTGATACAAAGTTGAAAGAGTAAAAAGATGTCATGATTATGAAAGGTCTCTTTATTCATACATATATATTTGAGTAAAGGGGGACAGAAAGACCAAAATAACCCTGAAAGATAAAACATGTTAAACAGCGACTTGACGAATATATTGATTACAACTGAATTATGTTTAAAATTACGCTTTAATTGTCTTTTGATATGCAGCATTTTGTTATTTAATACTTTGATGTAACAGAAATCTATCTAAATTGCATTTATTTCATTAGATGCAACTACAAGTACATTGTATTGTTTTTCATCGAGAAGCTTAAATGGACACAACACAACCAACATTATGGATTTGCAAAGAACATAATGAATGTAGAAAATAATGTTGTTAAACAAAAAAAAACAAATAATAACTTACTAAATCTGTTTACCTATTGACGTATGACTAATTTCAAAATTTCAAGTGGTCCCTAACCTTTTGGTATAGTTATCTATTGGCAGAATCTCCCAAGACTTCAGACTGAAATGAAAGTATCAAAAAGAAAATATATACAAACTGTTTAGGAATGAAAAGAAAATGTACATACAAATTTAGAATGTTAATAATTTTCAGTCCATAGATTAATACATACCAGTCCTCAAGCCATCGGTGATTGACGAGCTTTATATTAACTTTTCTGGCAAGTTCAAATTTTTCACCTACAAAGGTTATGGCATATTGTAATAAGAAATCACGGTCCAAAATCCCATTTAAAATTAATCATAACAAACTATAAAACTAGAAAATTAAGAAACAACATTTATTATTGAGTTTCAGAAATGAATTGTCAAGGAGCCGGGTATGAATGGATGGCTTCCATCAAATGACCTTTTGACTAATTCAAAAATTATGGTGTAACCTTGGGGCACATCAAAGAGGAAATGCTACCCGATTGCATTCGCCGAAGTTGCCGGTTGCTGACATAGAGGATGGCCTAGAAGAAGGGGCATCGTCGACATGGTGAGTATACTCTTGAAGGAGTGGGGCGGCGGACAGGACTAAAACAACATGATACGGCACGGTCGTCTTTTGTTTTGTTCTATTTTACTTGTCTTGTTCTATTTAGCGTTTTGCATGTGCCGGGAGGGGTTATATAACTCCTAGCTATTTCTTGTTTTGGATGAACATGCATTTGAGATTTTAAAATCCATTGGAGCCTAGGGTTGGCCAAGTGGGATCTTCCCCTTGGAGTTCCTTCGTTTTCCCCCCACCCGTAACATTGAACCGACCTAGCCTCCCCGCCTACATCGTGTCCCGTCGGGATCATTCCACCAATGTAAACTTACAGGGGAAGCTTTGACAATTTTGTCCTACCTCTTCATCGACATCGGCACGAGATCGCGCGACCCGTCTGCTTCGCATTCTGTCAACAGCATCGATTGTTTCGTCGACACCTGCCGCTCCAACCCTCACCGCCGTCGGACACTCCAGTCCTCACTAACGCTTGCATCGGCAGCACCCGACAACGGTGTCACGGTCACCGCCAAATCTTGTTTCCCCCGACTCGTTCCATCTGCGCCCACCAGTCCACCTCCTACCATCTTTCTTCACCACCTGATTTGTTTCATTACATTCCCTGCAGCGCTCGTCCGCCCGCCAGAGCAACTACGTCAGCTTTTGGTGCCCCGACGACAGTGTCTGATCACTCGCGTGATAACTGGGGCCCGCCTCGACACCATTGAGCGTCGCCTCGACGACCAAGCAAGTTTTCTAGCGTCAATTAGAGCGATTCTCCAACGATCATTCACATTTGACCTTTACGAATAAATTTTCTATAGGCACAGCAGTGAAAGGAAAAAAAAGAGGGACAAAAGTCAAAGCAGGATTATTGTTAGTCAAAGCAAGCAAGCTCTAAAATTTAAGATCTCTAAAATTAGGCATAAAATTTATACTAAAACTTATCGAGACATGAGATGAGATAAGGGTCATACCAAGGGATCAAACACGATACGATGAAGCCCAACTATGTGAAGAAAGGCCTACCGACAGTTCCTTGTATATCCGGTAACGTGGTTCAAGGGGAAAAACCTATGGTGGGAGTTTATTGATCACGTCTAGAATTCGTCGGTTACTAAGAACGGCGAAGGGGTATCGGAAATGGAAGGAAAGGTGGAATGGACGCCGCTTGGAGGAGGCGGTCTGGATGAAGACGCGACAGTAAAATGGAGGGGAACCGATCGATTGAAAGGTAGAGCTCGAGCATTGAAACCATCAGACCAGGGGCGGACAAGGAAGCAGGACGCGTCGGCGACTTGGCTCACCGGAGGTGGTGTCGATGGAAACAAGGAGAGGCGTGGATGGATGTGGCGAGGCTCGTCGGTAGCAAGCAAGGTGGAGGAACTGGCAGGTTAGGTCAAAAACAGAGAATAGAATAAAGTGAACTATTTTAAAATGCATTAACGAGGGGTTTTATAAGGTCGGCTATTACGGACCATACAAAATCACCAGTGTTTTTGGCTATCGTTATTTTGCTACATTTGTAGATGATTACTCTCGAGTGACATGGCTGTACCTTTTTGGTGATCGCTCTGAACTGCTGCGTGTTTTCTGTGCCTTTATAACTGAAACTCGCAACCAGTTCTCCACTACAATGAAAACTCTTCGTTCTGACAATGTCTGTGAGTACACTAGTCATGCGTTCACCAACCTATGTGCTGAGTTTGGCATCATCCACCAAACCTCATGTGCGTATACCCCCAGAAAATGGCGTTGTTGAACGCAAGAATCGTCACCTCCTTGAGGTTATCCGCTCTCTCATGTTTCAAATGCATATTCCCAAGAAATAATGGAAATTTGTGATTTCTACTGCATGTTCTCTTATTAACTGCATGTCTTCTTCCGTTATCAACTTTGTGGTTCCCATCAACCTCCTCTTTCCCTCGACACCTCCCTTTTCAGTCCCACCTCGCGTATTTGGTTGTGTGTGCTATGTTCATACTCTTGGCCAGTCCACAGACAAGCTCGTTTCTCGTGCCACGAAATATATGTTTGTAGGTTACTCCCGTACTCAGAAGGGTTATGTATGCTTCTCTCCTAAAGATCATAAGGTTGTTAATTCTGCTGATGTTATCTTTCTCGAAGATCAGCCATATCATTCTCCCCCCACTACTTCTCTCCTTCCACCACTCCTTCCGCGGCCAGTTGTCCCCACTCCTCCCAACCTACCGCCTCTCCTTCCTACACCACTCCCACCAAACCCACCTCCTCTTACTACGTCTCTCCCTCACAAACCACTTGTCATCCGTGTGTATACTCGTCGCCCTTATTCCTCCACTACCAGAGAGGAGATGTCATCCTCTAATGATATGTTGCGGCCTGAAGATCCGACAACTACTTCTACTGCACACCCACTGGCGAATTATGTCTCCATCCACCGCCTCTCTCCGGACCTTCGCTAGTTTGCTCTTTCTTTATCCTTTATTACCATCGCTACTTATGTGCAGGAGGCTCTCCAACATCCGGGATGGCAAGCGGCTATGGACGAGGAAATGTCTGCTCTTTGGGCAAACCACAATTGGGGTCTTGTCCCTCTTCCATCTGGACAGACTTGTGTGGGTTGTAAGTGGGTGTTTGCCCTCAAACAAGGCCCAGATGGGAGGGTTCAACGTTTGAAAGCTCGGTTGGTGTCTCGTGGTTTTACTCAACAACAAGGTCTAGATTATGATGAGACATTTTCTCCAGTTACCAAACTGAATACTGTTTGTGTGTTAATCTCCCGCGCTGTTCATTGGCACTGGCAGTTGCACCAGTTGGATGTCAAAAATGCATTTCTTAATGGGGATTTGCAGGAAACCGTCTATATGCAACAACCACCCGGGTTTGAGACCACGGGGGAGTCTCTCGTCTGTTGTCTGAAGAAGTCACTTTATTGTCTCAAACAATCACCTCGGGCATAATTTGAAAAATTCAGTCAGACTGTCAGTGCGGCTGGGTTCACTCGGAGTTCAGTCGACTTCTAATTGTTCACTCGGTATCGTCCAACAGGCACAGTGATTCTCTTGGTATATGTTGATGATATTCTAATTACGGGAGATGACCTTACAGGGATACATATGATCAAACAACATCTGGCAACTGTGCTTCAAACAAAGGACTGGGAAGCCTTCGTTACTTTCTTGGTCTTGAGGGGCTCGGCGACCTGATGGACTGGTATTATCTCAAAGGAAGTACTGTTTTGACTTGTTGCATGATGCGGGCTACTATGGATGCAAACCCGCCGACACTCCCGTGGATAGTAATCACAAGTTTTGTGCTCATGCGTCAGACTCTGATCAACTCCTTCCAAATCCTGAGTATTATCGTCGTCTTGTGGGAAAACGGATATATCTCACTGTTACGAGACCTGATATATCATTTGTTGTTGGGGTTGTCAGTCAATTCATGCATGAGCCACGTATCTCTCATCTCCGGGCAGTTGAGCGCATTCATCGATACTTGAAGACTGCTCCTGGACAGGGACTTGTATACAAGCCCTCTTCGTCTCCTTTATCTCTGAGTGCTTATTGTGACGCTGATTATGCTGGTTCATTGGATGATCGTCGCCGCACAAGTGGATACTGCACCTATTTTGGAGGACATCTCATTACTTGGCGTAGCAAGAAACAGTTTGTTATTGCCCGCTCATCCGCTGAGGCCGAGTATCGTTCAATGGAAGGTGTTGTGTCTGAGTTCACTTGGCTTGAGGGTCTCCTTGATGATTTAGGAGTCAAGCTTTCTGCATAGGCCGCTCTATGTTGTGACAGTCAGGCTGCCATACACATTGCCAAAAATCCCATTTTCCATGAACGGACGAAGCACATTGAGGTTGATTGTCATTTCATTCGAGAAAAGGTTAAATTAAAAAGAGTGGATTTAATGCATGTTCCAGCTACCGAGCAAGTTGCTGACATCCTACCAAGGCCTTACCACGACCTTTGTACTATCATTTCTTGTCCAAGCTCGGTGCCTACGATTTGTACGCTCCAGCTTGCGGGGGAGTGTTGAATGATATATGTAAAGGCTTATTAGTAAAGGCTCGTTTAGCCTCTTAACTACCTAGGATGTTTAGGCTCTATTTGTTTGGGCGTTTCGCAACTCCGTTTTGGATAGGCTCTATTTGTTTGGGCATTTGGCAGCTCCGTTTTGGGCAAACGCCGCCGGAAGGAGGGTAAACAAATGAACCTTCGACGGTGTTTGCTCCGTTTCCACCATCCCGTCTTGAGAAACGCCCCAAAAAGCTCTGTTTGGAGCAGCCAGCTCTCCCCTCCGGTTCGAACTCTCCGTTTCCACCCGCCGTATCGACCCGTCACCGCTAAAACAAATGAAGCCTTAAGAGGTGTTTGGCGCGGCTTATTCGCAGCGGTGCGGTGGAAACACACCGCCCTTTTGCAAATAAGCATCGTTTGGCGCGGCTTATGATGATTGATGGAAACGGCGTTTAATAGAAACCGTTGTTTTCTCTTATAACTCATCCGCGATAAAATTCTTCGGTCAGCCGCCGTTTCTTCCTCGCTCCAGATAAACCTAGCGCCCTTTCTCTTCTCCCGATCCAAACGATGAAGAACCTTGTCGCTGGAGCTTCCGCTTCTCCCGATCCAATCGACGCTGGAGCTTCCGTCATCGTTCAAATCTGAATCGGGATCGAGCAGCGTGCGTGAAGCTTGTCGCTGGAGCTTCCGCTTCTCCCGATCCAATCGACACTGGAGCTGCCATCGTCGTTCGAAGGTGAATCGGGATCGAGCAGCATGCGTGAAGCTTGTCGCTGGAGCTTCCTCTTCTCCCGATCCAATCGACGCTGGAGCTTCCGTCGTCGTTCGAAGCTGAATCGGGATCGAGCAGGGTGTGTGAAGCTTGTCGCTGGAGCTTCCGTCTGGACCTCACCCTAGCCGGCGGCGAAACTTCTGGCATCGAGCGGTATGTATCTCTTCCGGCAATCAGGCATAGGAAACTGAGGTTTCGTTCCCCTAATCTCATCCCTTGTTTTTCCACACCGCAGCCAGAGCCACCGACGACCAACGACCGGCGAATCGCTCCAGATCTCCATTGCACCGGCGGTTTCTTCGCTGAGGTATACTCCTCCCTTCATCTCCATTGCAAATTTTTATGGTATGTTTTTTGGATGGGGTTGTAATCTGTGTTTTTGTTTAGGGTGTGTGTGTTGAATGTGTGTGTGTTGAATGTGTGTGATGAATGTGTGTGTGTGTGTTGAATGTGTGTGTGTTGAATGTGTGTGATGAGTGTGTGTGTGTGTGTGATGAATGTGTGTGATGAATGTGTGTGTGTTGAGTGTGTGTGATGAATGTGCGTTTGTATATGTGTGTGTATATATGTATATGTATGTTTGTGTGTGTGTGTATGTATATGTATGTTTGTGTGTGTGTATGTATATATGTATATGTATGTTTGTGTGTGTATGTATATATGTATGTATATGTATGTATATTTGTGTGTATGTGTATATGTTTGTTTGTGTGTGTGTATGTATGTATATTTTTGTGAGTTGTGTGTTGTGTGAGTTGTGTGTGTGTGTTGAATGTGTGTGATGAATGTGTGTGTGTGTGTGTGTTGAATGTGTGTGATCCATATCTTGGGATGACCTCTCAAAGGCGGCAAGAAGATTGCTCTGACACTGCGGCTGGTGTAAAGGAGATGATTGCACTGCGTGATATTATAGCAGATCAGGTGTTTGAAGCTAGAGCATAGACCTAAAAAAGGTCTGGATGAAAAAAAGATTTTCTGCGTTGGGTGTTACGTTATGTAGAAATGTTAATTATTGAAAAATATATGTTATGATTGAAAAAAATGGTATGAATGAAATGTTATTTTGTGTTAAATTTGAAAAAAAAATTTCAAAACTCCGTTTTGTATCCAAACAACTTTTTGAAAACTCTGTTTCGTAAACTCCGTTTCACCCAAACAGTTTTTTAACAAAACTCCGTTTTCCAGAATCAGCACTTTTTCTATCAGCAACAGTTCATCAGCAGCTTTCCATCAGCAACAGCCCAACCAAACAGACCCTTAGTCTCACATCATGTATTAGAGATCTCTCTTTCGCTCTTCCTATATATTTGTACTCACACATGTACTTTTACACTGGAAAAAGGATATATAAGGTTTTACTGGTTTTCTTTCTCTGATCGTGTACTTTTCTACACTATATATATAAGACTATAGGGTTGATTAATCCCAAGTACTATTGAGTTTTATCTTCTCAACTTGGTATCAGAGGAACGACCGAGCGAACCCTAATCCCGAAACCCGATCTCGCGTTTTGCCGCTCGTCGCTCGCCTGCGCCCTTCCGTCCTCCTCTCACCCCGCAGGTTTGACGTTGCCTCCATGGTGAACCGCGGCTTCCTCATCAGCGGTGGGGCGCGCTGAGGGAGACCACCACATCTCCTCATGACACGCATCGGGTTACCGTCGACCTGCTTCGTCTCTGCGACCGTCTGCGTGCCTGATCCCGGTGATCGACCGCCTGCGCGTCTGATTCCGTTGATCGACCGTCTGCGCGCCTGATCTCGTATGTGCTTCTCCCTGTTGCGCTGACGTCGTGCTTCTTCCCTGCTGGAAGTCGTGCTTCTTCTTCTTTGTGATCGACCGGTGCGCTGCTGGGCCGGAAGCTGTGCCTGCCGATCTTTTGATCCAGTCGATCGACTATTTCTTCTCCGGTGCCAAACGACTGCTGGTTGCTTCCTCATCTCTGACGGCTTTCAAATCCGTTGGTTTCATCCATATTCGTTGGTTTCTTCGTTGTCGCTGCCTCCACTCTCCAGATCTGTCGTCTGTCGCTGTCGTTGTCGCCAAAGATCTTTGTTGTTGCGTCCAGAGTTGCTGAGTGATGTTCCAACGCCAGATCTGCAATTTTTTTCTTGGCTGCATGGTGACGTCTTATCTTGTTTGATTCATTCAGTTGTTTCCCATGGATGATTCTTCAGCGGTTGTCGATTCTACATCGACGAGTGGTGTGTCACCCCAAATGGGTGACCTCTTCTGGCCATGATGGCTCCCTAAAGATCACTATATGGGACGAATTATCTGGAATGGTCTCGAGTGGCACATGTCATTCGCAGCCAACAGCTGTTTGGATATATTGATGGGACCATTGTGGCACCTCCTTTGGGTGATCCTTCTTGGAGGCATTGCCGCATTGGCACTCGGAGAACTCTCTTGTTGTCTCCTGGCTCCTTCATTCCATGTCTCCTGAGGTGTACCGTAGCTATATGTTGATGGACTCTGCCTATGAGATCTGGACTCGGCACGTGAGACATACTCTCTGATCGGAAATTCTACTCAGATTTATGAGTTGACGCGTCGGATGCTGGAGTTACGTCAGGGAACTGTGACGGTGTCTACTTACTTCTCTGAGTTCAAGCATATCTCTTAGGAATTGGATTATTTTGAGCAGTTTACTCCCACCTGTACTGCCAATGCAGTTCTGTTGCAGAAAAGGAACGAACGATTTTGTCTTCATGTGTTTCTGATGGGCTTGAACATGGAAATGGATACAGTTCGAACAAATATTCTACACGATTTAGCATGGTTCTTGGCGATGAAGACTGTTAGAGATCCCTCAGCACGGTTGCTCCTCTCTCTGATCGCTCTGCTCTTACTAGTGTTGGTCGAGGTGGCTCCAACCATACCAACGTGATTCCTACCTGTGATTACTGTGGTCGCAAGGGTCATACTAGGGATGTGTGGTTCAAGCTCCATCCTCATCTTGCTCCACCTGGATCCAGTCGAGGACGTGGTCCAAGACGAGGGGGATACCGTCAGAGTGGTTCTCGCCCTTATGATGTTGCTTACTCCACTGAGGTGCACGACGACCATCATGGTCAGCTCCCAGAACATTTTACCACGTTGGAATTGGATGCTCTCTGCCGCCTCCTACACTCCCAGCCAGACACTCCCCAGGACATTTTACCACGAGCGGTACTTCTACTTCCTTTACTACTGTTGCTATGTCCAGTGTCAATGCTACTGCGACACCTCCGTCTGAGTGGATCATTGACTCGGGAGCTACTGCTCACATGACCGGCTCCTCCTCACGTTTCTCTTCCTACACTCCTTTGTCAGGTAAGGGCAAGGTTATCTCTGCAAATGCACCTTGTCCCTTATTGCGGGTAAGGGCAATATTTCATGTTCCTCCTCTCTCTTTCTTCTGTTTTGCATGTTCCCTCATTCCCTCGCACTCTTCTTTTCATTAGCAATCTCACTTGATCTCTTAATTGTTTTGTAATCTTTTTTCTTAATTCTTGTGTTTTTCAGGAACTGGGTACGAAGCGGATCATTGGCGGTGGTAGGAACCGTGGTGGCCTGTACTATTTGGATGCTACTTCTTCGTCCCTCGCCCTCTTTTCTTTTGTTGTTACTGTTGTTGATGCTCGACGTTGGAACTTGCGCCTTGGTCATCTTTCTCCTGTCTACTTTCAAACATTATTTCCTACTTTATCGTCGTTTGTTCAAAATTTAAAATGTGATGTTTGTGAAACGTCAAAACATGTTTGACATTCGTCGTTACATTTATCTTCTCCTAGTACTACTCATTTTGCTATTATACATTCTGATGTTTTGGGGTCTTCCCCTGTTGTATCGTTAGTTGGTTATCGTTGGTTTGTTACTTTTATCGATTGTTTTTCCCGCACTGCTTGGGTTTATCTCTCAAAAACAATGAAGTGTTTCTGGCTTTTCAAACCTTTCATAAAATGGTGCAAACCCAGTTCAATGGTACAATGTGTTCTTCGTAGTGATAATGGGGGGAATACGATGATCGAGGATCGTTTGGCTCATACCTCACTAGTCATAGAATTATTCACCAAACCACTTGCGCTTACACCTCTACCCCGTGTGTTTTGGTGTGTTTGTTTTGTTCATGTCCATCAGCCTCATCGTAACTAGCTTGACCCTCGGGCTCTCTGTTGTATCATTTTGGGTTATTCTGCCACTACTAAGGGATATCGGTGTTATCACCCGCCTTCCAGACGTATTTTTTGTACCATGGATGTGACTTTCCGCGAGGAGGAATCTTACTACTTGGATTCGACTCACTTCACTCGTCGGGGGGAGAACGATGTCATCAATTCAGTGCCAATCCCTCTGATTCCTCCAATACCTATCATTCCTCCTACAGTTACTCCTCCTGCACCTCCTTCACCTACATGGTACATCCCCTTCGTCACCTGCACCTATGTCGTTTTCTCCTACATATCATCATCCGTCCCTCATCTCTCTATTCCCTCATATATATCATCGTCGGCAAACAGGTAAACTATCCATCGTTGTTCCATCGCTTGTGATGCCGTCTTTGGACTCAGATTCTGATGTTGATCTGTATGTTCCTCTTGTTGTACTCAGAGGTAAGGTTGTGTGTACGGAACACCTCATCTCTAATCATGTTGTTTATGATCACCTTTCTCAGCTTCATCAGGGATTTATATCTTCTTTGTCCGTGATCATTATTCCTAAGACGTGGCAGGAGGTGGTTTGCATTCCAAGATGGGCTCAAGCAATGGAGGAAATGTCTGTCTTGGATAAAAATCACACTTGGGATGTCTATTCACTTCCTCTGACAAGAAAGCCATCGACTCTATGTGGATCTTCTTTGTTAAGCAAAATCAGGATTGTAAAGTTGAGCGATTTAAAGCCAGTCTGGTGGCTCGTGGTTACGCTCAGAATCAAGGAGTTGACTACCATGTGACCTATGTCCCGTTAGCAAAGATGGACTCTATTTGTGTGATTCTATCTTGTGTTGCGTGCTTGGGCTGGGATCTACATCAACTGGATGTCAAAAAGCATTTCTACACTGTGACCTTGATGAAGATGTGTACATGACCTTTCCCCCAGGTTTTGTAAAGAGGGGACAAGAAGGTTTGGTCTGTCGCTTATGGAAGTCTTTATTCGGGCTGAAGTAATCACTCAGGGCTTAGTTTGAAAAATTCCACAAGGCCATGATCAAGTTTGGCTACAAACAGGGGCATTCTGATAATACCTTGTTTGTCAGGAAGAATGAGGGAAAATTGTCGTTCTTATTATATATGTTGATGACATTGTGATCACCTGAGATGACACGGATGAAATCTCAAAGCTGAAGTCTCTTCTGTCAGCTGAGTATGAAGTAAAGGACTTGGGAAGGCTTCGTTACTTCCTAGGAATTGAAGTGACACGTTCTCATCAGGGTATCTTCATCTCGCAACGCAAGTATGTGTTAGATTTGTTAATAGAGACTGGGATGTTCGGGTGTGTTTCCGCTAACACTCCTATGGAAGAGAACCATGGGATTGATGAAGATATGATGGTGATCGCACGGATGCTTCAAGTTATCAGATATTGGTGGGAAAGCTTTTATACCTCTCACACGCTTGTCCCGACATCACATATGCAGTTGAAATCTTGAGTAGGTATATGCATGCCCCCAGGATTAGACATCAGGAAGCGGCATACCGCGTACTTCGGTGCTTAAAGAAGGCTCCAGGTCGGGGGCTGATGTTTTCAAAGAACAATCATTTAAATATTGATGTTTTTACTAATGCGGATTGGGTCGGAAGGCGTGATGACAGGAAATCTACAACAGGGTATTGCACTTTCGTTGATGGAAATTTGGTTACATGGCGTAGTAAGAAGCAAAATGTGGTGACCAAATCTAGTGCTGATGCCGAGTATCGGTCTATGTCTCATGATCTCTGTGAAAGTTTATGGTTGCGCACCTTATTGCAAGACCTGGACCTTCAGGAGGATGCTCTCATCTCTCTGTTTTGTGACAACAAAATTGCTATCAACATAGTTCATAATCCGATCCAACATAATAGAACTAAGCATGTCGAGGTTGATCGTCATTTCATCAAAAACCATCTAGAAAAAGGAAATTTAGTCACCCCTTTCGTTCACTCCAGAGATCAGTTGGCCGATGTCTTCACCAAGAGCTTAGGGTGCGACGTTTTTATTGATGATATCCATAGACTCGGAATGACAGATATCTACTGTTCGACTTGAAGGGGAGAGTTGAAATCAAGTTTGTTTATGCTTTATTGTATTTTAGTATTTTACCCTCATAAGGGTATTTTAGTCTTTGTACACTTTTCCCTTGCACTATATATAAGAGTGTAGGGTTGATTAATCCCGAGTATTATTCGGTTTTATCTTCTCAACTCTGAGTCCAACGAATAAAGTGGAATCAATCTCTGATGAAACTATTGCAGGATATAATGTGAAGGTCAATCTCAAATGTGGGTTAAAAGTGAGGTTGTTCACATTGACAATATAGGTAAAGCATGAGTTGAATTGCGCATCATCGATTCTAACAACTGAAAGAACCTCATTTTTTCAATCTGATGAAAAAAATTAGGTTGGGCAACCATACGGTCCATACCCCATCATAAGGACTAAAGCTTGAAAAGCCATGCCTACTCATAAAAGATGCAGAGAGGCATTCCACTATTTTCTACTTAGTAAGGTTGAAATTGAATAAATAGTACTCTACTAGAAGAAAAGTTGAATACCTTCGAACTTATAGCAAATGAGATGAGTAACTTGGTTTGCTATCAAAGGCTTTGAAAAACGTCCTCCCATCAAGGAAACCATGCTCTACAAATCAAAATAATAAAATTGAGCATGCCAGAATTAGTTTAAGGCTGGCATGAAAATGTAATAAGAAAATTATGACATTTTTAACAGTAAAAATGCACATAAGCAAGTAGCAGACTGCCGACATAAACTTGTTGTATTCAAAGGATTTTTAAAGATTACATTCCAAAACATTATAAATAACGAGAAATAATTTTTTAGTGGAAATATTTGTAACTCATGAGGCCAGGAAGTATAGAGTAGAACAATACGAGAATTTGAGAGAGATAAAATATAATTTTTATTTTATCTCCCAAAATTGTTTACATACATGAATTTGTACATTAATAAAGGAAGAGAAAGAGGGAGAACAATCTCAATCTAAGATATTGGACTAAAGCATAAGGAGGAAGAGGGCCCTAAATGAACCTCATTTTGGGCCTCTACACATTTTTCTTCTAACACTCCTCCGCAAGCTGGAGCATACAAATTGTAGGAACCAAGCTTGGATAAGAACTGATAATATAACAATCGTGGTAAAGCCTTAGTGAGAATATCAGCAACTTAATCAGCAGCCGGAACATGGTTTAATTCAAGCTTTTTCATTTGAACATTCTCCCGAATGAAGTGGTAGTCTACTTCAATGTGTTTGTTCGGTCATGAAAAACAGGATTTTTAGCAATGTGTATAGTCGTTTGACTGTCGCAAAATAAAGTAGTAGGTGAGGAAAGCTTGACTCCCAAATCATCTAGGAGACTTTCTAACCACGTAAGCTCAGATACTATAGATGTCATCGAGTGATACTCGGCTTCGGCCGAAGAGCAAGCAACCACAGACTATTTCCTGCTATGTCAGGTAATAAGGTGTCCTCTGAAGTAAGTACAAAATTCACTTGTGGAACATCGGTCATCCAAGGAGCCAGCATAATCAGCATCAGAATAAGTAATTAATGACAGAGTAGAAGAGGAAGAGGGTTTGTATACTAACCCTTGTCCAGGGGCAGTCTTCAGATATCTTAGGATGCGCTCGACAGCCTGAAGGTAAGACGTCCGTGGAGAATGCATGAATCGGCTAATAACACCAACAGCAAATGAGATATCTGGTCTTGTAACTGTAAGATAAATCAACTTTTCTACGAGACGTCGATAATACTCTAGATTAAAAAGAAGTAGATCGGTGTCAAAGACATGAGTACAGAGCTTGTGATTGACATTCATAGGAGTATCGGCAATCTTTCATCCAGAATAGTCAGCATCATGAAGAAAATCACGACAGTACTTCCGTTGAGATAGGAAAAGACCATCAGGACGTCGTACAACTTCTAGGCCAAGAAAGTGCTGAAGATTTCCCAAATCTTTAGCTTGAAAAACTAAATTCAAGTGTCACTTGATCATTTGTATTCTGTTGGAATCATCTCCTGTAATTAGAATGTCAACGACATAAACTAAGAGACTCACTGTGCATGTTGTTTGATGACGAGTAAAGAGAGAGAAGTCCGTCGAGCTCCGAGTGAATCCAACCTCACGAACAACCTTACTGAACTTGTCAAACCATACACGCAGCGACTGTTTGAGACCATAAATAGATTTATTGAGATGACAGACAAGTGACTCCCTCAGTCCCTCGTGGTCTCAAACCCGAGAGATTGGTGCACGTAGACAATTTTTTGAAGGTCGTCATTGAGAAAGACATTCTTGATGTCGAGTTGATGTAATGGCCACTGGCGATGCACAGCCAGGAAATTAGGACTCAAACAGTATTCAACTTGGCAACGGGAGAGAAGGTCTCATCATAATCGAGGCTTTGTTGCTGAGTAAACTCACGGTCCACAAGACGAGCCTTGAGACGGTCAATGGTGTCATCTGGAGCATGTTTGATCATGAATACTCATTTACAACCAACACAAGTCTGTCCCTGAGGAAGAGAGACCAGATCCCAGGTCTGATTAGCCCAGAGGGCGGTCATTTCCTCATTCATGGCCGCACGCCACCCCGGATGTCGGAGAGCCTCATGCAAAGAGTGTAGAAATAGAGGATAAAGAAGTTGCAAATTTGAGAAGCGTTGGAGAAAGACGATGAAAGGAAACATAATTCGCCGGGGGATGTATCGTGTAGATAGGAGCCGGATCAGTAGACCGCGAGGTACCAGAGGTAGAGGGCGATTGTTGAGGGGTGTCAGAGCGAGGAGGACGACGAGTGTAGACACAAAGAAGAGGTGGCTTGTTCGGTGCGGGAACCGGTGTTGGAAGGAGAGGTGGGAGAGGAAAAGTAAAAGGAATAGCAGGACATGGCAATAATGGCGGTGGAAGAGTAGGAGACTGGTAAAAAGGTTGATCTTCCAGAAAGGTAACATCAACAGACACAATAGCCTTGTGATTAGTAGGAGAGTAGCGCACATATCCTTTCTGAGTACGAGAGTAACCAACGAACAAATATTTGGTAGTCTGAGGAGCAAGCTTGTCAGTGGAAGGACAAATTATGGGCATAGCAAGTACAACCAAAATACCTGATGTGCGATGGAGAAAGGCGGTGTGGAGGGAAAGAGAAGACTAAACAGAGTGGTAAAGTTGAGAGTGGAATAAGACAAACGATTGATGAGATAGCATGTTGTAGATACTACAAAATGCCAATAGACCTTGGGAACTTGCATCTGAAACATAAGAGAGCGCAGCATCAAGAAGATGTCTATTTTTGCACTCAGCCACACCATTCAGTTGGGGGGGTATAGCACAAGAAGTTTTATGGATGATCTCAAACTCAGTACAAAGATCATCAAACGGATGACTAGTGTATTAACGAGTATTGTTTGTACGGGTAGTTTTAATTTTGGGGGAAAATTGAATACGAGTCTCGGTAATAAATGCCCAAAACACACAAGTTAGATTTGATCGATCACGAAGTAAATATAACTCCGTCATACGAGAATAATCATCAATAAAAGTAATGAAATAACAATAACCAAAAATACTAGCAATCGTATACGGGCCCCAAACATCAGAATGTATTAAATCAAAAGGAACATCGCTACGAGTACAATAAAGAGAAAAAAAATAACAATGTTGTTTGCCAAAGATAATTGATTCGCAGGTAAAGGCAGGAGAGGTAAATCAAGAAGAGCCTTCTTGAGAATTGGTAGAGGAGCATGTCCAAGACGCATATGTCAAACAGAGGTGACTACGGAGAGAATGGTGGGAGAAACGTCTAGAAGGTAGAGTTTGTTGCACAGTCGTACAGAGCAGTCAAGATCTTCACCAAAGAAGATATTTTGCAATGATATTTTGCATCTGTCGATCCTGCACCACAAAAGAAGATGTGAAGGTCACAGAGTAGTCAGATCTTCAATAAGACAACTAACATAAAGAAAATTGAAAAAATGGCCCGAGACGTGAAGAACCAAACGAAGAGAGATTGAGGGGCTGAGACGCATATTAGCAGAGCCGGAGATAGAAGCAATGTCACCATTGGCCACTGTGATAAACTTGGGATGGTGAGATGCCAAGTATTAAGGGGGTTTCTATAGAGTGATGTGGTGGGTGGCACTAGAGTCCACAATCAAATGTGAATTATGGGTGAGAAAGACGATACCTTCATTGGAGATAGAGACAACGGAGCTATATGGACAATTGAGTAACCCTTTGAGATGCTGGAGCTGGAGGTGCGAGGCGGCAATATCGGCGTGAGTAGCAGAAGATGTGTCAGCAGCAACAGAGACATTAGGCAAACCATGTTTACGATAACAAGTGGCCTCGAGATGTCCTTCCCTGCCACAGTAAGTATACTTGTACCTAGGCCGGCCATTGCGACCTCTCCCTTGGTAGCCAGAGAGACCTCCTCGAGTAGATGGAGGAGGAGGGTGAGAGACAGTTGAGTGTTGGATGAGGGCCGGAGAGGGAGGTCCGGGAGGGGGTGGTGTCACCTTCAACAACATTGAGTAAACATCGGAGAAAGAGGGAATAGTGGAGGAGGAGAGTATCTGAGACTGGACAGTGTGGAGAGGAGACGGTACACGAGTAATCATCATTGCAATACCAACAACCTCTTTTTGAGCACGTTGCGCAACAAGGTCAGTAGTAGGTGGTTGATGTTGAATTCATGCCTCAACTAAGGTTTTGGAGCGCACAATAAAGGGGGTTAGGTCGCCAACACCTCCTGAGTCAAGAGATTGAAGGTCTGTAATGATGTCAAACAGATGTTGAAGGTTGCCCTTGCCTGAATAGAGGGAATGCAGTTCCTCCCATAGAGCCTTGGCCGTCTCATGATACATGGTCATACGATAAGGTTTACTGTTCAGGGAATTGAGGATCCATGTTTGAACACGACCATTATCTCGAAGCCAGACATCAATGGGCGCAGAAGGGATGTTCACAGTTAGATGATGTAAAAGCTCCTTGGTCTGAAGAACACACAAACTGAGTGTACCTACTCAATAAAATTCTTCCCACTAAGCGAAATAATGGTGATCTGAAGATCAACACGAACTTTGATAGGAGTTGCAGCACGAGCAGGAAGGGACGGAGCATCAGTCAACGCCATGAAGCTTTCTCAGGCGGCTAGGAAAGCAGGAGAAATAACGGAAAGAGCAGTCAAACTGCACTCTGCAGCGGCTAGACAAAGTAGGAGCTACAACTAGACAAAGCGGGTAGCTAGCGGCAAGATATGCACAGAGCAGAGCACTATTGATCATGTGGATTGAGGGCACCTTGCTGCGGCATGAGACAAGAGAGAAGCAGCGGGCAAATCCCTGCGGACAGAGCACACCGTCGGCGGCTAGGAACTTGCGGCAAATAAAGAGCCGGGCGAGTAGATGCTGGCAAGAGATAACTGGCGGCAAGAAAGTAGTGCAGCTAGGCAAAGAAGCATGCGGCAAGAGCCGAGTAAAAGAACGGGTAAAAAAACAGCGGTTTAGGAGCGATGACACGAGTTGCGATTTGCGGCAGCAAGGAAGCAATGGCATCGACTTGAATCTTTGGCAATGAGGCATCGATTAGCAGCGACTAAAATCGTCGGCAAGGAAATAGCGGCTAACAGCGGCTAGAAATCCGCGTCAAGGAAACACCGGCTTGATGTGGTAGTGGCGAGCCACGGTAAGTTGTCGGCAGAGGCGACTGGAGGTAGAAGCAAGGTGCGACTGGAAGCAGTGGTCGAGGGAGCAGCGGTTTGTTATGTCAAGGGAAGGCGGCTATGCGAGCTGGATGGGAGAAGCGGGAGCCAATGGCCTCAGTGAAGTAGTATAAAAAGAGAGGTGGGGGCTAAGGGGGGCCAAAGGAGCAAAAGAGAAAAAAGGAGCAAACTTGTGATTAGAGGAATTCTAACCGCTCGGGGCAGACCAAAGCAAATGTGCGGTAAGAGAAAATCTAACCGCCCAGAGCAAGGAGCAAAACAGGCCAAAGCACAATTAGGACCGATTTTTCGCTCTGATACCATGTAGAACAATACGAGAATTTGAGATAAATAAAATAAAATTTTTATAATATCTCCCAAAATTGTATCCATACATGTATTTGTACATTAATATAGGAAAAGAAAGAGGTAGAACAATCTCAATCTAAAATGTAAGACTAAAGCATAAGGAGGAAGATGGCCCTAAATGGGCCTCGATTTGGGCCTTTACACATTTTTCTTCTAACATATAGAATACAACAAGGTAGTGATTCTAAACTCATATCCCCGGAGATGACTCGTTCAAATTATCTTAGTTGGCAATTTTGAGTTAGACTGGATCTATGGCTGTAATATTGCTCCCTATCATATAGAGTATTGTAGTTGATGAGGAACTAGTTCTGCCTATTATATAATTGTTGGTATTTGTGTAATGTTTTTTTTATTGTGTGTTCTCCCTCCTATATATATCGTGTAATCTTTTCCCCTAATTTATTGGATTATTATTATTCTCCTCATGGTATCAGAGTTGGGTACACGTCGATGGGTCGTGTTGGACAGTCCAGCATGAACCAAAAAAATGCATGTCAAGATTAATCTCACATCGCATACCCAGACGGTCCACGCGTGCCTTATAATAGGCCCCGCCTCTCCATCTGTAACCCGAGTTTTGGAATGGAAAATGGGTGTGGTGGTTTAACATGGTATCAGAGCCCTAGGTCGGTTGCCGAGCCCACCCCCCCCCCCCCCCCCGCGCGATTCCGCTTTTCGTGTGCTGATCTACTTTCAGCCCTCCCACCTCACCTTCAGCAGCGCCGATCCATCCCTTCCGCCTCGCATCCAGCGGCGCCGGTCTTCTCCGGCAGCGCTGATCCCGCTGGTCCTCTAGCAGCGCCGATCTTCTCCAGCAGTTCTCCTCCAGCAGAAGTCTTCTCTGGAATTCTTCTCCACGCCGAAGTCTTCTCTAGCTGGAGTTTTTTCCAGCCGGGTTCTCCTCCAACAGAGGTCAACAGAAGTCTCCTACAGTCGAAGTCTTCTCCAGAAGAATTCTTCTCCCGGTCGTCTTCTCCAACAAAGGTCTTCTTCTAAAGCAGTCCTCCATAGGGCTTCTCTTCGTGTTTTGTTGCCGCTCCTTGCTTAGCACCGGATATAGTGACCTAGTTTGAAGGCATTTCCGGTGTCAGTCTCACCTTGATGCTCCTATATGGACTTCATTGGCCTCCTCTTTCTATGAGCATACTCTAGGTTCTCCATTGGCGGTGTGGTGTTTTTCCCTTGGCTCCTTGATTTTTATTTTGGGTTTATCGTGTCAGGGAATGGTGACTCTCCCACGGTCTCTTCTGCGGATGGGGTGTCCTCCGCTACTTAGGTCTTTGGTGGCCCTGTTCGGCCCAAGTCATGACCACAATACTACTCAAATCACGATTATAAGTCTGGATGGCTCAAACTTTCTGCTATGGTCTGTCACTCTTGCTTTGAAGAGTAGACGGTTGTTTGGTTATGTTGTACTACAAAGGCGCCTACCCAGGATTCCCCTGAATGGTTGCAGTGGGAGTCTGAGAACTCTCCTGTCATGTCCTGGCTGACCAATTCCATGGTGGACTCTATTGCCCTGAAATTACTTGTTCTTAGACACTGTTGCCGATATTTAGAAGAGGGTTGAGGCTACTGACACCTGCAGGGGGAATGTTGTCCAGATTTATCAGCTGCGACGAAAGGTCTTTCTCCTCCGTCAGGGCGTCCGTCCTCCTTCAGTCTATTACCTGGAGTTCACCCAGCTTTATCGGAAGTGTGATCATTTTGACTCGCTCACCCTTGTATCTCCCGAGGACGAGATCCGTGTTCGGGCTAGAGAAGAACAAAACAGAGTTCTTGAGTTCCTTCATGGTCTGCATCAGGATTTCGATCAGATTAATGTTCAGATACTTGGGCATTCTCTCACACCTTCTCTCCAAGAGGTTTATAGTCTTGTTCAGCAAAAGTTTGATCGACGACAGACATGGACTCCTGACGCTGCTCCAGACGGTTCTGACCTCGCTGCTCAGTTTAGTGGTTGGGCTCCTAGTGAACCCAGGTCTAAGTCCACTGACAAGGATCAGTTGCTATGTGATTACTGTGGGAAGTCACGTCATATCCGGGACACGTGCTTCCATCTTCATGGTTTTTCTACACCACGGGGTGGTACTGCACCACGCGGAGGTCGTGGTTATGGTTGTTCCCAAGGACGCTTTACACTGTCTCAATCTGCTCATCTTTTGGATGCCTCGACATAGCCCTTGCCTTCCTCCGACGCTCTTGCCTCTGTGGTTGTATCTGCTGATGAAATTCATGTGTTCCGTCGATTGATGCAAGGTCAGTCTGGTGAACCCCCCGCTTCTTCCTCCTATGCACACTTGGATCCTCTAGTGCTCATGTTGGGTCTTCTCATCCGTCTACTCATTGGATCATTGATTCTGGCACCACAGACCATATGACCTGCTCGGCCACAGGTTTTATTTCTTACCTTCCCTTGTCTGGTAGGGACAAGGTGACCATTGCAGATGGATCCTTCTCTCCAATTGCTGGGAAAGGACCCATCTCCTGCTGCTCTCTCACCCTCTACTTTGTGCTTCATGTACCATAGTTTCCTCGCAATCTTCTCTCCATTAGTCATCTAACCAATTTTATGAATTGTTATGTGACCTTTTTCCCTTCCTCTTGTATTTTTCGAACCTGAAAATGGGAATGGTGATTGAATCTGGTAAATTGGGGGATGGGCTCGACATGCTTGACTCCTACCACCCTTCTCCTCCTCCTCCTGCGGCCCATCATGCTACTCAGTCGGCTACTTTGGAGTCGTGGCACTGTCGCCTTGGACATCTTTCTATCTTGTATATGAAACATTTATTTTCAACTTTGCCACCTGTCTTAGTTGATAATTTTTGTTGTCATACTTGTGAACTTGGAAAACACTGTCGTGTGTCTTTTAATCATATTTATTCTCCTAGTTCTGCACCATTTACTATTATACATAATGATGTCAGGGGGTCATGCCCCGTTGCTTCTATTTTTTGGGTGTTTCTGGTTTGTTACTTTCATCGACTGTTTTTCCCGGACTACCTGAGTATACTTAATGAAAGCCAAGAGTGAAGTCTTCTCCTTATCTCAGCGGTTTCACAACATGATCTCTACACAGTTTGCGTCACTATTAAAATTCTTCGTACAGACAATAGTCGTGAGTACATTAACTCCACCATTGAACACTATCTTACTACTCACGGCATTGTCCACCAGACTTCCTGTGTTTACTCACCGGCCCAAAATGGGGTGGTCGAACACAAGAATCGTCGTCTCTTAGAGGTTGTCTGGTGCCTTCTTCTTCATATGCACTTCCAAAGTACTATTGAGAGGATGTTGTCCTCACCGTGGCTTACCTTATTAACTGTATGCCCTCACATGTTCTAGGGTATAACTCCCCCCTTACCACTCTTGGTGTCCCTCCAATGAATTTACCACCCCGTGTGTTTGGGTGTGTGATTTGTTCATATCCATCAGAAAATCAAACTAGATGCTCGTGCTCGCAGGTGTGTCTTCATCGGCTATTCCCCCACTCGAAAGGATTATAAAAGTTTTAACCCCATCCATAAAAAAAAATAAAATTACCATGGATGTCACATTTCGTGAATCTGAGAGTTATTATGATGGGTTCTCACTTCGGGGGGGGGGGCTCTTGTATGGTGAAAGTGAGTTCCTTCGCGACCGGTGATTCTCTCTCTACTACTCTGTTGCTTGTTCCTCCTTTGGATCAATTCCACTCGACATCCTCTCCCGTTGCCCGTGCCAACTCCTGTTGCTCCTGTGCCAACTCCTGCTGCTCCTGTGACACGATCTCAGGTCCCTCCATTGCAGGTGTATTCTCATCGTTCTAAGGGAACATACACTCGAGCCCCTCACATAATTTTGGAGCCAACATCTGACCCGTTGTTTGGGTCCAATGCTCTAAGGGAAGGTAGCTCCACACAACATCCTTTATCTCAGTTTGTCTCTTATTCCTCTGTAACGGCTTCCCATAGGGCCTTTCTCTCCTTGTCTGCGGTATTCATTCCTACTTTGTGGCAAGAAGTACTCTCTCATGACAAGTGGAAGACGGCTATGCTTGAAGAAATGCATGCTCTACACAAGAACCACGCATGGGACCTGGTGCATCTGTCTAAAGAGAAGACTGTTGTTGGAAGTAAATGGGTGTTTTCCATCAAACAGAACACTTTGGGTATTGTGGAGAGATACAATGCAAGGCTGGCTGCAAGAAGGTACACGCAGATTGCAGGGATTGACTATCAAGAGACCTTTGGTCCAGTTGCAAAGATGAATTTTATAAGGGTACTCCTATCTTGTGTTGCTTGTAAGGGATGGAATCTTAATCAACCGGATGTCAAGAATGCGTTCCTTCATGGGGATCTGGAGGAAGTATACATGGCTCTTCCTCTGGGTCTTTCACTTAAAATATCGGAAGGGAAGGTGTGCAAGCTGAAAAAGACCTTGTATGGCCTGAAACAATCTCCTAGAGCATGGTTTGGGAGATTCCACAAGGCCATGACTTGCTTTGGAAACTCCCAGAGTAATGTTGACCATACTCCCTTCATCAAACACAGGGATGGAAAGTTGACAACTCTAATAATTTATGTGGATAACATCATCATAACAGACGATGATCAGGATGAGATTCATAGTTTAAAAGAGAGGTTGACGAGAGAATTTGAGGTGAAAGACTTAGGAAGCCTTAAGTACTTCTTGTGCATTGAGGTTGCAAGGTCCAAACATGGTATCTTTATATCGCAGAGGAAATACATTCTTAATCTCCTTAAAGATTTAGGAATAAGTGGGTGTCGACCTGCTGACACCCCAATTGAAGCTAACCACCGACTTGGAAGAGATGATGGTGAAACTATTGGAGACATTCCCAGCTTTCAGAAACTTGTGGGAAAATTGATCTACTTGTCTCATACTCGCCATGATATCTCCTATGTGGTTGGAGTAGTCAGCCAATATATGCATTCTCCGAAAACTCGTCATCTGGATGTTGCTCATTGTATCCTTAGATACCTCAAATCCTCACCCGGGAAGGGAATTCTATTCTCACCAAATGATAATCTGACTATTGAGGTTTACACTGATGCAGACTAGGCTGGATCGGTTGATGATCGTCGATCCACCTCAGATCATTGCACGATGGTGGGTGGAAATTTGGTTACCTGGAGAAGCAAAAAACAGCATGTCATCGCCAGATCCAGTGCAGAGGCGGAATTTAGGGCTATGGCTCACGGGATATGTGAAGGGCTATGGACCCGAACTATCATGAAGGACCTTGGTCTTAAAGGAGAGGAGCCTATCAGATTGTACTGTGATAACAAGGCGACCATCAGTATTGCTCATAATCCAGTGCAACACGATCGTACAAAACACATTGAGATCGATAGGCATTTCATCAAAGAAAACATTGTAAGAGGCATTGTGGTTACCCCCTTTGTTCCGTCCAAACAACAATTGACCTACATTTTCACTAAGGGTTTGTGCACTGGTGTCTGTGGAAAGATTATTGGAAAGTTGGACATGGTTGACATCACACGCCGAACTTGAGTGGGGTGTTGGTATTTGTGTAATGTTTTTTTTATTTTGTGATTTCCCTCCTATATATATCGTGTAACCTTTTCCCCTAATTTATTGGATTATTATTTTTCTCCTCATTAATATAACACAACTGGAAATCAAAATGAGTTTTGACAGAGTTTAGAAATATTGTGCTTGTGGTTGTTGCCATGTGGGTCGCCATATTTGTTTATCCTTTAATCATCTGAGTGCTTCTCCCTTCATCCTTTCCACAGTTCATCCTTCCACCTGTATCTTTCATCTATGTTAAATATTCTGCGCTGCAACTTGGGCTGATTCAGCTACTCTTTTAGATAGAATTTAAGGTCCATTAAAGTTGAGGGTATGATTAACTTTGCATATAATATTCAATTAAAGTTATGCATTTTCCGGACTTCTGATTAATTTTACAGCAATTTTAATTCATTAATTACATTTTTAAGTGATTTTGTAGTTTAAATTTGTCTTCTAATCACTCTTCAATTGACAGACATCTAGGATGCATCAAGTGATATCTATAGTATTTTTGGATTGTGTCAATTTTGTTGAGGAAAGTAACCAAGGGTGCATTAGTTGGCCTCAAAGTACCAATGATGCATAAAGCTTGGTCATAAAGCATCTAAGGCATATCAGCTAATCATTGATATGAATGAATTTCTAACCTACTAAGTTGATTAACTTGTCCAATGTAAAGTTACATTTTATAATTGTTAGTTAATGTAAATCAATCTCTAAATTGATAGTCAAAACTTGTTTACTTGTTGATTGATTGACCATTAGGCAACAAAAAATTAACAAAACAAATTCTTAAAAGAAATAGGTGAACAACTCAGGTTATGCACAAGGTAAAGGTTGCAAGACCCACAAGTCGGTTCTAAGGCGCATAAGTCGGGAAAGGAAATAAAGAAAAAGTAGGCATCATAAAAGAAACAATACATGCTCTTGAAAGAGGAAAGGGGTGAACAACTCAGATAATGCAGAAGTAATGGTTGTAAGTCATACAGGCCCCAAGATGCATAAGTTGGGCAAAGAAATAACAAAATAGTAGGTCGAAGAAATCTCAAAAAAAACCTCAATATTGAGTAACTACTAAACAGAAAAATCAATATATATCTCGGCTCCCACATACAATGCACAAAAAAGCAGCTGGCAAAAAGAAGTTTCAATGAAATGATACCACTCAAACAAAAGCACTGTGATGAATATCTTTAGAATGTTCCTAAAGTGAACAACAAATATATATCAGGGACCACAGTTTTATCTAATTTTATATCTACCGAACAACATTAATGTATACCATGATATCATCACGTTCTTTCTTCTGATACCCTGTCAAACAAATGTGTAACGACTTGCTGCCAGGAATCCCACTTAAATCTCTAACAGGTCTGTATAAAACCTGTACAATGCAAATGGGCCAAATAAGATTACACGTAGGATAATCCCAGAAAAACTAAGATGTTCCAACAAAAACAAATTACAAAAGAAAACAAACATAGACCTTTGTAGAATCTGCAGGCATCCCAATGTCCAAACCGTCATCAATCCACAATTCAGTAACCAGTATTTTTCTATCATTCCTTGCTGCTACACAAATAGGCTCATCCTAATCCAAACATATATACAACCACAGTCTTAAGATAATCGACGGGACGTATTATTGAAAGCCATGTAATCAGGTTGAGAAAGATAATGGAAGAAGGAGAAATAATTACAGATGTGATACTTACAAAGACACGGCCAGAAACAATCACATGGGTGCAACTCGAATCATACCGGCCAACATCAACTCCCCCTTCATCCACAAGCTCTGATCGGTACTGAAATAGTTTAATATTAGACGCATCACAAAACTATAGATGTTAATTAAAAAAATTTAACAGGAACCAAGGATGGAGTATACAATTATAAAAATAATTGGATTGTAATGCTTGATTGGGACAGATTGCAAACAACAACAAAACTTCATCCGATTTATCTGTTAAGTATGATGGACATGATGGCTATCTCAACCAAACTGAAAATTTCCACCCTAGTATTAGATAACTTGAATGAGAGTTACTCCCATGGCTAAGCTTTCTCATCCCATTCACTTACAAAGTGGGTGTAAATGCCACTTCCTTTGGAAGAAAGAGGTCAGAGACGGATTGATGCATGGAATAATTTACTACCGCCTGTGGATAATCAGGAACAAGATAGATTTTAATATTGCACCATAACAACAACAACAAAACACCCAAGTCTTCATCCCACCTTAGTGGGGTCAGCTATATGGATCCTTTGTCGCCATTGTGCCCTACTTTTGTTTAATATTGCACCATATTTCAATAAATTGGAAAGATTGCAAAAAATTCTTACATTTTTTTTATTTATGTTGGTTGACCTGGCAACAAGTCCATTGTGTCATGTGGGACCACAATGTGGATTATCCCTAACGTGGCCCGGTCTGTTGTATTAGTTTTACATTGCTGACACTTGTTCACCCATCTGTGCTTATAGGTCTTAGGTACCACTCTTTTCACCTAGGGGTTTTAGGATAGAAGCCGCGGGTTTCTACATGATATCACAGTGAGGTTTGATCTATTGTGGGGGAGTGTTGCTTGACTTGGTTTCAGTAAGTTCACTACTTCGTGCAGAACCATTATATTAGATTATCATCAGCGTTGCCCGCTCTACTGTATTAGTCTTACATTGTCAACACTTGTTCAGTCACCTGTGCATACAGGATTCAGGCTCCTCCTTTCAATTGGGGTTTTGGGATAGAAATCACATGTTTTTACATGGTATCAGAGTGATGTTTGACCCACAACAGGGCATGTTGGTTGACCTGGTTCCAGCAAATGCACTGCGTTGTGTGGGACCACTACATTGGATTATCCCCAACGTAGCCCAGTCTATTGTATTAGTCTCGCATTGTTTGTTCTCGTTCACCCGTTTATGCTTATAGGTCGCAGGCCTCTCCTTTCACTGTATGTTTTTGGGATGGAAGACCGGGGTTCTTACATGATATAAGAGCTATGTTTAACCCATTCTGGAGGTGAGTTGTTTGACCTAGTTACGGCGAGTCCACTGTGTTGTGTGGGACCATTATGTTGGATTATTCTCAATGTGGCTTGTTCTATTGTATTAGTCTAGCATTGCATACACTCACTCACATGTATGTACTCATAAGTCCCAGGCCCATCCTCCTTCCACCACGCGTTTTGGGATGGAAGACGTGGGTATCTATACTTTATTTTATTAGGATTGCAAGTAAATGATGACTTTATAGGAATAAAATCTACCAAGATTACATCTCTCCCCATCTTCCTCGCTTTCTTGACTTTCCCACTTCTTCTTCTCTTTCTTCTTCTCCTTCTTCATCTTCTTGTATCCCGTATGCTCATTATTTCTCTTTCATCTCTCATATCTTAAATTTGTTCTCTAGCTTCTATCAACCGGTATCAAAGGCCAACAATCAACTCATGTTATGTGTGGTCTTATATCCTGAGGAAATCATTTACATGCAATATAGCTAATGTGTTTCAATTCATGATAAACTTCATATCACCATCTCATTGCTCTACGCATCACCATCTCATTGCTCTACGCATCACCATCTCATTGCTCTACGCATCACCATCTCATTGCTCTACGCATCACCATCTCATTGCTCTACGCATCACCATCTCATTGCTCTACGCATCACCATCTCATACACTTCCGAAGTCCTCGTGCTACCATCCTACGCAATGTGATCTGACAAAAATATGTTCGTAGCTCGAGTCATTCAAATGACATGTTCACATATGTTAACGGTTTCTACATTCATCCCACATGTTAGGCACATTTACATGTATAATTGGTTCTAACCTTGGGAACGTGTGGAAACACCCAAATTAAATCCAAACTACAACTCATAAATAATAAGTGAATCAAATCATGCATGCACGGAGCCGATCCAGACTCTTGAGTGCCAGTTTGGCAGGGCGGCACAGCTGTTGCATGCGGTATCTTTTTCTGCCGCCCAACCAAACATATTATTTGGTGCAAGCGGTGACAAGAAGCCACCGCCGAAATTTCCTGCCGCGGGTGACCTGCAGCAAGCAATGATGCATCCCTGAAAAAGGGCTGCAGGGCTATTTTTTTAATACTTATAAAAAAAATAATCATAAAAAATTCTAATATAACTTATAAATTATAAATATACTAATTATATGTATATAAATATAATTGTATAAATATAATTGTAATAAGATGCCAGATGGTGGATTTTTCTACTTTTAAACTATTTCAAATTGTTTCATATTTATACTTTTTATATCTGGATAGGAGTGGTTATAGAAGATGAAGCATTGAAGTTTTATATTTTGATTTAGGGTTATATTCAACATTATTTTTTAATTGTTTATAATTGGAAAAAAATAAGTTTAAAATCAAAAAGTATTAGCGCTACAAAATATATATGTTTTTTTATAACTATTAACGTTTTAGAGAGTGTGTATATATATGTGGAAACACCCATAACTACTCGCAATTTATAATATCTATACGGAAACTCCCTAGTTCGCAACCTACTCGCAATCTCCCTTCGACCCCGACCCCTCTCCAGTCGAGAGAACTTTCGTGTCGAGGCACTGTCGCGGTTGAAGTATTGTTGTTGGCCGCACTGGGGGGGTGCTGTTAAAATATTATATACAATGTTGTGAGGATTGCAATCTGGATCGTAGGATCGGACGATCCTATGATGCAGAGCCTGAGTTTCGATCTAAATTGCTTACGGGATCGAAATCAGCTCAATTCCTTAATGGACCGCGTGTGGAATCGTAGGATTGTCATCCTAAGGATCCAATTTCTCCATTCATGGTTCATTAAACCGCTGCTTATATTAAAAAAGACGCAGCACCCATTATTTTATCTTGTATCTTGCCCGACAGCTGTTGTCGCCTAGTCAAAAAGGAAAACCCTATTCATCTTCCTCGTGCCCTCCGACGACCTGATTTACTCCTTTTTCAGGCGTTGTTCGGCTCATTCAAGCTATTTTTGGCATCGTTTGGCGGAGGCGTTCTCGTTCAGCTCATTACAGCCAATTTCCTGCACTATCTGACTGTCTCTGCCAATGCAGTCCTGCTATCTCCGGTTGTTATTGACTTAAATTGGCAGTCTCCTCATATTTCTGATAGGTAACTTCCTCTGCTCCTGCAGTCCTGCTATCTCTAGCTTCTAGTGACTTCAATAGGCAGTCTCCTCATATTTTTGAAAGGTAACCGGCTATTTGTTCTTATTTCCTGAAGCTATTCCATGCATTCATGCTATGTTTTTGTCTTTCTGAGAGATTATTGGAGGAGTGCCCGGAACTAGAGATTGTGTTTTAGTGTGAGCAAGTGAAAACATCATTCCAGTTGAGATGAGGGGATGAGAAGGAAGAAGCTTTTCTTCCTGGAAATGGGGCTCAAAAAAAAAGATCATCGACTGAAGGTAGTGCCAATGTGGGGATAGGTGGGGCCAAAGTGCATGTGGGGTAAATAACGAGACTAGAAAGAGGACTATTAGTAGACCTAAACCCGTTTTCCACTTGTTGACACGGAGTTGAGAGGTAATCAGGAAAAACATATGGCTTGGATATACTCACATCAAGTCTTTTCACTGTAGTCCACATCTCGTTCACTTCATGTTGAATATTAGAGGAGAGAATATCAACGTTTTTCATTAACTTTTTAAGACGCTCGACAAAACTCTCCATTTTTTAAAATCTTTTTTTAAGACTTAAAAAAGGTAGGGCATAGTTTTTTTAAAATAAAAAAAGGAAAGATCAAATTTTAAAATACTCTAATTTTTATTTTTTAAAATAAAGCCCCTAAAAACTTTGCTTTTTTAATAAAGGTTTTTTGTTTTTTAACTGACAACTTCTTTTAAATACTCTTAAATTTTTCAGTTTTTAAATAACTTTAAAATTTTTTTGGATCGTTGGATTCAAGATGGGAGTTAATCCAACCTACTCTGATATCAAACTGATTTACACTGAAATAACAGGAATAATCTTAAAATATAATATTTGAAAACAAATTAAATTAAGCGACGCTTTTCAAATGTCCGCGAGCTTTATCTAGCGATATTTGATCTAGGGTTCTTGTACACTCATAAGGCTAAACATTTGTGCGCATTTCGCAATATGAGATACGGCATGCACAAGCTTGCAAATCGAGAATTGAAAGTGCGAGAACAAACAAAATTTTAAATTGATGGCAAATGGGTAAAGCAATAGCTAAGACAAGCTCTAAAAATTAAAGATCAAATTAAAAATTAAGAATAAACTTACATTAACTTTAGGGAGCACGACGGGAAAAAGGAGTTTGACCTGTGCAGAGCTGAAATCATTCATGAACAGGAATGGGTTTTAGTTAGGTGCACTCAGACTCTGGAAATAGTCGAAGAGAAGAGGCAGAAATCTGGAGGTAGCGCTGGTTGGCTGAAAGGGAACATGGCAATGGAGGTAGGTCATGTTCCCTGGTGTGACCGGGAGATATGGAAACGGTGGCAGCTTCGTCGGGCCCGGCGGGAACAGGCGAATGACGGGTCGTTGGAGCCCAAGGGGGCGGTAGCTGGTGAACATGTGTTCCGGCGAGGCGTCTGGAGCAGGCGGGGTCGTCGCAAAAGGGGCATGAAAGGTGGTTGGCCGGGAGTTGCAAATGGTGCACGTGAAGCTCGCTGGAAGCAGAACCGACACAGGGACGCACATAGGGGACCATGCAGGCCACGGGAAGGAGCGTCGAGGCTGAAGAAGATAGAAACGAGCGGGAAGGTGGGAGCTTCGGCTGGTATTACCGAGAAACAGAGGATTCTTTTCCTTGTTTCTCGATTCTAACCAATATGGGCAAGGAGGAGGCGGTATAGGTTTTTTTTGCAAAAAAAAATTAATATTAAAGAGGAGGCGGTTCACGCTTTTAATAGCAAGATTTTAATATTGAAAAGGAGGGGAACAGACATAGGCTAACTTTATTAATTAATGAAGGATTTTTTTGGTGTTAAATGAAGACAGAAATGGATGTTTTCAAATAATATAATAGGTGGGTAGTTTTATTTTTTCTGCCCCTCTTAAGAGATGATAATGATGAAATAAAAGATGTCTTTTCATTTTATATTCTCCATTAAAAATGGATTAACCTTGATTTCAGAAATTAAAATATTTATATTAAAATTATAATTTCTAAAATTAAAATTAGATGTGCAAATAAAAATTCTTGACATTTCAAAGCTTGCCCTAAATATTACCTAGTCTAATTTGACGGACCTTTTCATTCAGGAACTTATTGGTTGGTCACGCCGACAAGCGGACAAACATGCACGAGTGAGATGCGCGAAACAAGATACATGCACTAGTAATGTGAGAAACAATAACAAAAATAAACATGCGTGAAAACATGCGCGTCTCACAAGATAAAATGCTGGAAACAAAATTTGATACGATTCAGGTTGCATCATTATATTTGTATAGGTGTGTATGCTTGCGTATGTGTGTATGCGTATGTGTGTATTTTTGCGTATGTGTGTATGTTTGCATATGTGTGTATGTGCCTGATATTTCAATTTTATCATTGTTTTAAATTTATAGTTTAACTTCATTCGCTGAAGTCTAACATACAGCCGAATATCGGAATTATCAATTCCAATTCATCTAACAAAATTCTTGCATTTAGCCAAATAGCAAAATTGAAAATGACTTCGATTCGAATTCCTGTGATATATACTCCACTTTTGGTTGCATTGTATCCAAATGGGAAGGATTTGACCATGGTTAATGTGGATAGATTTTCTAAAATAGCACACATCACCAAATGACACGAGATTAACAATGTCACACATTGTTGACTTATTTTTCTTAGAAATTATTTGTTTACACATTATAGTGAGAATGACCATGTCTGACAATAATGTGAAATTCCTAAACTATTTATGCAAATGTGTGGGCAAAAGCTTGGGACAAGGCTTCCATTCAGTAATATTTGCAACCTTGGTTGGAGCTTAGGCACAAAGCTCAAGGCGCGGGTGCGGGCCTAACAAGGGCAAGGTACAATCACATCTAAACAACAACACTCAAGCCTTTATCCCATTAAGTGGGGTCGGCTATATGGATCATTTGTTGCTATTGTGCCCTATCTTTAGTCATAATCTCACTAATGTCTAAGTATATCAAGTATATCATATCCTTACTTATAGTTTCATTTCAATTCTTCATTGGTCTACACCTCCCCCTTTTAACATGCATATTGACTAAACTCTCACAAAGACTAACAGGTTCCTCTAATGGTCTCTTTTGTACGTGTACAAATCATCTTAGTCGAGTTTCTCGCATCCTGTCTGCAATTGGTGTCACTTTTGTCATATCTCTGATACATTCATTCCTAAATTTATCCAGTCTCGTGTGTCCACACATCCACCTAAGCATTCTCATCCTCACAACTCTCATTTTTTGCTCATGTAGACAATTCACTGCCCAGCACTCAGAACCATATGTGCAATCACATCTCATTTTAAATAATTATCATCAAATATAAATTCATCTTCTTGATCAAATACTTCAATCATTCTACTCATCAATCATTCTACTCATCTATATCGCTTACAAAATGTGATTAATGAGATCACTTATATTATATCGAAGTGTTAACGCTTGATTAAACACTAGATCATTTAAAATATGTTGAGCTACTACATTATTTTTTTTTAATTTTGAAAGCAAAGGTTTATAGCAAAATCTTACTCCTCGTCGTTTACGCTCCAAAGATGCGAAAAAGGTGCGTGAACGTAGAAACCTTTGAGTCTTAGGCACGCCTTTAATAACATAAAACTCTTGTGCCAGTTGTTTTATAAATCAAAGGGAGAGGACCAACATTCATAAAATTACTTCTACTGATGGATGATCTAACCGAACTGTTCTTCCTACATTAAAGCATTCTACTACCCCACTTTTAAATATGCTGATAACAAGCAAAGCAAATTGTCAATATTTAGAAGATAAATTTTCAATCAATGAGATACCGCACCCGCCCCAAAAAAAAAATTGATGGCAATGACTAAAGAGATTTCAACAGAGAACAATATACACAGAGAAAGAAATATGCACAAATAAGAACCCTGTTCCAGGCATCGTAGACAATGAGAAAGACCAAACTGACATTTCAAGCTGCTTTACCATGACCATATAAGCTTAATTTGCAACATTTAGAGGTCAGGTGGACGTGTAGCAGACCTGGGCCTCAGAAACGGAATCAAATCCGAAGAGGACGAAGCGGACGCCAGTAAAGATCTTCTTAGGGATGCCTGACGCCGTACCATCGCTTCCGTCTCCGAGCATCTCTTCTTAGGGAATGAGAAAAAAACGATGTAACCTGAAGAAGAGTAGCAAAAGTAGATTCTCCCGCTCTGTCTCTCTCGCTCGCTGATCTCTCTAGGATTTTAGAGTTCAGAGTTCCTTTCAGTGGAAGAATGCTGACGGAATGAGGGCGAAGTTAGTTTTCATGGCGCTGTGGTGGGAGTCATGGGGTTAACTTGTCGTTTGTTAGGTGATCATTAACAAATGACGTTTTGAGGATAGGATTAGAGGATTGTACATGAACATTTGAGTGAGAGTGTGAGGTTTCTAGTGATTTATCCACCCAAAGGTGTTAGTTTTTGCAAAAACCTAAACACCACCGTGTCTCGCTCGGTGTAGAGAATTTGTAACTGTGTGGCGCGTATTCTGCCCAAAGTTGTTGCGTTTTGACGTATTTGAATTCTCATGTGTGTATTTATTTAAGGTTTTAGAACATGTTTGTCTTTATTGCTAAATATTGCACTGTTTTCTTTTTTAGTCATCTTCATTGTTAATAATTTGGCGACCATTAAAAAATTTATTGAGCCAAACTTTAAGAAGTGGAGTCTGATATCATGTTCGTTGTGCAACTAGCGGACATAGATTTAGCCCTGACATCTGATAAGCCTGAAGAGTTGACTACGAACAGTACTCGTACCCAAAAAGATCATTATGTTGTGTGGCATCAGTCCAATACGATATGTCTGTTGGCCATGAAGAGATCCATTTCCGAGCACCTGCTTAGTGGATTACTAGAGACTGTTGATGCGTTGAATTTTCTTACTGCAATAAAGAAAAGGATTTTGTTGGTGTCACTAAGAAAGTTTTGGCATGTTTCTTCTGCAGGATAAAAGGACATGTGGAAAATGAGTGTCTAAAATTTAATGCTCGGATGGAAAAACATGGTCTCATGCATAAAGGTAATCCTCTTGCACTCATCCTATGTGAATCTAATTTAATTAAAGCCTTATCCAATTCTTGTGGCTCGATTGTGCAGTAACTAATCATGTTGCTTACACATTACAAAGGTCCGCCAACATGAGGAGTCCAAGCAAGGATGAGTGTAGACTCACTCTGTGAAACAACGCTGAAGTTGAAGTCGAGTTCATAGGAGTTGTTTGCACAATTTTAGATTTTAATTTTAAGTTTTTCTTAAAAAAACACTTTTTATATTCATGCATTTCGAAGAAACATAATTTTTGTTTCTACATTAGACAACTTTATTATGGTTTTAACATTTTTGGTGGTTTAATTGAGTTATTTTTTAATTATTGGTCATTGCGCTTTGTTTAATGGTTTATATATAATGTGTCTTGCTCCTAATAAAATTTATGTGACTTCATTTAGTATTGAAAATATTATTTTGAAAAGACCTATAATTAAGGAAACATCTTCTATATTGTGGCATAAAAGGCTTAGGCACATCTCTAGGGATAGAGTGAACAGATTAATTAAGGATAACATTCTTCCTGCTTTTGACTTTAGTGACCTAGAGACGTTTGTTGACTGTTGTAGGGGTAAAATGACAAAGATAAAAAAGAATGGCGCTACATGTAGTCAACATTTGTTGGAGATTATTCATATAAACATTAGTGGACCTTATTCATCTACGTTTTACAAGAACACCTACTTCATTACTTTCATTTATGATTTCTCCTGTTGTGATTATTTATTTTTCATTAAGAACAAGTCTGAGTCTCGTGGAAAATTCAAGATATTCAAGACTAAAATCAAGAAACATTTAGGGAGAGTTATCAAGATTGTTAGGTCTGATAGAGGAGGTGAATATTTTGGCAGACACAGCGCCTCCATGCAACATAAATGTCATTTTACCAAGTACTTGGAAAGTTTGTGTAATTGTCGCCCAATACTCCATGTCGAAAAGTTCTGAACAGAATGTGTTGGGAATATTGACGACAAGATTCCTGATTTGAAGAAGCCTCAAAGATGATAATAAACACAACTTATATTTGATGCGTTTGTTAGTTGTTGATGTGACAGGTACAATAAAAATGTTTGGCTACTCCAATGTTAGGCTTATGATCACCCAAATAAGGTTTTGCCCTTGTAATCCTTCAAGGTATGAAACTTATGTTGATATATGTCTTAATCCTATATTATACTTGTCATTATCAAGAAAAATTCAACTGGAGTTAAGGATATTTGAAGGCAAAGCCAATAAATCTGGTTAAGGAAAATATCGTTTGCATTGTCTGGATAACTAAATAAAATATTGACTATATCGTCTGCATGACTAAGTAAAATATTAGATGCATCGTCTGGATGTTATATAAAACATCAACTACATCATCTGGACGCTGAGAAGAAAATATCGACTACATCAACTAGATGTTAAGTAGAATGTTGACTGCATCGACTTGATGATTAAAGAGAAGTATACCAGCTAGATAATCTTGGATAAATAGTTGAAGGACTTTATTGGCCATATCAGCTAGATAGAAACTAGATAGCTCTTATTGACTCTATCAGATTGTACCGACCATATCGGCTAGATAGAAACTAAAAAGAAATTGTAGTTGAGGAAAAAGTTCACCAAGAATTTTCTTCCCAAAATACTGAAGTTATTATGTGGGAGCTCTTCATGGAAAACTGTGCTCAAGGAACTGAAAGACTGGAATAGGAGAGGACTACTACTGAAATCATTGAGGGGAGTCTCAATGGGTAGACTATGCCTAGAATGCCTATGACGTTAATATTGTAGATCAGGTCATAATAAAGGTTGTTGAGCCCATTCCTGAACCTACACTAGAACCTGAGACTGTTCAGAATGAAACAACAGAAATAAAACCATCTAAAAAAGAGATTGTTCTATGGAATGAAGAAGGTTGTGGAAGAACAAGATACTTCGAAGAAGGCTTCTAAAGCTAACACGCCTGATTGCATGTATAAGGACTCTAAATCTGAGGTAGATCCATCACTTAGAGCAACTATAAAAGAGCCTAGAACTACGATTCCCTCAACCAGTGAAGCACTTCCTGGTTCCATCATGGCTCAAATGACAATCCAAGGACTAAGAAATCAAATGACAATCACTGAACTTCAATCTGAGATGAATCAGTTAAATGCTCAAGCTCTCCATTTCTTCATGAAGGTTGCCCATGTAGTAGACCACACAACCCAACAACAAGAAATGACTCACCAAGGACTCCATGATATTATAGGCAATCAGATTGCTACTTCAAAGAGCATACATCAAGCTTTCCATGCAATAGCAACCAATATGGCTGAGCATAAGATGAATGTGCTAGAAAGGGTAGACTTCTGCAGTCAAATACCTGATGACCATCTCCTAGAAATAAAAGATCATCTTACTGGAGGGATGAACATGTTAAAGCAAAAGCTATATAATATTCAAGGGAACATCTATCAACATGTATTTTAAGAAGTCAGAAAGGGGGAGGAAGTTGTCACACATCACACTACTAATCAAACAATATGGATCTCAAATATAACAAGACTTGTCCTGAATCTACCCCTTATAAACTACGCTCCAGAGCCTGAATTTCATGATTCCACAGCTGCTTTTGCAGAGCCCTTATAAAAAAGTTGTTCCATCAGAAGAAGAGATGCTTGCGAGACAAAGAAGAAGGGAAGAAATTCAGAATATACCTGGCTATGAGGAATGGAGTCTAAAGTCCAAACATATCTTCTTGACTACGTGGGATAATTTTGGAAGAGAAAATATTCACACATCAAGATTTTTCAGCTCTATGGAATGGAATAAGTATGAAAAGGAAGAGTCAAATAGGAGGATCCATATGAGAAATCATCACAATAGACCACCTCCTCCTCCAAGATACATTCCAAAGTCTTTGAACTATTTTGAAGGACAAAAGACTAAAGCTGCTGGAGACAGTGACTGTTACTAGAGAAGGAGCATGTAATAGACTAGACACTTTTGGGATTTACAGTCAAATTTTTCTGATGTAGACAATATTTTAATTTTAATATGTATAATGGAATGTTTGCACTATATCTTATATCTTTTGGTTATTATTCATCTTTATGTTTATTGTTATACGAGGTTCTGACTTTTTTAAATAGATGGAGATTATTGTGAATATTGACCACAAGATTCCTGATTTGAAAAAGCCTCAAGATGACAATAAACACAACTTGCATTTGATGCATTTATTAGTTGTTGATGTGACAAGTACACTATGAATGCTTGGCTAATATAGTGTTTGGCTTATGATCACTCAAACAAGGTTTTTGTTGGACTAATTTTTTCTATTTACTTCTGAATAATATATATATATATGTAATTATATTTCGGAAAAAACAAGACATAACAGCAGTAAAATAGATATCTAGAGAATTTTGATATTTTAAATTAGATCAAAATGTAGAAGGTGAGAAATAAAATTTTATAGTTTAGAATCGAGCCCGGGTAAGGCGTGTGATCACTGCCCTAAAAAAGTTGCACCACCCTCCGACAGGGCTTTCAACTGATGCTCACTCCTCCAAGGTACAACACCCGGCTAGATCCCGAAACTCCGATGTGCGCGGACACCGAAGAAGCACAGAGCACCCGAACCACCACTTGATGAAGGAAAAATGACAAGAAGATCAAAACTCAAAACCAGAAAAGAGTATATCTCGCATACCCCCACAGAAAAGGAATATAACGTCTCTGAAACGATTCCTCTAAAGGCGTTTTTTCAAATCTCGGTAAATAGTAAAATAAATTCATCATAATTTGACAGTTACGAATAGTAAGAAAGAAAAGAACGTTGGAAACGTCAGCGAAATTAAAGCTCGAAAAAAGTCGTTTCCCGAACATCGGTCGACGAAAAGCAAGGCGGTCGACGAAACCGCTGGCGAAAGAAGTCGACAAAAAGGTCCGGTCGATGAACTGCGGTCGACGAAACCGCTGGCGAAAGCGGTCGACGAAAAGGGCCGGTCGACGAACAGCGGTCGACGAAAAGCGCGGCGAAAGCGGTCGACGAAAAGCGCCGGTCGACGAACAGCGGTCGACGAAAAGCGGTCGACGAAAAGCGCCGTTCGACGAACAAACACTCGATGAAAGAGCAGCCGAGATAAAACTATTTGGAGCAAAATTAACAATTCAATTCAATTATTCCCCAAATCCCAAATCCCAAATCTGAATCAGGTTCGGTGCGGTGCGCACGCGCACGCGCGCGTGTGTGGTGCATAGATTCTCCTTATGTTCTTTTGAACATATAAAAGAGAGGAACTTTGTTTATAAACACTCTCATATGAATGGAGGTAGGCAAGGTGGGACTATAGGATTTCATCCTTAGAGAAAGAGGGGTTCCCTCCAAAATTTTGGATTCCCTCCATTTGATTTTAGAGCTTTTCCCTTAAAGAATGGAGCCCAAACACCAAACACCTAAAGGCTCCAATGAAATCATTTCCTAAAGAAATGTTATATATATATATATATATCAAATTTCTAACAATCCCCCACAAAAGCGAAAAACCAAAAACGAACTTCATATCTTATAATATTACTTATAAATAAAATCAAATACAAAATGCTTCATCAAGTTGTATCTAATGTAATGGGTATAGGTGGAGTTGTTAACTTGAACCTATACTTAGTAATTATATCCTCTACCGAAGATTATAATGTGCCAGAGGCTTTGAATTATAAACTTTGACCGGTAAATTTGATAAGCACACAAAAGATTGGTTGTTCTTGGGTTATGGCGGTGGACGCGTTAATGGCCATGCGCATTCCTTGATTTTTCACGAGTGTTCTTAGGGTGCAGCCCGGATCCCAAAGGCGCAGCCTCACGACTACCCCTCACATAGGTGGTGCCTCAAGAGATATTCGTAACCATATCTCGCAAAGGTATATGCCTTTGGCAACCATTAAGAACTTGACGTTCATCCTATCATGTTACGTAGAGCACATCATAGGAATGGGGAGAAAGTTTTCTCAACCTTCAAATTTGTGCTCTCAACTACGCTACGTCAACGGTTTCGTTTCTACTGCATTGAACCCAATTCATGGGATCTCCAATCACATGGGTTGGGTATCCACCGTTGGCAGCAAATCATGTGGGCTTAAGCCTCATTCCCATCGATGATAATAAAACCTCCCTTCGGGACAATCCCTTAGTAAGATTATCAGCCAGATTCAATTCTGACTTTACATAGTTCAGTGATATCACTTCTTTTCTTCTTTGCTTCACTGATTTGTACCTGATTCTCATGAACTTGTTCATTTTGGAATTAATACTATTAGATGCAATTAAATCAATAACAGATTTATTATCACAATGCAAAGAAATAGCAGGTATAGGTTTTGCAAGTAAAGGAATTTCTGAAAGTAAATTCTTGATCCATTCAGCTTCGGCACATGTTGTGTCCAAAGTTATAAGATCTGATTCCATGGTACTCTTAGAAATAACTGTTTGTTTTGTAGAAGCCCATGAAATGGCGGCTCCTCCAAGGAGGAATACATACTCAGTTGTTGACTTAACGTCTAACGAATCAGTTACCTAATTGGCATATGAATAACCTTCTAGTACTTCGGGAAATCCCGGGTACACTAAATTATAATCTAAAGTTCCACGAAGGTATTTAAATATTCTATTTAATGTTATCCAATGGTCATCACTTGGATTACTAGTATATCTACTAAGTCGGCCTACGACATAGGAAATGTCGGGCCTAGTGCGGTTAGCTATATAAAGGAGTGATCCTATCATTTGTGCATACTTATGTTGATCAACCGGTTCACCCATATTTTTACAAAGTTTTGTGTTAGCGTCATATGGAGTAGAGGCGGGAGCGGAATCGTATAAATTAAATTTATTTAACATTTTCTCAATCGAATGTGATAGAGATAAAGAAGCACTATAATCAGTTTTAACTAGTTTCATTTCTAATATGATATCTGCTACTCCCAAATCTTTCATATCAAATTTGGAAGAGATATTATATTTAGTTTCATTAATTAATTCAATTATATTTCCAAAAATTAAGATATCATCTATATAAAGGCATAATAAGACAATTCCATTACCGTCTTGTTTGGCATAGATGCATTTGTCAAATTCATTAGATTTGAAACCAAAAAGTGAGACTACAGAGTCGAATTTTTGATACCATTGCTGAGGAGCTTGTTTCAATCCATAAAGAGATTTAATTAATTTGCAGACTTTAGATTCTTGACGTTTGACTATAAAACCTTCGGGTTGGGACATGTAGACTTCTTCTTCTAGGTCTCCATGTAAGAAGGCAGTCTTGACGTCCATTTGATGGATAAGCAACTTAAAGATCGATGCTAAGGCGACTAGAATACGAAGAGAGGTTATTCTTGCGACTAGAACGTATGTATCTAAAAAGTCTATTCCTTGTTTTTGAGCATATCCTTTAGCTACTAGGCGAGCCTTATATTTATCTATGGAGCCATCCAGTTTTAGTTTCTTCTTAAAAATCCATTTACAACCTATGACTTTAGCACTAGGAGGTAAATCGGTTAGAATCCATATTTTATTTTCAAGTATAAAATTAATTTCTATATCTATAACTTCTTTCCAAAAGGGGTAATCGGATGAGGTCATAGCTTCCTCAAATGTATTGAGATCTCCTTCAACTAGATAAGTGAAGTAGTCCTCCCCAAAGGTTCTTTCGATTCTAACTCTCTTACTTCTTCTAGGTTCATCAATTCCTAATGGTTCTAAAGAAGAAGTTGAAGGTTGGTTTGAGCTAGATGAAGGTTGAGATGAGGGGTTAAATTTAAAAGGGAATTTATCCTCAAAGTAGACTGCATCTCTAGCTTCTATAATAGTATTATTAGATACTTCACTAATTTGTGAATTAGTAATTAAAAATCTATTAGCACTACTATCTGACGCATAACCTATGAAAATAGAGTCTAAGGTTTTAGGTCATATTTTCTTTCTCTTTGGTTCAGGGATTGCTACCTTTGCTAAACAACCCCACACTCTAAGAATTTGGAGGTTAGGCTTTCTCAATTTAAATAGTTCAAATTGTGTTTTATCACAATGTTTTGAAGGAATCCTATTAAGGACAAACGAGGAGGTGAGCAACACTTCTCCCCAAAGATTTTCTGGGGCACCGGACTCGGCTAATATGGCATTGACCATATTCATCAATGTCCGATTTTTACGTTCAGCCACCCCATTAGATTGAGGCGAATATGGAGCAGTCACTTGATGAATTATCCCATGTTCTTGGCAATATTAGGTTAGTTTATTCGAAGTGTATTCTACACCTCGGTCGGATCTAAAGATTTTGATGGAGGTTCCTAATTGATTTTCTACCTCAGCTTTGAAAATCTTAAAATACGGGAAAACTTCATCTTTAGTCTTTAATAAGTATATGTAACAAAATTTGGTGAAATCATCTATGAATGTTACAAAATATTTATTTTCACCTCTAGTAGGTTGGCGGTTTGAATTGCATACATCCGAATGTATTAATTCTAAAGGTTTTGAAGTTCTATCTACCGATTTAAAAGGTTTTCTAAAAAATTGGCTTGTACGCAAATTTCACATTTGACGCTTGGTCCAATATTAATTTTAGGAATTAAATTTAAAGACATCATTCTTTTCATACAATCAGAATTCACATGTCCTAGTCTAGCATGCCAAAAATCCAGAGAAGAACTTTGAACTAAAAAAGAAGATATTTGATTAACTTCTAAATCAGAAACATTCAATTTAAATAATCCATCACAGACATAGCCTTTACCAATAAAAAGATCATTCAAAGTTATTACAATTTTATTAGATTCTAAAACTATCTTGTAGCATTTCTTCACTAATAAAGAGCCGCTAACAAGATTCTTCCTAACTCTCGGCACATAGAGCACATCATGCAAGGCTAGTATCTTCCCGGATGTCAACATAAGATCCACTCGCCCGCGTCCAAGAATTTGAGCTGAAGAGGCATCTCCTAAAATCACGCTTCCTCCACTGATGTCCTGAAAGGTGGCAAAGCAAGAACGATCAAAACAAATATGAAAATTTGCTCCGGAATCAAGCCACCAATCTGATGAGCAAGTGAGATGAAGACTAGGAGAATAATCTAACCTGAAGATAGGTTGGTTCAGAGCTTAAATCATATTTGCTTGTGGCTTGGAGCCATGAGATTTGCCTACCACCGGTTCAGTTTTCTTGTAGAAGCAGTTGATTGACAGGTGGTTGGTGCGGCCGCAAATGAAGCACCATTTCCCTTTACCTAGGTTTTGGTTTGAGGAACTAGGCTTGGATTGATTGGGTTTTTGATGACGGGAACCTTGACGGAAGGGTTTCTTATGGTTCTTTCCTTTGGCTTTAAAGTTATGGCGGGAAGAAGGATTGCCTTGCGATTCAGTGAGATTTACTTTAGGAGCAAGGTCTTTGGGAGTTTTAGAATTTTTACTCTTATGTTCTTCCTCTATGCGGATTGCATTTTGGATTTGAACATAAGTAAGGTTGGATTGGTCATGCCTTAGTCTAGTGCTAAAGCCGGACCAAGAGTCGGGAAGTGCATCAATAAGACATGCCATTAAATAATTTTCGGAAAGGATTAAGCCATCGGCTCGGATCTTGGACAACATCTCATCTAGTTGATGGAGTTGAGGATTGATTGGCTTGGAAGCATCAATCTTGAATTTGTGGAGGTTGGAAACATTGTAGCGTTCTATACCCGCATTGTCAAGGTTATAGCGCGCTTCAAGTGCATACCACAAATCCTTAGTCGTACGATATTGAAGGAAGACATCGTAAAGGCTGTCGGATAAGGCACTTAGGATACGGTTACGACAATGATATTCAACATCTACTGGATCTCTATAAGGGACACGTCTTACGTAAGTTCTAGTGGTGTTTGCAGATGAGGATGAGGATGATGGTAGAGACGAAGCAACAACATTTGCAGCGCTAGGGATTTCAGTTTCTGAAGAGGGGGCATCAAAGATGGCAGACAAAAGACCTAGGGTATTCAACCAATATTCTACTTGAGCCCGCCAACGACGAAAATCATTTCCATTAAATTTCTCGGGTTTGATACCGGCAGAATCCTCAGATCTAGAAGCCATTACAGTTTTCTGAAATTTAAAATATAAACAATAAATTGCTGTACAGAAGAAAATGAAAGTGGACATAATCATTTTTGATTTATTTGATTTTATTTATTTATTTGACGTGGAATTAACAACTTCTTTATGTTGTTGGAGTAATTTTTTTTATTTACTTCCGAATAATATATATATATATATGTAATTATATTTCGGAAAACCAAGACATAACAGCAGTAAAATAGATATCTAGAGAATTTTGATATTTTAAATTAGATCAAAATGTAGAAGGTGAGAAATAAAATTTTATAGTTTAGAATCGAGCCTGGGTAAGGCGTGTGATCACTGCCCTAAAGAAGTTGCACCACCCTCCGGCAGGGCTTTCAACCGATGTTCACTCCTCCAAGGTCCAACACCCGGCTAGATCCCGAAACTCCGATGTGCGCGGACACCGAAGAAGAACAGAGCACCCGAACCATCACTTGATGAAGCAAAAATGAGAAGAAGATCAAAACTCAAAACCAGAAAAGAGTATATCTCGCATCCCCCCACAGAAAAGGAATATAACGTCTCCGAAACGATTCCTCTAAAGGCATTTTTTCAAATCTCGGTAAATAGTAAAATAAATTCATCATAATTTGACGGTTACGAATAGTAAGAAAGAAAAGAATGTTGGAAACGTCAGCGAAATTAAAGCTTGAAAAAAGTCGTTTCCCGAACAGTGGTCCACGCAAAGCAAGGCGGTCGACGAAACCGCTGGCGAAAGAGGTCGACGAAAAGGGCAGGTCGACAAACTGTGGTCGACGAAACCGCTGGAGAAAGCGGTCGTCGAAAAGGGCCGGTCGACGAACAGCGGTCGACGAAAGCGCAGCGAAAGCGGTCGACGAAAAGCGTCGGTCGACGAACAGCGGTCGACGAAAAGCGCGGCGAAAGCGGTCAACGAAAAGCGCCGTTCGACGAACAAACACTCGATGAAAGAGCAGCCGAGATAAAACTATTTGATGCAAAATTAACAATTCAATTCAATTATTCCCCAAATCCCAAATCCGAATCCGGTGCGGTGCGCGCGCGCGCGCGTGTGTGGTGCATAGATTCTCCTTATGTTCTTTTGAACATATAAAAGAGAGGAACTTTGTTTATAAACACTCTCATATGAATGGAGGTAGGAAAAGTGAGACTATAGGATTTCATCCTTAGAGAAAGAGGGGTTCCCTCCAAAATTTTGGATTCCCTCCATTTGGTTTTAGAGGTTTTCCCTTAAAGAATGGAGCACAAACACCAAACACCTAAAGACTCCAATGAAATCATTTCCTAAAGAAATGTTATATATATATATATATATCCAATTTCTAACAGTTTTGCCCTTGTAATTCTTTAAGGTGCAAAACTCATGTTGATATATGTACTAATCCTATATTAGACTTGTCATTGTCAAGAAAAAGTCAACTAGAGTTAAGGACATTTGAAGGTGGAGTCAATAAATCTGGTTAAGAAAAATATTGTTTTCATTGTCTGGATGACTAAGTAAAACATCAACTGCATCGTCTGGATGCTGAGAAGAAAATATCGACTGCATTAACTGGATGGTAAGCAGAATGTTGACGACATCGACTTCAAATATGGAATCTTGGTTTGTTGGTTAATGTTCTCTCTCTCTCTCTTCCTTGAGGTCGTTGGTTCAAAATCACCCGCCAACTATTTTTAAGTTGTTATTGGAATCGGGCGGGCTTCCAAAACCCGCTCTGGTTCACCGGTCCGCGGTCCGCCCGCTCGGTTCCGCGATTCCCAAACGTTTCGCAGATGGAGTAGGTTTCTTACCTGAACTGGACCGGTTGGGTGCCCAACCCATAGTCTGACCGGTCAGACCGACTGGTCCGGTCCAATTTTCAAAAGCTTGATCAAGATAATATTTAAGAAGTTTGAAATTAAATCATATATTGTAATGAAACTTTAAATGATATATATATTCTTCCTTCACTATAGTATTGAAAATAAGCAATTTTTAGGATTTTTGTTTTTTTAAAAAATAAAGATAAATACAATAGAAATTAGAAAGTAAAATATATTTCTGTGATTTTCAATTTTTTGTAATTTTCTATTTAGTTTTGAGTTTTAAGAAAATTAAAGAAATAAAAAACTGAAATGATTTTGTTGAAAAACACAAAAGGTAATGTCAAGTAAGTTAGATAATAATATCCTAAGCCATCAAAAAGAAGTAAATACAAAAACTAAAACAATACAAGAAATTCAAAGGCTACCACTGACGATAACAGTTATCGCCAAGCAACATCAGACAAAGTTTTGAACATCCGTTTAGAAAACATGGTTATTGATAATTTTTTGTTCCAATTTTTCTTGATTATTGCTTTTCATGATAATCAAAAAGTTGTCAATCTAAAAATTTTAGATTAAGATGTCTGAAACTCATAACTCTAATCTAAGAGATAAAAAATCATGCATCAGGGAGTGGTTTTGAAAATACATACAAAAGTTGTGATTCGGTTCCAATAAAGCTTGTTGGGAAAATTGCCCACAGTTTCTAATTTGAAGAAGTCCATGGAGTGAAGATTGTTGAGAAAAACCTTCGATAATTACTCATGTTATATAGAAAATGTAGTCGGGTCATAAATGTCCTAGGAAGTAAGTTGAGTCAAGGGCATGTGGTAGACACACTAGAATTGAGAAGAAATTTAAGAGAATTCAATATGTGTCGACTAGAAGTCGGCGCAATACCGACTAAAAGTCGACGTCATTTCAACTAGAAATCAAAGCAACTACAAAAGTTAAGTCGACATTTCTTTAAGACAGAAGACGATGCATGTGTTAACATGACATCGACATAATGTCGAATTATATAGTCAAGTTAACTGGATTTATTTTAAAGGCAGAATTCGATATACGTTCTACTTGAAGTCGACGTAGCGTCGAGAGAAACTCAGAAAGGAAATAACAGAGGATCTGTCCAGGCTTGTTTCTAGGAAATTGATATGAAATTCTTTCAAATATTTTGAGTTGTTGGAAGAGAGTTTAAAAGAAAGAATTCTCTACAGATTTCAGAAGAGTTTTTATAGAAAACTTTTGAAGAATATTTTGAGATTTATTGAAGTGGAATTGGAAGAATATAATTCCATTCCTTCTGAAGATATTGTTTATGAAGAGCAAAATTTGAATTCGCCCAAGGGTTTTGATATACCTAGAATTCAGAAGGGATAATATACATAAAGAGAGAACACACGAGACAATACAACAGAGCATATAATAGTTTCTTATCTTCTTCTTCCTGGTGACAACAACTTTTTTAGAAGAAAATCAGAGAATAATTTGGTTTAAAAGAGCATATAATCCTTGCAACTTCTGGTAGTATGGATTCATCAAATACTGAAGGGATCTAGAACACTTAGTGCCTACAATGCTCAGATTCTTACTGAGAGAGGACTCATCTTGAAGACACTTCTTCAATTCATTCTTCTTCTTTCTTACTTTTCTCTTCTTATATTGTTGAGTATAGAGTTTTTAGATTTCCTCTTCAAATGATTCAATCAATGGTTTTGAGAGTTTCCTTATCAAAAGACTCGGTTCTTGGTTCAAAATCTTCTTATCAAAATATCTGGTCATTGGTTCAATATCTCTTTATTAAAAGATCTAGTTGTTGGTTCTGAGAGTCTACTTATCAAAAGACTCCGACACTGAGATAATATATTCCTACCAAAGTGGTAAACGAGTGAATGTACCCAGATTTTGGGGAACCACTATATATTTTGTATCTTATGTGGTGTGCATTTTCTGTAATTATTTACTGTGTTGTGTTTCGATTCACTGTATTTATTTTTTGGCTTACTTTGTGTAGATGCAAAATCTATGTTAGGTTAAAATTAGAATTGAATCAAATTTTGAATTCTTTATTCACCCACCCTCTGGAGATTTCTCAGAGATTTTAATCAGTTGTTCACACTTTCAATTAGTATCAGAGGGAGATTAATCAAATAAATGTTAATAACTTGATCAAAGTATCTGTACAGTTGAATAGTTACACATATTATTATGAAAATATTCTTTCAAAATGATTTCAAATAACTTTAAAGGATTTACATCTACAAGATCTCTAGTGTGTAACTTAGAGAAGTTCACACTCTGGAAGGATAAAATTAAACTATACATGAATTCTATTGATGAATGTATTTTTGGTTCTATTCTTACAGGATCACCTATAACCTTCAAGAAAGATGCCAGTGAGAGCACCACAACAGAACCTGTTCTTAGATCTGAATTGATATAAGAAGAAAAGGGAGTGAAAGACTAGATGCAAAAGCAATGGACATCCCAGTGTCAACAATGTCTGATAAAATGTTTCAGAAAGTAGCTGATTACTAGTAAGATAAAGAAATTTGGAAGTCCCTATCCAGGTTTGTTGATGAATGTTCTGATGAAAGAAAGGACAAAAGGTCTGTTCTCATATTCCAATATAAGAAATTTTAGAAGAAAGTTGAAGAGACAATTGCTGAAATGTATGAGATGTTCAACATTATCATGAGTGAACTCAAAGTATTGGACAAGGAGATCTCACTTACAGAGATAAATGACAAACTTCTTATATGCTTCCTAAGCACATGAGACTCAAGGATCTGGACCAACTTAGAGGACAACAATATTGCTCCTAAGCTGCTCAGACCCCTTCATCCCTCATTTGATTTTATTGTCACTACAATAGAGGAAGCATGAGATCTCTCTGCTCTCACATTCACAGAGCTACAAGGATCCTCTTCAAGTCACGAAGAGAGGCTGAGAAAGTATGTGGGCTTAGAGACAACATTTCAAAGCAAAATGCAACCCTAAAAACTAAGAGAAAGAAAGAACAGGACTGCAATTACACGTAATAAAAATGTCCTTTTAAACATGTGGGTAGAGGAAGAGGAGAGGGAGAACTCGTAAGTACTCTCACACAAAAAAATCTGTACTCTTTTGCACTCTCTGTAGAAGAGCAAAACACGACCTCAAAGACTATTTTTGGAAGTGCAAACGGTGTAAGAGGCCCAATAATTTTGAAAAGACTTGTTGGCACAACCAAAAGGAAGAAACCAACATCACTGAGAAAGAAGACAAAGAAAATGGGGAGCTTCTTTTCTATACACCCATGGAACAAGACACTTAAAGTGAGAACACCAATGTGATAGTTAGCATCTGCTCGAGTCATATGAGCAATAACAAAGCACTTTTTACATCATCTGAAGAAACCTTCAATTCAGAGGTATTCCCGAGCGATGAAAATTCAAAAGGGATTGAAGGTAAATGCATGGTTGTTGCGCTCACCAAGACAAGCAAGATAAAGTACATCACTGATGTGCAATGGGTGCCCCAGCTAGCACAAAATTTGTTGAGCATGGGCCAACTAATCCAAAAAAGGCAATAAGGTGATACTCCAAAATGGAGAATGCCTCGTATTATATGGATCATCTGCAATCAATGTCGTTGTTCTCCTCTGTAAGTAGGGTTGCAACAACGAAGCTCTCACATGGTATCAGAGCCAGGTTCATGCTAGGGGGCGTCTTGGACGGTCCCGCATGAACCAAAAAATATATGCTAAGATTTGTCCCACACTGCCTACCTAAACAGTCCACTCATGCTTATTGTGGGCCCGCCTCTCCTATCTTTGACCAGAGTTTTGGAATGGAAAATGGGCATGGTGGTTTAACATTTCTCACAAAAAACAATATGTTGCACTGTCCTCACCGGAAGTTGTGAATATTGTCATCATGAGTACTATGCGAGAAATTGAATAATTAAGAGGAATTCTTAATGATATTCAAGAGGAGCATATCATGGCCACGATTCTTTACTGTGATAATATATCCACCATTTTGATGGCTAAAAATCCAATTTTCATGGTTGAACAAAACATATCGATGTTCATCATCCCTATATAAGTGAATTTGTAGAGCGAAATCAAGTTGAACTTTATCATGTATGCACCAAACCAATTGTAAGCGAGAAGTTCGCTTGATTAAGAAAGAGAAGTTCACTTGATTAAGAGAAACGTTTGAAGTGGTTATTCTTAAGGATTCGGGGGGGGGGATAAAATGTGTATTTAATCCAAAAGTAATTATACTGCAACTGAAATCAGAAACAAATACTTAGATTGCCTATTTGATTCAACTCGTAGGAGTCTGGTAGTGTGGTTAGTGTAAAGTGGTGACTCGTTAGGCCCAATAGTGACACATGGTTTAAGTCAGATCAGGGTTTTAGTCATGATCCTCTAGATGGGAGGATGGACGACCCCGATCATTCAGGGTTTGCTTGACGCCCTGGATTTGGGGTATATAAGGATTATAAAAACCCATCTTTAATAATCCATCCTGTTTTCTCTCCTCAAAAACCTCCAGAAGCCGCAAGCCGCGAGCAGGAAATCGCCATTCGCGATTTTGGGGTTTCTTTAACCTGATCCCGTCGCCGTCTAGAGCTCGGTATTGGAGTTCCATCCGCATCGCCGTCTTCCCACAAGCCTGCTGCACTGCGTCGTCGTTCTTCCCACAAGGTAGTGATCGACATTTTCCATTTCCGGCAAGGTCGTCGGATTCCAGCCCGAACTGCAGAGCAAGGAACCCGTACCTTGAGTACTCTTCTTCTTCCTCCCCGGATCGAAGCTGATCGTCCATATCAGTCTCTATGGCTGGAGGTATAACTTCGTTTCTACTCCTATATGCATTCTCGATCCCCTTCCGCTGCGTTTTCAGAGGATCTAGGTTTCCTTACATTTGGTATCAGAGCATGTGTATCTAGGGGTTAGATCTTCGTTTTTTCACAACAAATCTGTGAAGATTTCTTCCAAAAAATCTGTGATGGTTTTCCCTAAAATTCTGTGAAGATTTCTTCCAAAAATTTGTGATGGTTTTCCAAAATCTGGGCGATTTCTTCCTTAAAATTAGCGAAATTTTCTTTGTTGGATGTTCATGGTTGCATTTTTAAGATTGTCGGGGTTGTCCGTTGTCGTTCCTGTGATGAATGTAATATTTTTTCATCATTATGTAATTTATTATCACAAACCTGGATTGTATTGTGGAGTCAACGAACAACCCCATTCTTGACCCAAATTCGATCTCCATGCCCGCCTGAGATCCACATATGGAGGATCCTGTGCGCTTCAGTTTTGACATTCCTTGGTGCTCTCCAATGCGGCGGTGGAGGTGCAAGCAAAAGTTAAGACAAACACACTTCGACAATGATTTTTTTTAGCGGTGTGGAGTTTCATATAATTCAGATTGTTGATGTGGTCTTGTGGGGAGGTGCTTGGTGATCAAATTCGGGTTATCTTTGAATGAGCTTCAATTTGTTTAGTGCACTAATTAGAATAAATATTTACTGAGCTTTTTACGAGTAGCCAAAGCATCTTGATAAGTACGGTAAAATGATTTTCAGGGAATGCATCATCGGATGTGTTATGAATCACTCCATCTAATTTTTACACATTGCAATTATTTTCATATTTGTTATATATTACCTGGCCCCACAGGGAAGTAATAAATAACATTTAGAATTTAATTGGGATATAGTAGCAAGTATACACCAGGATTAATGGGTCCCCATACCCATAGGTACGAGATTCCATTAATCCTAGTATATTCCTTACTAGCTATATAAATAAAATTAGATAAAAACCCATGCGAGAGCGGTTTTTGCCCAAAGGAAAACTGGATTCTTATCATTCACAATTAACATGAGTTAATTGTTAAATAAAGTTTTTCTTTTTTGTTTTCTATAATGCTTACATCGACAATTAATTTTTTCGTTGCTTACAAATTAAACCCTAACATTGTAATCGACCCAACTCAGTCCGAAGATAATTATAAAATGGGCCCTGTTACGTGCACATCATATTTGGCTATGTGCACTCCATTGATATGTGCACACCAAAAATTTTATTTGCAGGCCAAAATATCAAGTAAACACCATAAATTTATTTGCATGTCAAATTGTTAAATAAATAACAAAATAAAGTTTGAGTTTTTTTACTTCAAATACAAAAGATTACTTCCCTTTTACATTTCAAATCAAGAAAAAAGAAATAAAATAAAAAACAAAAATCTCAAATCATTTACACCGACATAACCAAAAATTTGCATGATCCATTTTTAAGTTCATGTAAACATACAAGAACATAAAGATATGAATATTAATACATGCACGGTCATTTTGCTTGTTCAAGCTTTCTTTTGGTCGCCATTTAAGCGACCCGGAACCAAAGGTTCTACATTTTGGTTTGCTATAGGATCCAATAGCTCCCGTAATTTTCTTTTCAATTCATTTTTTGAATAGCCGATGATGTATTGTATTTTTGGAGTATCCCGTCCAACTCTACTTATATGTCAAGTGAAGCGAGGCTGAAGCTGGGGCGAGGGTATGGTTTCGGCTTTCGAGAGAAAATAGGAGCAGGGTGTGCACTTAGGTTTAATATGGGTGGGATTGAAAAAATGTAGTGGTATTGTTTATTTTAAGAGTTTGGTGTGCACATAGCCAAAAGTGGTGTGCACATAATATCACCCATTATTTTAAGAATTTGGTGTGCACATAGCCAAAAGTGATGTGCACGTAACAACGCCCTTATAAAATACCGAAAGATAAAATGCTTCTAGCCTTAGGGTGCATGGACCTAGATCTGGCTCTTCGCACGGAGCAGCCAGCTCTCCCCACTGAGCAAAACTCTCAAGTTGACCGTACCTTATACGAGCGATGGGAGAGATCCATTCATCTTAGTATGATGGTAATCAAGATCCATATCAGTCAGAGCATAAGTGGATCTGTACAACACAATGTTCGCCGAGTGGGTCTGCCAGGCAGGCAAGCGAGCCAGGACAGTTTTTCTGACTGCATCTTCCAAGGCTTTGAGTGAAGCTTGTCCTGTTGACGCCTTCTGAGCTTGGCGTTGAGTGAACTGGCTTCACTCAATGCTTCTTGTCTTGTCGACGCCTTCTGGGTTTGGCGTTGAGTGAACTGACTTCACTCAATGCTTCTGGACTTAGCCGGATTTCTTCAATTTCTCTGAGTCTGCCAGGCAGTCGGTGAGCCAGGACAGCCGGCCCGCATCAGTTCAGTAGACAGGCGAGCCCAGGGGGCAGTCGACTCACTTCCGCCACACAGGTGGGCGAACCGCACGAGCCAGCTCGCCAGCCCGTGTTCGCCTAAGTGGCCATCCGATCAAGATCGTCGATCCGCCTCCGTGGAAGTGGAAGGCAAGCCGCAGGAGTCCGGTTCGCGCTCGTCTAAAGAGAGAGGCGAGCTGCGAGGGCCTGTCCACGTCCGCCCAGTTGAGTGGCGTGCTGATCCCGATTTACACCTATGAGTGGGGTGCTGATATCACGTGGTTAATATAATTTGGTCTGCCAAATGTGATTAGGTCTGCATTTAGCTCCTCATGACAGCGGAGTTTCATTGTTCGCATACCTCCTTTTGGCTGCATATAACCGTTTAGAACAGCGGAGTTGAGCTATTGGCAGGCCAGGTCTAGAAATCTATAAATAGACCAAAGGGGGTACCTCAGAAGGCAAGATTTCTAGTTCTCTAATTCCCAGATCTTCTTGCATTTTTTGAGGTGCCCTTAGCTCAGCACACGCTAAGGAGGGGAAGCGCTCTAAGATCTTCTGGGTGTGTGGTGGGACCTCCGTGCTGGAGCCTTGGGTCAATTTTGAGTTCTAATTCTTCAGTCAGTCAAGCTCACTAGGAGAAGTAAATGTGCGGTCACCCCTTCCCCAAGGATTCGAACTCCACAGAAGTCGGTTCACGGTTTCAACATGATTTATCCCTGAATGCAAAACTGCTAAAGAACTGATGGGGGTCATTGATGAATAGTTCGTCAGCTCTGATAAAGCTCAAGCCAGCACTCTAATGACAAAGCTCTGTTCCATGAAGCTTAAAGGAACAAAAAGCGTAAGGGGACACATTATGGAGATGGGAGACATAGCTACTCAGCTGAAGACTTTAGATGTTGATTTTTTAGAGTCATTTCTGGTCCATTTTATCCTGACTTCATTGCCCACTGACTACACTGCATTTAAGGTGTCTTATATGACATATAAGGAAAAGTGGTCAGTGAATGAGCTGCTAAACATGTGTGTTCAAGAGCAAGGCAGGCAGAAGCAAGAGAAATTGGAATCAGTTAATCTTGTATCTCATAAGAAAGGATAGTCCTACAAGCCAAAGGGTGATCTAAAAGATAAAGGCAAAGATGTAGCAGTTTTCATAAAGAAACCGGATAATCAAAAGCTATCAATTTGTTTTTTCTACAAGAAAAAAGGTCATATGAAGGACTGTCACAAGTATAAGGCATGACTCACGAAAACTGGCGGTATGACATCTTTAGTGTGTTATGAATCAAATTTTGTGAATTCTCGTGATTTCCATAACACGTGGTTGATTGATTCAGGCTCTACAATCCATGTTTCTACTGTCATGTAGGGATTTCAAAGTCTAAGGAAACCCAGTGATGGAGAACTATGCGTCTATTCGGGGAGCAAGATGCCGTTTTTTGTTGAAGGTGTTGGGACATACAGACTCGTCCTAAAACCGGATACATTTCGGATATGCAGAAGATTTTTTTACATTCCTAGTTTTTCTAAGAATTTGCTATCTGTATCTAGACTAGCACCTACGGGCTTTAATTTTCAGTTTAAAGACATTTCTTTTCTGATTATTGAAGATTCAGTAACTGTTGGCTCTGGTAAATTGACAGATGGACTATATAGTCTCGATCTAGATTTTAACTATTTGCAATCTTTCTCTACAACGCATGATAATAGTATTAATATCAATGTGAAAAACAATCATTCATCTAGCTTATGGCATAGGAGATTGGGTCACATCTCCATAGAGCGTCTTAAAAGATTGGTGAAAGAAGGTGTCATTCAAACACTTGACTTCACTGATTTTGGAACTTGTTTAGGTTGCATAAAGGGAAAGCAAACCAACAAATCCAATAAAGAAGCTAGAAGAAGTGATGCAAAGCTACAGATAATTCACACTGATATTTGTGGACCATTTACCACCTCATGTACAAATGGTCAAGAGTATTTTATTACTTTTATTGACGATTTTACAAGATACATATACCTATACCTTCTGAATGACAAATCTGAAGCACCAGATGCTTTCAAAGTCTATAGGGCAGAGGTCAAAATTGTAAGATCAGATAGGGGTGGTGAGTATTATGGTAGGTTCACAAATGGAGGCCAAAGACCTAGTCTGTTTGCTAAATTCCTTGATGAACATGGAATCGTAGCTCAATATACAACGTCTGGCACACCACAATAAAATGGTGTAGCTGAAAGGAGGAATCGTACTTTCATGGACATGGTAAGGAGCATGACAAGTGTCTCAACTCTCCCTCCTCGCATGTGGAATGAAGGCTTAAAAACAACCGTGTACATCTTAAACAGGGTTCCGTCCAAGTCGATTCCTAAAACACCTTTTGAGTTATAGAATGGATGGAAGCCGAGTTTGAATCATGTACACATATGAGGCTGTCAAGTAGAGGTTAGGGCGTATAACCCACATAAAAGAAACTACACCCGAGGACAGTCAGTGGTTTTTTCATCGGCTATACAGAAAAATCGAAGGGTTTTAGGTTTTATTTCCCCTCTCACACGCTTAAAGTTGTAGAAGCAAGGAATGCCAAATTTCTTGAGGAATTCTATAATGATGAGAGCTGTTCTCATAATATTGTGATAGAAGAGGTGCAAGACTCTGCAGCTTCAGGTAGTAGTGTTGAAGCTAGTGGGCTCATACCTACTGTGGCTCAACACCTACCTATTCAGATCCCAACTTATGAAGGAGTGATCGATGATCCTCTTATCTAGAGCTCACATGAAGATATGGCTAGTGGAGCAGTCCATTCAAGTACCACTACTAGTGGTTGAGACTACACCACAACCACTTGATCAATCAGATTTAAGGAGATCTTCCAGAGTTAAGCAGTCGGCTATTCCATCTGATTATGTTGTGTACTTACAAGAGACCGACTACATGTCTGAACTTAATCAAGACCATGTCACCTTTTTAGAGGCCATGAGCCGTACAGATTCTGAAAAATGGTATGATGCAATGAAGGATGAATTATACTCAATGACAAACAATCGTGTACGGGATCTAGTAGAGTTACCAAAAGGTTTCAGTGCGGTTGGTTGCAAATGGGTATATAAGACCAAAATCGATGTCTCTGGTAACATCGAACGATATAAAGCAAAGCTTGTTGCCAAAGGTTTCCTTCAAAAGGAGGGCATCGATTATCATGACACCTTCTCTCCAGTTTCAAAGAAAGATTCACTAAGGATAATCATGACCCTCGTAGCTCATTTTGATTTGAACTTGCATCAGATGGATGTCAAGATGACATTCTTAAATGAGGAACTTGAGGAGGAAGTATACATGAATAAGCCTAAAGGATTCATTTCAGAGAAAGGCCATAAATTTGTGTGCAAATTGAAGAAATCAATATATGGCCTAAAACAAGCCTCACGACAATAGTATATAAAGTTTCATAATGTCATTACCTCATTTGGTTTCGAGGAAAACATTGTGGATTAATGTATATACATCAAGGTCAGTGGGAGCCGATTCTTGCTATTAGTCCTGTACGTTAATGATATCTTGCTAGCGAGCAATGACTTGTGAATGATAAGGGAGACTAAACAATTTCTCTCTCGAAATTTTGACATGAAAGACTTAGGAAAGGCTTCCTATGTTATAGGAATTGAGATACATAGAGATAAATCTAGAAAGATCTTAGGGTTATCTCAGAAAGCATATGCCAACAAAATTTTGGAAAGATTTAATATGAGAAATTGTTAAAGTTTGATAGCTCTCATAGTAAAGGGTGACAAATTCAGTTTGTCACAATGTCCCAAAAATTCTCTGGAATTGGAATCCATGAAAAACATTCCATATGCATCCGCGGTTAGATGTTTGGTCTATTTAGAGGTTTGCACTAAACCGGACATTGCTTTCGTCATGGGGATGTTGGGAAGATATCAAAGTAATCCTGAGATATAACATTGAACAGCTGCTAAGAAAGTCAGGCGATATCTCCAGGGGACAAAAGATTATATGCTTACATTTAGGGAGTCTGATCATCTAGACCTGGTCGGATACACAGATGCAGACTTTGCAGGCTGCTAAGATTTGAGGAAATCCATTTATGGCTACATTTTTATGTTGGCTATTGGTGTAGTGGCTTGGAAGAGTACGAAGCAGACTCTCATTGCATCCTCGACTACGGATACAGAGTTTATTGCATGTTATGAAACAACGAAGCAAGAATTGTGGATGAAGAATTTCACTTCAGGGCTTAGGGTGATAGATACAGTTCCTGAGCCAATAAAGATTCTATGTGATTGTTGGGTATTGTATCCACAATTACCTGGATTTGAGGAAGCCACCTGTCAAGCTAAGATGAATTCACAATGTATTTGATGAAACATCTTAAGTTGTGCTTGCAGCTCTTCCACGCTAAGTGCACACCAATGTCAGGGTGCAGTAGGTCAATATACACGGCTCTGCACGACGTAATCCCTCGTTGAGCAGATCAGTGTGTTGGCCTACGTGTACTCTCTCTATTGGAGTGCACTTATTTTTTTCAAGTACAGGGCCATGTTTATGCAAGAGAAGACAAGGAGCAAGGATGGGTCAAGGAGCAGCACTTGGGTGGAAAGACGAAAATCCGTCTAAGTATAATTCGACGAGAATCACCAAGTGATTCTCGCCGATTCGGCGAGAATCACTAGTGATTCTCGCCGAATCGTCGAGAATCATTAGTGATTCTCGCCGACTCCTTCCGGCTACCCCAAAACCGTGCCAAGTAAGATTCGGCGAGAATCACTAATGATTCTCGCTGAACCCGTCGCTGAGCAGGTCATTAATACCAAGGGAAAATCGTTGAGAATCAACAAGTGATCCGTCGAGAATCACCAGTGATTCTCGACGAATCGTCGAGAATCGTTAACTGATTCTCGCCGATTCGTCGAGAATCACCAATGATTCTCGACGAATTTTACTTGGCGTTTTCTCGGGATGTTGCTGGACCGGATTCTGCCGCTGGACTATTTTGAACAGGATTTCGGGTTTCTACTTGTGGGACCCACAACGGTCATATTGTATGGGTCATCAATGTATAAATACACGGGTATTTTGAACAGTAAAGAACAACGGAAAAAGAAACGAAAAAGGAGCCGCGACTTGACCTAGTTCGCGAGTTTCCGCCGCCGCCTCCATCGCCGCGCGAGAGTGTGGATCGCCGGTCGAGATCGTGTTTTCTTCCTGATCTCCGGTCGATAGAAGCCTAACTAAGCTCAGCGTCTCACGTGTCTAACCGGAGATCTCTTGTCTCTCGATTTATAGATCGGGAAAGTCTTCCCCATTCGAATCGATCGAGATGATTGATCCTAGTGTGACCGTTGGTAGACCTAGCTAGCTTCGCTACGAAGATTGGATCTCTATTTTCAGCAACCGCTCATCATCATAGCCGCCGATCCCGAAGCTAGCCGCCGCTCGTGTTGCCGCCGCCGGTTCCGGGGAGATCCTCTCCAAGAGAGACCAAGGTTGTAGACTTTTCGTTGACTTCACGAACACGTCGTCGAACGAAGAGGAACACTGTAGTCTCCAAACGAAGTTTGTATCTCGTGTACATTCTATATTTACTTTTGTTGTAAAGGAACTTTTGTTCCGTGTTGTAAGAGTTGGGTGCAACCCGTTTGGTGGGAGTGTTGACTCTCACGTGTGGAAGAGTTCCTTCCGTTAGTGCAGGGATTGGATTTCAATCCTGTTGGAGAAGAGACCGAGTCGTCCCTTGTTGGGAGATAGGTCGAAGGGGGAAAGTGGATGTACCCAAGTCGGGGAACCACTATAAATTGCATGTGTATTCTGTGTGCTGTGCCTTTTATTTTTATTGTGCAGGTACATTCGTAAATTCCGCAAAAGCGTTGCACGTCACCTATTCCCCCCCATAGGTGAACATAGTTGACACTAGGTGGACTTTCATTGATAATGCTGCAGCAGCGTTTTTTTGCCAAAAACAATAAAAGTGGGAGCCGCAACAAGCACATTGATATAAAGTTTTTGGTGGTTAGAGAAAATGTAAGGGATGGTAAAATCATTATTGAGCATATGACACACTGCTTATGGTAGCAGATCTCATGACCAAAGGGCTCCCACCTAAGTTGTACAAAAGTCATGTCGACGGAATGAAACTTGTGGACACTTTTGATAGTTAAAAAGTCATGACATTTATTGTAACTCTCCATTTCGGATTAATACAATATTTCAGGCCTTTATCTCTTTTGTGCACACTAGAGTATTGTTAGAGATCATATATTGCATTAAGGAGTGAGAGCACTCACTCATAAAGAATTAACACCACATAAAACAATTGATATGGTTTAATGATTACATTATAATTGTCGAAAGAACTGCTATTTAAGATACAATCACTGCAGTTCATGTACTTGTGACGTCCTATGCAAGCATAAAGACATCACATCAGGTTTGGGCCAAGAGTCATTGTTTTATTATATATTGTCATGCAAAAATATTTTTTCTTTTATAGTTCACTATCACACTATGAGTCTAGTATTATTTTATTCTTATAGAACAAATTAATTATTTTCAAATAATAAGTGGAACTCTCACATATTGAATCAAGTGGGAGAATGTTAGATTGCCTATTTGATTCAACTCGTAGGAGTCCGGTATGGTGGTTAGTATAAAGTGGTGAACCGCTAGGCCCAATAGTGACACATGGTTTAAGTCAGATCAGGGTTTTAGTCACGATCCTCTAGATGGGAGGATGAACAGCCCCGATCGTTTAGTGTTTGCTTGAGGCCCGGGGTTTGGGGTATATAAGGATTACAAAAACCCATCTTTAATAATCCATCCGGTTTTCCCTCCTCAAAAACCTCCAGAAGCCGCAAGCCGCGAGCAGGAAATCGCCAATGGCGATTTTAGGGTTTCTTCAACCCGATCTCGGGTCTGTTTGAGACAGCTCTTGCGGATTGAAAAGCTGTTGTCCGAATAAAACTGTTTTTAAAATAGATCTCTGTGGAGCAGTTTTGAAAAGCTGCAGAGTATTTGAGTGTTCTGTGCAGAAGTGCGCTTTGAAGAAATAGAGCGAGAGCGGGAGGAGGAGGGAGCTTCGGCTCCGGCGAGATGTGTCAGCTCCGGCGAGATCCGTCGGCTCCCGCGAGTTGCAGGAAGAATTGGAAAAGTCGGGCCGGTAGATTCCAAAACCTGTGAGAGAGAAAGCTATTTTGCGGGAGCAGAAGCTGGGGGGGAGGGATTTCCGAAAAGCTGCACAACAGCTCCAGATTTACGAAAAGCTCTTCATAAGGAGCTGTCCCAAACACAGAAAAAACAGCTCTGGCGGCTGGAAAAGAGATTCTCCAGCCGCCAGAGCTGCGCCAAACAGACCCCTCGTCGTCGTCCAAAGCTCGGTACTGGAGTTCCATCCGCGTTGTCGTCTTCCCGCAAGCCTGCTGCACTGCGTCGTCGTTCTTCCCGCAAGGCAGAGCTCGACGTTTTCATTTCAGGCATGGTCGTCGGATTCCAGCCCGAACTGTAGAGCAAGGAACCCGTACCTTGAGTACTCTTCTTCTTCCTCCCCGAATCAAAGCCGATCCTCCATATCAGTCTCTCTGGCTGGAGGTATAACTTCGTTTCTACTCCTATATGCATTCTCGATCCTCTATCCGTTGCGTTTTCAGAGGATCTAGGTTTTCTTGCACCACATATTTTAATTATAAAAGTTTGTTTTAGATTAAGCGTAAGAAATGGTCACTATTAAGGCTCTGTTTGGGGCGGTGGGAAAAACTCTATTCCCACCGCCATCGTTGTTTTTAAGGTGTCTGGATGAGGGGCATTTTCAAAAAAAAAATCAAAATGTTTTGATAGTTTTTTGAGCGATCGGACTTACTTGGCTTTTTAAAAACTGCTTTCAACTTTTTTTTTATTTTATTTGAGGGTTTGCGAAAGTCATGCCCCAATCATTCACGATCTGTTTTTCTTTCTTCTTATTGCTGCAAATATTTTCTTTTCTCATTAACCTATTTGCTGTCTTTGCTTCTCGTAGCTAAATTTTTGTAACCTGCCTTTTTAGGATTTATATAATATTTCTTATCTATGAATGAAGTGTTTAGCATAAAACACTTTTTTTATTAGAAAGCTAAATTATGATTATTACAAAGTTGTTCTCCCAAACTGAAACATAAAATACTTTTTTGAAAAACACTTAAATGAAGAATTTCCAAACGCTCTACAACTTTTTCAAAATGGCTTTGTTTGGCTCTGCTGCATCGACTTAAGAAGCAGTGATGTGAAGATTATCTATTTTGCAGAGTGATGGGAGAATCAGTGATACTGTTTGGAAGAAAAACATTTGCAGAGCTGTTTCAAACAAAAAAGCTATTTAAGCTGTTTGACATAACAATTGTTCGGTGTAATTAAAATTTTGAAACTCTAATTTCATATTATGAAACATAAATTTCTTTATTTTTTTTTCTGAACAAAAGAATTCTAGTCTTTTTTTACATTGTCTAAAAACACTATGAATCATAATGAAATTTCTAAGATAATTTCTTCAATTACTCTTAAATATACGTGCATTATTTATTTTCTTAATACATTTTATTATTGGTGAAAATAGTTCAGTAAATAATCCACATATGACATACCAAAACATTAATTTCTAATGATCTAAACACCAATAATCAGTTGAACCCATGAATCTTATGAATCCCTAGATCGGAACATAGAATTCCTGGAATCAATGAGCCTGGTTGGGACGAGATGTCCAGAGGAGAAGGCTGCTGGGATGAGGAGCATTTGATTGCGGTAGATCTGGAGTTCTACGGCGAGATCCCCTATCTGCGAGCGGCGTTATTGACGGAAGGGGAGGATCGCTCGGCTTAGGTGAATCACAGAGCCTGTATTGATTTGGAGTCGTGAAATATTTCAGGACTCCAAATCGTCATAGTTCAGCGATCTGAGTACGGTGGCGTTTTGCACTGGACGTGGACGGGATAGTGTTTGGCGGGGCAGTGTAAAAATTCGCGGCATGAAGTTCCCAAATCGTTCAGCAAAATAGAACCTAAAGCCACCACAGGCGTCCTGCCACCACCGCCACCCCAAAAAGTGTTATTGCAAGCAAACCGTGAGAATCAAAGGGCATTGAAACCTTTATATCGCCCACCTTTTTTCTGTTTTGTTTTTCTAAGCACAATCCTAGTTCATTTTGACTTCCTATACCACCACTTGGTTCAACTATAAGTATATTTGATACCATATGGCGGCCTTTCCTTGCATATTGTTATGCAATCGGACCGAGTACCGCGGTAGCGCAACAGAATTAAATTGAGCAAAAACAATCGCGTAAAATAAGATAACGGAGCGAGATTCCAAGCACGACAGACGACAAACAGAAATTTACGTGGTTCGGAGAGGAGCTCCTACAACCACGGGGAGAGCGCGCCGACAAACATTCCACTATAAAATGAGGAGTTACAGGAGTTGTTACAATGATCGCAGTAAACAGCAGTAACAAAGTAATTAACTTTAATCCTCTTTGCTGTTCACCCGCCTGTGAACCTTGGGGACGCCGCCGTCGCCGCAATAATAGGATCGAACCCGCCGTCGCCGGAGTGTCGCTCGACCTGAGCAACCGGATGCACGCGCAGAACCTTGGCCGGAACAACCTCCAGACCGCTGCTGCTCTGCCTCTGCGTGCTTGCTGCCGCCGCCGCCGCCGCTCCGCCTCTGATTACTTTTTTTCTTTCTTTGCTCACGGACGGTGGTGAAGGAGGGAATTCAGATTGGTGTACTAAACCATGAGATTGATCCTCTTATATAGGCTGAAGATTCCCCTCTTAATAAGGAAGGAGGAGCCATTAGAGGGGAGTCATTCATCATGCCAGGCAGAAAATGAGAAAGAACCAGTCAGCCATAAATGACTCTTGCCAAAATTTGAAGAAATGAGATCCTCAAAAATAATGTGTTTCCTAATTAACAATTAGCCTAGATTAGGAATAGCCCCTCCCACGAATTGGTGACATGACGCGATCATAACGGTCCAGACGAAAATGAGGTGTCACAATCTAACAATCTCCACCTTGACGCCTCACACAAACGTAACTCCACCTGCAACTGAATCCTCCCTTCGGCGAACTACCCCCTCTCCCTGGGGTTACCACGATCATCACGCACATATATGAGCCAAGTCAAGACAGTGCTTGAACTTGACTCCGGTCAACGGCTTGGTCAACATGTCTGCAATGTTATCCTCAGTGTGCACCTTTAGTAAATGAATATCTCCGCCAGCAACGAACTCTCTCAACTTATGGTACCACACATCAATGTGTTTTGTCCTGGCATGATAGACCGGGTCTTTGGCCAGACAAATCGCACTCTGACTGTCACAGTGCAGCTTCACCGCTTCCTGAGAAATCCTGAGTTCTTTGGCGAGACCTTTGAGCCTGATAGCTTCCTTCGCAGCTTCCACTGTAGCAATGTACTCAGCCTCTGTCGTAGATAAAGCCACAATGTCCTGCATAGTGGCTTTCCAACTGATGGGGCCCTCACCACAAAGAAAGATGTACCCGGAGGTAGATCTTCTTCGGTCGAGGTCGCCCGCATAGTCGGAATCAACGTAGCCCTCTAGGACTTTAGAGACTCCGCTCTTCTTAAACAGCAAGCCGACGTTTTTCGTTCCGTTCAAATATCTTAGAATCCACTTGACTGCTTCCCAGTGTTGTCGCCCCGGATTCCCCATATATCTGCTGACTACGCTCATAGCCTGAGCGATATCTGGTCTCGTACAGATCATGGCGTACATCAAGCATCCTACCGCACTAGCGTACGACACCCCGAGCATCTTTTGTCGTTCTCCCTCGGTGTCTGGACACTGTTGTGACGATAATCTAAACTGTTGCCCAAGAGGGGTTGAAACGAGCTTAGATTCAGTCATATTGAACTTCTCCAGAACCTTCTGAATGTACCCTGTCTGAGAAAGCCAAAGCATGCCCCGCTTCCTATCTCGCTTGATTTCCATGCCAAGGATCTTCTGTGCTTGACCCAGATCCTTCATTTCAAACTCAGCTTGTAGTTTCTGCTTCAAAGACTGGATCTCCTGAGCTGACTTGCACGCAATCAGCATGTCGTCGACGTATAACATCAGAATCAGAACGTCGTCGTTTGCCAGGAACTTGTAGTAGGTGCAGCTGTCGTACTGGCTCCTGCTGAATCCTTGTGAAACCATGAACGTATCAAATCTCTTGTTCCACATTCTTGGAGCCTGCTTCAGACCGTAGAGGGACCTTCTTAGTTTACACACCTTCTTCTCGTCACCGGGTTGTACAAACCCTTCAGGCTGCAAGATGTAGATCTCCTCTTCCAAGTTGCCATGAAGAAATGTCGTTTTCACGTCCATCTGCTCTAGCTCCATGTCGTACATTGCCACCATCGCAAGAAGCACCCGTATGGAGCAGTGTTTTACAACGGGTGAGAATATTTCATCAAAATCGACACCCTTCTTCTGCGCGAACCCCTTGACAATGAATCTGGCCTTGTATCTCCACTGGTATTTGCCGGATGTAGATTCCTTCTTCCTGAATATCCATTTGGAACTGATTGCCTTCGCCCCTTTGGGTAGACGAACCAAGTCCCAAGTATGTTTTTACGAAGGGACTTCATCTCTTCTTCCATAACTGCTTTCCACTGAGAACTTTCTCTACTCTCTACAGCTTCTTTATAAGATCTATGATCTGTGGAGATCACCTGGAAAGCGTACGCTACCATGTCCTGTAGCCTGAGAGGCAGTCTGACCTCTCTCCTTGCCCTTTCTCTAGCAATAGAGTACGACTCTGCTTCTGTAGGTTGCACAACATCAGCATTTTATGGGTTAGAGGAATCACCGTGGTCGTCAGCTTGGTCGCTCCCTTCCAGCTCCACCTCTAGGGGTGTGACTGGAGTCTCCTCCACCTCTTTAGACTGAGCCTCAGATTTCTTGAGCATAGAGGCCTCATCGAAGATCACATCGCGCCTGACCTCCACCTTCTTTGTGTCCGGGTTCCACAGTTTGAACCCCTTTGTACCGGTCTTTCGTCCCAGATAGATGCACCGTTTGGACTTAGCATCCAGCTTCATCTTCTCAGAGTCCTGTACAAGGGTGTACACTGGACAACCAAAGATGTGGATGTCAGAGTAGTCAACCGGCCTGCCTAACCAAACTTCCTGTGGCGATTTCAGATTCAGTGACATCGATGGGGATCGATTCACTAGATAGCATGTCGTATTAATAGCCTCGGCCCAGAAGGACCTTGGTAGGTCTGCAAATAACCGCATGCACCGAGCTCTCTCTAACAATGTTCGGTTCATCCTTTCTGCCACGCCGTTCTGCTGCGGTGTACCAGGAATAGTAAGGTGTCGAGTGATGCCCTCCTGATTGCAGTATTCCTGGAACTCCGCTGAGGTGTACTCGCCACCGTTATCAGATCTCAGATATTTGACTCTTTTCCCGGTTTGCTTTTCCATTGTCGTCTTCCAGACTTTGAATTTCTCGAATACTTCGGACTTGTGCTTCAGAAAGTAGATCCAGACTTTTCTCGAAAAATCGTCGATGAAAGTCACGAAGTATCTGGCCCCACCAAGAGACGGCTCTGGGGCAGGCCCCCAAACATCTGAGTGTATATATTCTAGTGTCTGCTTACTCGCTGCGTAGATGTCACGAACTTCACTCTGTGCTGCTTCCCGAGAACGCAGGTCTCGCAGAAGTCTAACTTGCATGTCTTGACTCCTTTCAGTAGGCCTTTCTTGTGAAGCTCCAACAGTCCTCTCTCGCTCATGTGGCCAAGTATAGCATGCCACAGCAGAGAGGAATCCTCATCTGTCGTCTCAGAAACCGCCGCGTCGCCGACGATGGTAGTGCCGATCAGTTTGTAGAGAGTACCAGAGCGCTCTCCTTTCATGACCACCAGAGCGCCTTTCTTGACCTTCAGATATCCTCCCTCGCCGGTGTATGAGCACCCAGCCGCCTCTAGAGTGCCTAGGGAAATTAGACTCTTCCTCAGATTGGGCACGTATCTTACATCATTAAGGGTCCTGATTGTTCCGTCGAACATCTTAATTCTGATACTGCCGATCCCTAGCGTCTTGCACTCCGAGTCGTTTCCCATCAAAACGCGACTGCCGTCACATTGCCTGAAGCTAGTGAACCATTCTATGTTCGGGCACATGTGATACGAGCATCCTGTATCCATGATCCACGTGTCGGTGGTATCGAGGGTGGAGTGTACATGGAGTACGTCAGCATCGCTCTCGGGGTCAGACGCCACAACCGCCTGTTCCTGATTCCTTTCTTTCGCCTTTTTCTTCGGACAGTTGTTTTTCCAGTGCCCTTCTTCCTTGCAGTAGTGGCACTGGTTCTTCTTGTCCCGAGACTTAGACCTAGCCCGATTGAATTTCTTCCCTCTGTCTCTCGATCTCCCTCTGACCGGTTCTTTGTTCTTCACGAACAAACCTTCGCTGGTGCTGGGGCCGGGTTTGCTCCGCGTTTCGTTCGATAGCAGCGTCGTCATCACCTCCTCCATTTTGAGCGTATCCTTTCCGTAGAGGATCGTGGTGACCAGATGGTCGTAGGACTTCGGTAGAGAAGACAGTAGTAGAAGCGCCTAGTCTTCCTCTTCGACTTTCACGTCCATGCTCCGTAGTTGGGAGATCAACTTGTTGAACACATTCATGTGTTCTAGCAGCTTGTTGCTCTCGGACATTCTTAAGCTGTATAACTGTCTCTTCACATAGAGCTTATTTGTGAGAGATTTCGACATATACAGCTCCTCCAATTTCTTCCATAGGTCTACGGTGGTGTCAGCGTCGACCACGTTGTACATGACCTCGTCGGCGAGACTCAACTGGATTGTGCTGATGGCCTTCAGATCCAGTTCCTCCCATTCCTCGTCTTTCTTCACACCGGACTTCTCCTTGCCGAGTAGCGCCTTGTGGAGTCCTTGCTGAACTAGAACCGCCTTGATCCGCTTTTGCCATAAGCCGAAATCGATCTTGCCGTCGTACTTGGAAATCTCGAATTTTGCCGCCATTTTTTTGCTCGCAGTGCTACTGAGTGATCAGAAAAATGTTCTCGGATCAGATCTTGAGAAGGTAGGGAGTGGACCTTGTCGTCACCTACCGTTGACCCAGATCTGGAACCAGAACGCCCAGACGATCACCCCCGCGGAACCTCCCTCTGATACCAATTGTTATGCAATCGGACCGAGTACCGCGGTAGCGCAACGGAATTAAATCGAGCAAAAACAATCGCGCAAAATAAGATAACGGAGCGAGATTCCAAGCACGACAGACGACAAACAGAAATTTACGTGGTTCGGAGAGGAGCTCCTACATCCACGGGGAGAGCGCGCCGACAAACATTCCACTATAAAATGAGGAGTTACAGGAGTTGTTACAATGATCGCAGTAAACAGAAGTAACAAAGTAATTAACTTTAATCCTCTTTGCTGTTCACCCGCCTGTGAACCTTGGGGACGTCGCCGTTGCCGCAATAATAGGATCGAACCCGCCGTCGCCGAAGTGTCGCTCGACCTGAGCAACCGGATGCACGCGCAGAACCTTGGCCGGAACAACCTCCAGACCGCTGCTGCTCTGCCTCTACGTGCTTGCTGCCGCCGCCGCCGCTCCGCCTCTGATTTCTTTTTTTCTTTCTTTGCTCACGGACGGTGGTGAAGGAGGGAATTCAGATTGGTGTACTAAACCATGAGATTGATCCTCTTATATAGGCTGAAGATTCCCCTCTTAATAAGGAAGGAGCAGCCATTAGAGGGGAGTCATTCATCATGTCAGGCAGAAAATGGGAAAGAACCAGTCAGCCATAAATGGCTTTTGCCAAAACTTGAAGAAATGAGATCCTCAAAAATAATGGGTTTCCTAATTAACAATTTGCCTACATTAGGAATAGCCCCTCCCACGGATTGGTGACATGGCACGATCATAACGGTCCAGACGAAAATGAGGTGTCACAATCTAACAGCATATGTCTTCAGGTCTTCTCTGCATTATTCTATCCAACTGCTGTCACTAGCCTGCGAGATTAGGTTTAACAAAAAGATTCTTGATTGGGTTGCCCCTGAAATTTCTAAGTCAAATCAGCACGACTCAGACCGAGTACCCATGGGCCCGACCGAACAAGTTACGTGCATCAAAGCCTCAAGCCACAGCAAGCCACAAAGAAGAAGCTGAACCCGCGAGCGCGCACGGCAGGGCCACGCAGGCGTGTTGGGCCTGCGCGCAGGCGCTGTGCGCGGACTGCACTCGACTAGCACCCTAAACCCTAAACTAGCACGCGCGACCGCAGGGCCGCGCCCCCGCAAAACCCCTGCGCGGCCACAGGACCGCGCACCTGCACGACCACATTCCCCGCGGCCGCGCGCCGCGCGTGCGTCGCACGCACGCCGCGTGCGCGCCATCAACGGTCGCCACCGCCGCCCCCACCAGCTGCCCTCACGGTCCCCGACCGCCTCCGGGTACCCTACCCAGGCCGCTTGAACTGTCAGGGGAGCACTCTCATAATTTGTCAAAGATGTCGATCCAGGTGATCGAAATGGAGCAACGCCATTCGTCAACACAAATCACTGCCCGACGCAATTACCACAATGACCATCCAGAAAACTATAAATAAACCTACATGCATTTATTTGAAGACAAACAACTCTAGAGACAAGAGAAATCTTTGAGGTTTTCCGGCGAGATCGTGGACTTGCACTGTTTGGCGCGGCTGCGACGACTGGAGAAGCAGTGGTGGAATAATCAGCTGTTTTGCAGAGTGGTGGCAGAATCTGCGAATCTGTTTGGAAGAACAGCGTTTGTAGGTCTGTTAATAATTTTATTTTATAAATATTATATAAATAATATTGTATTCATTAATAATATATTACTTTTATAATTATATTAATTTAATAACTTATAAGTTATAATATAACTTATATTATAATTTAATATAAATTTAATGTAATAACTTATATATATTAATATAATAACTTATATATATTAATATAATAACTTATAATATATTAATATTAATATAATAACTTAATAACTTATATTTATTGATATAATAATTTATAATATATTAATTACGTTAATAACTTAATATTATAATTTTTTAATATTAATTTTTTTTTATATAAAATACGGCAACAGCGTTGCAATCATTGGCTGCAGCGCTGCTGCTATTCCCGAGTCGCAGAAAATTTCCGCGACTCGGGAATAGCAGGCCACCGCTATTAATAGCGGTGGCGTCAACCACTGCTGATGGTCAATTAACTGTTTGACGCAGCGGTGGCAGAATCAGCGGGGTGCTGCTTGAAAAACGTCGCGCCAAACAGAGCCTTAGATGATTCTCCGCAAAGAAATTCACTCCGCTCTTCTCTTTGCCCTAAGGCTTCAACACGCTACAAGTCTCGTCAACTGCCTCCGTGAGAGCACTCCCATCAAGGCTCCGCATCAACGAGAGCGCCTACACCAGAAGCTCCGTGGACTTGGAGAATTTTTCAGCCGGAACGCTCCCACACAGGATCCGCAAGCTCAACAACTTTCCAAGGCCAGAGCGCTTCCATCGAGGCTCCGAGGACATAGCGGTTTTTCCTCATTTTCTGCACCTGTAACGGAGTATCGGTCTGTCGCCCTCCGAGATCAAATCAAACTCTGTAAAACTTCAAGAAACTAAAGGATTTCGGCTTGGTACAGTTCCAAACATGCGGTTTTCACTCTTTTCGTCTTTTCCACATAAAAAAAGTCTTTTGTCATTTGCAGCAGTTCACTTTGACTGTTTGCACGCTCAGTCTGATTCCGAACTAAGATGGTCCGATTTCTCCGGATCGAGGAAAGACTGGGCGATCTGCAAGAGTTTGACACCATCTGCGGGAAAGTGTTCCCAGAAGCTCCGACAAGTCTCAGCATTCCCCAACCGGCAGCAATGACAAAGAGTGCGGGCACTACTAACGGCACGACCCCAGAAGAGCTCTCCGAAACGGCCATGGCCAACTCACCTGCGGGCAATGCTCCGCTGCCCAATGGAATAACCGCCACTGTCATTCCCACCAATGCGGTAGAAGAGCGCATCCGGTTAATGGAGGAGCGCCAGACTGAAATGCTTACCTTATTGTAGAGGATGGAAGTGTCCAACCCTCCCCGCTCGGGAAACGAGCACGAGGTGTGACCGGTGGTAGCACTAGAGCACGTCCCTTGTCAACATACATCTCACCCAGAAGATCCCCTCCCGGAGGACCTCTATGACGAAACAAGCGCGATGCATGCCATCTGAAGGTCGGAGCCCTAGGACGACGCAACGCCTGACCCTCGACTAATGGAAGTGGATGCCCGACACGGTGGCCGTAGACTCACCCACCCGGAGGTCAGGGACATGATCGAGAAAGGGTATGCCAAGGAGCGGCGTCGCCCCGTGAATGCGTGGCGCCCATTCCAATATGGGTCTCTGCTCACCTCTCAAGTCTTGACGCCCGTACCAAATGGGTTGAAGCTACCAAACTTCGAGGCCTTCGATGGGGTAGAGGATCCCCTGAAGCACATAAATCACTTTAAGACAATCATGCACCTCTTTAGTGCACTCGATCAACTGCTATGCCAAGTGTTCCCCACGACTCTGAAGGGGCAGGTACGTACGTGGTTCCACTCCTCGCAAGAGGGGGAAATCGACAACTTCGAAGAGCTCACCCGTCTCTTCATCGACCAGTTCATAGCTAACCGACGGATCGTTAGAGATCCTTCACACCTCTACGACATTCGTCGGAACGAAGGAGAGTCGCTCAAGCATTTCTTCCGCCGCTTTAGCTCCGAGACGCGACAGATCCTGGGGGTCTACCCGGATCTTCTTCACGATGTCTTCCTCGGAGGACTCTGCCCGAGTAGATTCTATTTTCCCATGATGAGGGAAATAGTCCCCAGCAATGCCGACCTTGTTCACCGGGTCGAAGTACAAATCGCGGCCGACGATGCCATCGAAGCCCACCACCACCAGTTTAAAGGGTCTTCCAAGCAGAAGAGGAAGTCGGAACCTACTGCACCAACACACTGTCGGAACGATGACAGTCGCGACACTTCTCGCCAGGAGCAAGTCCCCCGCTGACACCAAGAATTCACTAATCACCATGTTGAATTCCGCCTGGGCACATGTAATCATGGCCACCCAAGACTCCGGCATGCTCCGACGCCTGAATCCGTTGCCCCTGAACCGAGGAGACCAAACACAACACTGCGAGTTTCACCGTGGGAATGAGCATAACATGAAGGATTGCACCAGATGAATGAGGAGATAGAGCTGTTGGGTACATTGGAAAATGTGTACCAGATTTGGAGAAGCCTCACCTAACTCAATGATATGCATCAAGTTGTATTTGATGTTGTGTTGAGTTATCATGTGCAGGTTAAGTAAATGGAAAGGAAAATTCTCTAAGTACAAGTGTCGACACTTGAGAATGGCTGTGTCGACACCAAAGGCCAGATTGTGTCGACACCACAAAATTTGTGTCCACACACAGAAAATCTGTCGACAACGCTGTGTTGACACCAAGAGCCAGATTGTGTCGACACTCAGAATTTGTGTCGACACACAGAAAATCTGTCGACAACGTTGTGTCGACACTAAGGGCCAGATTGTGTCGACATTATCAGGAGTTGTGTCGACACACAGAGAAGTTGTCAACACATTCCAGAATTCTGTCGACAACGACTGTGTCGACACATAGAACTTGTGTTGACACACCAGAATTCTGTCGACACCAACTTTGTCAAGACAAGGAGTGTTTGTGTCGACACACAAGACTTGTGTCGACACATTCCACTGAAGCTGTGTCGAGAAGTAAAAGTGAAGCTGTGTCGACAACAACAAGACTTGTGTTGACACATGGACTATGTGTGTCAACACATATGAAGTATTCAGTCGACATTCTCTGCTGCTGAGTCAAAGTCCAATGAAGGCTGAAGTAATACAACTGGAGACTTGACAAATATCATTACTGACATTGCTGTCACATCTGTCAGAGGTGTCAGAAGACTATTTGAAACCGGAACAGCCAGTTACCATGGATGAAGCCTATATATATAGATGTGCTCTCTCATCAATCAGAGGAACAACTTGAACAAGAACATTAACAAATAACAGATAGCTGATCAATTATTATCTCTGAAGGATTGAGAATCCAGAAGAAGAGAAAGAAGAAACAATCAACAAATTGTAGAGAGAGAAAAAGAAGAAGGAGAGAAGTTCTCATCCAGTAAAGGCAGATCTTGAACAGTCTGTCTGAAGAATTCGGATTAATTTCTGAAGGAGGAAGATTGAAGATCAACTCCAACATCAAGAAGATCAACCTTACTTTGTTCAGATTCAAGAAGCTTTGAAGAAAGCTAAGACAGGTTGATCCTTAAGCAATCAGTTCTATCAAGAACTGATCAAGAAGCCTTCAACCAACTCTCTCTCTCTATCTGGTTGAAGATATCAACAACTTTTCATCATTAAATTTTGTAGGATCTGTACTAGATCTCAGTGTAGGAGATTTACATCTCTGAGTTGTAAGCCTAAATTATAAAGGCTGAGGTAGGGCTGTGTGCCCGAGGTAGGGGAATCTGTTCCATGAGTTGTAGGCCTGTGAAAGAGGCTGAGGTATGGCTTTTGCCTGAGTTGTAGGAGTGGGGTGTCACTCTGAGTTGTAGGCCTGTGGAAGAGGCTGAGGTAGGGCTTATGCCTGAGTTGTAGGAGTGTGGATTCACTCTGAGTTGTAGGAACCAGTCTTGGTTCTGAGCTATAAGATCTGCGGATCTGAGAACAAGGAAGGAAGTTAGGCCGAATCTAGTACACTGCTAGATAGGCGAAGAAGGAAAGTGGATGTACCCATCATTTGGGGAACCACTATAAAACTGGTGTGCAATCTGTGAATGCTGTGTATGTGAATGCTGTCTTGTATTTACTGCTGAATATATTGCTAAACTAGATAAAATTATCTGCCTAAGTCAGAAAAAGAATTGAAACTATTCACCCCCCTCTAGGTATTTAGAACATCTTGAAACCAATTCTTTCAAGTGGTATCAAAGCGAGGTTACTCAAAGAATAGACCTAACAGTCTGAGTAGATCTCCAATGCAGAAATCTATTAGGCAAAATGGGTTCCATTGAGAATCATAAGGAGTTTGGTTCCATGAAGTTACCTATATGCAGGAAAGAGATCTTTGGCATATGGAAAGAAAAAGTTAGATTGTTTATGGAAGCTTCAGATCCAATAATCTATATGACAGTCAAAAAAAGGGTCATTCATTCCAATGAAAGTCTCAGTTCTTGATGAAAATCTCAGGACACCAAATGAGTATTCTAAAATGATAAAGAATGAGATCATCTTGGCTACTATGGATAAGAGAGCATAGAATATAATAGTCAGTGCCATAGATGATTGAACATTCCAAAATTTGATTCACTGCAAGACCTCCAAAGAAATGTGGGACACCCCTATTGTCTACATGGAAGGTTCAGAAGAGGTGAGAGAAGACAGAAAGTCTATGCTGAATCAGGAGTATGAAAGTTTTAGACAATCTAAAACAGACAGCATAACTGAATGTTACAAGAAGTTCTTCAGAATAATTAATGAACTGATGTCATATGGAAGAGTATTCAGCATATATGAGTTAAATGATAAGTTTCTGAGATCATTAACTAAGGACTGGGACACCAAGATATGTGCTATTAGGGAAATTGTCAGACTAGCAGAAATTTCACCTCCAACATTATTTGACAAACTGCTTTCATATGAAATGCAGCTGATGGTCAGAAAGGAGGAGGAAAAAAGTAATAAAGTTGATTACAGAGATACGTCAGTAGCTTTCAAGACTGAAGCCATAATAAATGATAGGAGGATGTCTCCATCTCCTCCTAGGAAAGCTGCAGAAGTAGTTTCAGAAAGTTCAGACAGTCACACATCAGATAGTCCAAATTCTGATAAAGACTTAGCAGCTTTCTCAAAACAATTTCAAAGGTTTTTGAAAAATAAACAGTGGAGATCCAAGTCATCATCCTCACAATCCAAGGATGATTACTATCAGAAAAAGAAATCCTATAGGAAGGACAGGTATAGCTCTAAACCTAGTAAATTATCTTCAACTAATATTGTTTGTTATTGCTGCAACAGGTCTGGACATGTGGTAGCTGATTGTCTTGACAAAAGGAAAGAATCTAATGATAAGAAGAAACTAAAAAACAAGGCAAGAAAGAGAAATCCTTTATTGCAAAGAAGCAAAAAAGCTGGTCAGATTCTTCATCATTAGATTCTAAGGCTGAAGCTGAAGCATACATTGGACTGTTGGCAACTGAAGAGGATGTAGAAGAAGCTGAGTTCTTGAAGTTGTTGGACTCAGTAAATGGAACTGAAGAACATTGTTGTAAAGGGTTGATGACCTTTACAGAAGAAGATCAGTGCCAAGATCAGCCTGGACCTAGTAAGGTAAATAATTCTTCAATAAGTTCTGATTACTATACTGGTTCAGAATCAGAAGCATCTGCATCAAGAGATGTAGATGAATCTGAATCTGAAGGAGATGTTCATCAACTCATTGATGAATATGGTGACCAGCTGCAAGCACTTAAGAAAAGCAGAATCCTTAATAAAGCACAGGCCAAGGAAATTACTGATCTTAAGCTGACTGCATTAGATTCAAAAAAATTGCTGGATCTAAAGATGAATGAAGTAACCAAACTGAAAAACATAATTGTTATTCAGATGAGCACTATTACATTCAAGAATGATCAAATCAAAAGTTTGGAAGTCAAACTTCAGAAGGAAAAGGATCTGGTGGCTAAGTTCTCTAAGCCAAAATCAGTTTTACCTTTAATTGATGACTTTATTCCTAAAAAGGGTAAGACATGATTGGACTTTAAGGGAAATGCAAGGGATGCCAATTCCAAAAGAAAAGGCAAAGCCCCAGTACAACCTCTAGCCTTCAAACCCCCCATTTCCTTCAGAAAAGTATGACAACCAACTAATAGATATGATCATGATATCATACATGGTTATGGTAAGCCTGAAATTCTGAATGACAAGGGTGTAGCTCCAGCACTCAAGCAAAGAACTACTATACCAACAGTGTTAAGAACAGCTGACAGCAATGCTGTTAGAACTGTACCTAAAAAGAGGTATAATAGATATGATTGTTGGTACTGTGGTAAGATAGGGCATTATGTCATGGATTGCTGGCACAACACCAGTGTCAGGAAGAATGCCAGCTTACCTGTGAGGAAGACTGCTGGTAATAATATCAAGTTTCAATCTAACTTGAACCTAGAATCCAATAAACATTGGGGTTCTAAGGTAAATTAATTTTATTTGCTGCAGGTGGGTCTAAGTTGTCATACCCCTATATGGTTCTTGGACAGTGGATGTTCCAGGCACATGATTGGAACAAGAAGAATGTTAAAGGACTATACTCTCATAGAGAATGGACCCAAAGTGATCTTTGGTGGATCAAAAAAAGGGGTCATAAAAGAGTTTGGTAATATTTCTTCTAGTTCTATAACAGTCACTCAAGTGGCTTATGTAAAAGGTTGGAAACATAACTTGATAAGCATAAGTCAGCTGAAGACGATCACAAAGTGGTCTAGGTACTCCCTGAAGGTCATGTTCATCAGATCCATGAACACCGACGGCGTATTAGTCAGCCAAAACGGCATGACCGTAAACTCGTAATGGCTGTATCTCATACTAAAAGCTGTCTTAGGGATATCACTCTCCCTTATCCTCATCTGATAATAACCGGACTTGAGATCCAATTTTGAGTACACTGTCGACCCGACTAACTGATCGAACAAATCATCAATCCTCGGGATCAGGTACTTGTTTTTCTCCGTTAGCTTGTTCAGCTCTCGATAATCGATACGTAGTCTCAAGCTTCCGTCCTTCTTCTTAACAAAAAGGACCGGTGCGCTCCAAGGCGACGAACTTGGACGCACATACCCCTGCTCCAACAACTCTTGAAGTTGAACATTCAGCTCCGCCATTTCCTTAGGCGCTAGCCGATACAGAGAGCGTGACACAGGTTTCGCACTTGGCACTAGCTCGATGGTGAAATTAATCTCCAGTTGAGGTGGGGCTCCAGGAAGATCGCTAGGGGACACATCAGGGTACTCGGATACCACTGAAATACTGTCCAACGTAGGCTTAGGCTTTGCAACCTCCACTAGCGTGAAGAACAGCTCTGCTCTAGCACGAACTGCCTTCACCACTTGAAGAGCAGACATCAAAGTCTTGCTCGACCCTTTCAAGCCCGTAAAGGTCGTCTCACGACCTGTCCCCAACTTAACCTCCTTGCGACTGCAATCAATATAAGCTTGCTGCTCCGAGAGCCAGGTCATGCCAAATATCACGTCGAATTCCACTAGCGGCAATAACAATGCTTGCATATGGAACTCATGACTCCCAATACGAATCTTTAAGCCACAGATTATATTCGCGCGCATCAAACACCCATTCGACAACAACACATTCAGTTTGTCCTTCGTCATCGAAGAAGGTACTCTGATGCGCGATATGAATCCTTCGGACAAAAAGGAGTGCGAAGCTCCCGTATCAAAGAGTGCTCTCGCCGGATTCTCACAAATCAAAACAAATCCTATACAAGCAGTGGTAAGGTAACACGCGCATAATAAATATTTAAAAATTAACTTGCTATAAATTTAAATCATACCTGTCACCACATCAGCTTGCTTAACGACCTCCTGCTGGCCAAGATTATAAGCTCTAGGTTGAGCATAATGGGATGCGGTTGACTCAACCGCCTTGCCCTTTTCCTCATATGTTGCTCCCGGCTTCCTCTCGGACTTTGGATGCCCGCTCCAGCAGTACAGGGCAAAGTGTCCCGACTTTCCACAAGTAAAGCACGCGCCCGGAGTCTGACCCGTAGTCGCCCCAGAAGCACCAAAAAAAGGGGCTGGACCCGAAGTCTTAGCCTTCTTAGACCACCTACGGTACGTAGGCTTTGAGTTAGTCGGCACCTTGAACTCAGTCTTCTTATCACCAGAGTTTTTCTTTGCTTGTACATTCTTTATATCCTTTTCCAACGACCGAGCCGTATTGACCAGGGTCAAGAAGCCCTGCGTCATAGGCCCCGAGAGTAGTAGCCTTAAGTCATCTCTCAAACCTTCATAGAATTGGTTTGTCTTACGCTCCTCATCCGCGAACGTAGAGCTAGCGTACCGACCCAATCGTGTAAATTCGTGGAGATACTCATCCACGCTACTCTCTCCTTGAGTCAGCTTCTGGAACTCATTCTCCAATGCTATCCTCTGAGCCGAGGGAAGGTACCTTGCCAAGAACAGTCTCGAAAACTCCTCCATCGAGACGTCCGTAAGTTGCCTTCCCCTCAAGTGATGTAGCTCCAAACCTTCCCACCACAGCCTAGCATCTCCGTCCAACAGGAATGTAGCTATAGTGGTCATCTGCCACTCCTCCGTTTCCGTCGCTGTCAAGACTCTCTTCACTCGGGAGAGCCAGTCTTCAGCTTGGGATGAGGTTCCCGTCCCCGAGAACACCGGAGGATTGAAGCCCATAATATGTTTGAGATGCCTTTCGGTTGCTCTCCTAGGCACCAAAGGCTCCACCACCACCCGCTCCACCCTTCTTGGTACATCCATTTGAAGCGATATCTGCTCCATTGCAGGAGCGGATTGCTGCATTTGCCTTGCAGGCTGCACGTTGATCATGTAAAACACTGCTTCGACCACCAATTGTATGGTTTCAGCCGAGGGAGGTGTTGCAGGCACATCATTCGGTGCGTTGCTAGCCTCAGAAACCGGGCGTTCTGACGGCCCTGCACCACTTCTGGTCACCTATAGTTGTACAAAATACCGTTAAGCGACCAAACAAAATTGCAAAAAGCAATTATAGGAACACACAGGTTCCTCAAACACGTGTATTTTCATTCCTAAGTGGACATTCATGAGTTCTTTTATGTTATAACGATGACGCACACACATGTGTTCACCACTCCTTAAAAGAATTCGTACACGAATTCATTTAAGTTGACTGAAACCAGTAGTCTGATACCAAATTGTAACACCCCATATCCATCGCATAGCATATAGCAGTAGGTCCGGCCGGGGCCCGACGCCATATTCCACAGACAGACCGGGAGGTTACTCAATGGAAACCATCCAACTAAGAATCAACGTCCTACACAGAGTACATTCTAGCGGAAGCAATTTAATAGTTGCAATAAATAAAGAACCATGCAAATAACATGAATGTCCACTACTCAAACCAACAGGAATGAATGTACAATACACAAATACATGACCTTAAGGCCTTACAATAGTTTACTCAAATTACTGTGTTTTCCAAACCTCGGCACACAGACCAGACACACATGAATAATACAAGTAAACATTCAAATCAGGCCTTCGAGGGCCGGCTCAGCAACAAGGGCTTTTGCCCGCTATTTACCACTTGGCTCCACAGCACCTGCAAGCAACAATCCACCACACGGTGACAAACAAAAGCAACGGTCAGCTATGCTGACCAAATTATAACGATCCCGCCCCCAAACTCGGGGCGGCGATGCTCCTTCCCTGCACTTTGTTAGCATAACCAAGCAATATAGTGTAAAAACACTTCATCACAGGTGTGGGCACGCACGACCACACACCCCGTGCTCTCAGGGCACATTCACGGTGAACACGGTCAAAGTCCGCTGACTCACCACCACCCCCTGGGTGGCAATAACTCGTGAGCATTATGGTCTTTTCGGCCAAAACCTAAGACCCTCCATCTATGTCAACGATAAGTGTCACGTACCTTTAGGTCTCTTTAACCGAACGACATAGAGCGGGTACGGTTCCGCCTAACCCGTTGCTCACATTGCCCTGTCACCTTAAGACATGGGCGCGGGTCAAACTTCCCCGAGTCTCAATCCGAATCACACACTTCACATAATCCAGTTATGTGCAAGCTGGCTCTCAGGCCACCATGTTGGCAGAATCACGCATCTGCCCAGTTTTCCGGGTGCACCTTGGAGTTAGTCCTCAAGGCTCCATGTTGCAATCTACCGCGTAGAAAACCCGAAAAACAAACATCTGCACGGAGTCTTCTCCGGCCATTCATGCAATGCAACATCAGTGATCCAGACCAACTTGTCCGGGTAGACTTCACAAATCATGCCTATGTCCGTTTCTCGATTACAGACTCTACATGCTAAACAACGGGGACTATTCATGTCTACCCGTAGGAACGCCTCACACTCATCGCAAACTCGCGAGAGCGGGCTTCCTATGCAAAGGAAAAGAGGACTTCACATGTCATAGGATGAGAATCGTTACCCTAGCATTCCTCTTTGGCGGCATGGAAATCTATGCGGATGAAAAGCACCGCAACGTCCTCGCCTCCGTAGATCCGAAGTCGGCTCGCGATTCGGGGCACCGAAGCTCCGCCGGTGGCCGGATCTTCCTTCCTTCTTCTTCCTTGCTCTCCCCTCTCTAGAACTTTAGAAAGAGAGTATTTGGATGAAATGAAGGATTCAAAACCCTATACCCGGGTATAACCCAGCAAGAGCAACTCCAAGCCGTTAGATCGCAAAATAAGGAAACGGACGACCACGATTCAGACTTAAAAATCCAAAACCTGGGCCGAACACGACTTGTGACACGCCCGTGTCCAAGGTCGTGTTCCCCATTCGCCGTTAAAACTGACGCGTCCCGAAAAGAACACAGGCTCTCGACACGCCCGTGTCAGGCTTAACACGCCCGTGTCATCCAGTATACGCCCGTGTTCCCAGGCGTGTTACTCCATCGACACGGCCCGACCTTCACCCCGTGAAGGACACGGCCTGGGACACGCCCGTGTCTCAGGCCGTGTTCGCTGCTCGACGATCGTCGACTCCAAATTCGTCGACCACTCTGCCAGATCGTCGACCCGAGCACGACACGCCCCTGGGACACGCCCGTGTCCTAGGCCGTGTGACCCCTGCCAAGTTCCAAACTTGGCTCAAAACGCCACTCGTCGCTCTTTTGAGTTTCGGGGCGTTACACCCTCTCCAGCTCATCTCGCTCCTCACTCACGAGTCAAGAAAAATACTAACCTTCTTCGAGGGAGACATGATGGCCACACAAGCTCCAGAATCTCTACAACATTGTGAGGAAAGAGCGGAACTCTCTAATTTATAGGCGTTAGAGGAAAGACTCATAATGTAAGGCCACCAAATTTGCAAGATATTTCTTACCAAATTTTTCTGTCTCAAAACTGGCAGCGAATAAACATCAATCTTTGACCGATATCTCACAAAGCATGACAAATAATTTCCCAACAATTGAAGCACGCCAGAAGAAGCAGGAAATTTTCGGGCTCATCGCTTCGCGGATCATGACTCACAAAAATTTGGGATCATTTGATGGGGTTCCCCTGAAATTTCAAAGTCAAACCAGCACGACTTAGACCGAGTACCCATGGGCCCGACCGAACCAATTCCGTGCATGAAAGCCGCAAGCACCAGGAACCCCCAAAGAAGAAGCTGAACCCGCGCACACGCATGACAGGGTCGCGCAGGCGCACTAGGCCCACGCACAGGCGTGTGCGACCAGCGCGCGTGGTTAGCCCACGCGGCCATACTCCGCGCGGCCGCACTCCGAGCCCCCGCACTCCGCGCTGCGCTGCCGCAGGGCCACGCCCTCGTGCAGTCGCATTCCCCGCGACCGTGTCCCGCGCGCGCCACAAGCACGGCGCGCTCGCGCGCACGCTGGCGATGGTCGTCGTCGCCGCTAGTGACCCTCGCCCTCCCCGACCGCCTTCGCCCGCCGCCGCCTCCGGGCACCCTACCCGGGCCTCTCGAATTGCCCAGGGGGCACTTTCGTCATTTTGGCAAAAATTGTTATCGAAACGGAGCAACGTTTTTCACCAGCACAAATCACTACCCGACCCAATTTTCATCATGACCGTCGAAAAAACTATAAATAAGTCATCATGCCTTCATTTGAAGACAAACAACTCCAGAGGCAAGAAAGAGCTCTGGGGATTTCCGGCGAGATCGTGGACTTATGTCGATTCTCCGCTCAGGAATTCGCTCCGCTCTTCTCTTTGCGCTAAGGCTTCAACACGCTCTAAGTCTTGTCAACCGCCTCTGCGGGAGCGCTCCCATCATGGCTCCGCATCAACGAGAGCGCCTCCACCAGAATCTCCGTGGACTTAGAGAATCTTCCAGCCGGAACACTCCCACCTAGGATCTGCGAGCTCAGTAACTTTTCAAGGCTGGAGCGCTTCCATCGAGACTTCGAGGACTTAGCTATTTTTCCTCATTTTCTGCACCTGTAATGGAGTAGCGGTCTGTCGCCCTCCGAGATCAAATTAAACTATGTAAAACTCTGAAAAGCTAGTGGATTTCGGCTCGGCACAGTTCCGGCAACATGGTTTTTCACCCTTTTCGGGGTTTCCACGTAAAAAAACACGTGTCTTGTCATTTGCCGCGGTTAACTTTGACTGTTTGCGTGTCTAGTCAGATTCCGAGCTAAGGCGGTCCGATTTCTCCGGACCGGGAAAAGACCGGGCAACCCACAACAATCTTAAATATAAGAAATATTCAAGATTAAAGAAACGTGTTACCAATTTGTAATGCTATATAAATATAAGCCAAAACCAAGTCTGTACTCATCAAGAAAAACTAAAGCAGTAAAATAGAGCTTTACTTTTTCCACAGACATTTTTGTGTGTTTCCCTACTAGTTTTTGATATCAGAGTTTACTGGCATCACTGATCGTTGAAATCTATTAATCGTATTTGAGAGAAACAGAGACAGTGATGCTACATAATCTTCAACAAAGCACAAATCTCGCAACTGATCACTACTTAACTTTTTTCACTGATTTCCGCCTCTGGAACAATTTGTACATTAGACTCCACGAATATAGTCTCAAGTTGGTGTACAACATCACTATTATTATACACAAAAAACTTGGAAACAACCAAGAACATGATTAAATTTAAGGTGCTGAGTACCGCTAAAAATCCATAATAGTAGTCAAGGTGAGATTCGTCCAAATTATTCTCTATCCATCCATTCATCCCTCCCTTCCTCGTGATTTTCTCCACTGTGGATAGAAGAAAACTACTTAAAAAGTTTCCAAGTCCAACACTAGTAGTAGAGAACGAACTCCCCAAGCTCTTCATCCCCACTGGTGCCTGGTCAAAGAAAAACTCCATCTTACCAACTTCCACCATTGTGGTTGCAGCTCCCATCAAAACAAACTGTGGACATAGAACCCCGAAACTCAAAGGCCCAACTTTAGCCAATCTCCACCTCTCTATCAAAGCAGCCACAATCATGGTGATGAGATGCAGACCTTGGCCAATTGCGATTCTTTGGAGGGTTGAGATGCCTCTGGGATTCTTGGTCAGCTTCCTCATCCATTTTACAACATATCTATCATAAAATACTAGAGAGATGAGACTAGAGAAACTGAAGAAGGATGTGAGACTAGCAGTTGGTATGCTGAAGGTTGGCCCGATGCTACGATCTAATGTCGTGCCCTGCTTGACAAAGAGGGTAATGACTTGAGCCAACATGATGCTTGGAACGATTGTGACGAAGAAGATTGGGAGCAACTTGAGCAGTTGTTTTGCTTCCTGCACTTGTGTTGATGGACTTGAAGTCCTGACATGATGACAACAAATTAAGAATAATTGTAGATATTATGAAGTAATGTTACATTGATTATTCAATATGGTGTTGGTAAATGATTGTTTGATATGCTTTAAGATGTTAATTCAAAAAAATTGGAATGATTCAAAGGAGTAATAAAAATGTAATGATTTAAGTGGTTTCCTGGTGGGCATCATGTTTCTCCATCAACTATGAGATTGCGACTCGATCTGCATTATATTTGCTTCAATTTTGCATAGAGCTGCTACATTATAAGTATTCTCTATTGAATGCCAAAAGAACTCAACTGTCTGAAGTGAAAAAGTAAGAGATCTTTGCACTGTTTTATCCTTTATATTTGTGGTGTTAGATGTACAAATTAAATATAATAAATTTAAGACAAGAACAAAAATATTGCAAAAAATTCGGTGGTGGAACTTGAAGATGGAAAAACAGGTTGCTTTCAAGACGGTAGTTATGGAACAATTAGTTAATGACCCTTATGTTGATCCTAATATCTCATAAAAAGTTATCTTCATATTTAAGTATAAGTGAAAAGAATGTACTTGGAGTATCAAAAGGTAGTGCGCCCCCAAATAAAGAATCTTGATGATGAAAAAAATGAAGTGTAAGATAAAGTGATGACAAATAGGGTCAGCTATAAATCACTCTACGCTTTTAGTAATGGTGAAAACTTAGCCAGGTATAAAGTCGCCCAAAAAAAACTAAATAACCAATAAGTAAAGCAAGAAGTCAGGCTTATGCAAAATTTTATAAGTGACTAGATACCAAAGATGGAGAGCGTGACATATATAAAATTGATTGAGCTAGAGAAAGAAAGACGAGATTTAAGTCAAGTAAAATGTATAAAAAAAGAAACAGATATAATTTTGACAGATGATGTGGATACTAAAGAGCGATGAAAAAGATACTTTTATCAACTCTATAAGAACATAATGTTTTATCGTAAAATTCAAGTATCAGAGGTAAATGATGCTGTAAATAAGATGAAAAATAGAAAGACGGTCAAGACACACGATATACCCATCAAAGTATGAAAATGTCTAGTAAATGAAGGAATTTTGTGACTTGCATGTTTTTTTAATAAGATACTGAAGTTAAAGAGAATACCAGACCAATGAAGAGAAAATATTTTGATACATTTATATAAGAATAAATGAGATATATAGAATTGTGTTAATTATAAAAGAATTAAATTAATGAGTCGTATCATGAAACTATGAGAACGAGTAATTGAAAGAAAAGTAAGAAGAGAGCATGGTTTTGGGGAGTGACGTCAAAATGCTTTACATATATACCATATGGAGACTTTGAATAAATGCAAGCAATTATCTGTCTTCCTTCTTATTGTGCTCTCCCTTCCTCTCCCACCGATAAAACAAAGTAAAAAAACCAATCTGAAAATTAAACCTACAGCGATATCAGATCCATTGTTGCTATCGTTTTGATTTCTCATTCCTCTTTCTCATTCCAATGACATCATCAAAGACCAACCAAGCCCAGTCTACACTTATTCCACGATTCCCATTTTCACTGGTGACTTATATGATTTATGGAGCGACAAGATGGAAACCCTCCATCAGTCTCGGGATCTCTAGGACATTGTCAAAGAAGGTCCTCAACCCTGCAACAATGCTACTGAAGGGTGAAGCCCCCAATTCAATAAAGAAGAGTTGAAGTGTGATGTCCTCACTCTGCATTTGATTTAGTAGGGGATCACCACCTCTATCTACTACCACAGATTTATGGGATCAAAAAGCACATGAGAAGCATGAGAGAGACATCAGAATGAATATAAAGGATCAAAAGAGGTAACCAAACTTAAAATCCACTCCTTGGGTCGTAATTTCGATTCTATTCTCATCGAGAAGAAGAAACAACTCGAGACTTCTTTTCCAAAACCACTAGTCTCGTAAACCAAATACGTAATCTGGAAGGAGTATTAGAAGAATAACAAGTTGTTGAGAAGATTCTCGGAATCTTACCAAAAATTCACAAACACATTGTTTCAGTCATTCTAGAGGCTCGCAAGCTAAATAAAATGAATGTAATTGAACTCATGGTTTCATTACAAACACACGAAGACTTGCTCACCCAAGACGAACCAGTTTTAGATAAAGCTTTACAAACAAAGATAAGTTTTCAAAAGAAAACTGTTGAATTTTCTCAAAGCGGTCAACAAGATAGGCTAAAGCCAAATTAGTATTCTCAGAACTATCTAGTTCACACTTGATCATGCGGAAACCCAAGGAGCAAGCTCAACACCAAATGCAAATGGAAGAACAAGCAGATCTTATTTTTATTAACACTTCTTTACAGGGCGAGATATACTTAGCGAGAAATGATTTCGCCAGTACACAAGCTAAAACAGAAAACACAAAACAAGCCGGGCGGACAGAGCAGGAGACCGCCGAGACCGCCAAGGTCGCCGAAGCCGCCCGAGCTATTGCTGCTACAAGCCGAAAAGAACAATGAGTCCGCCGAGACCGCGAGGTCGCGTATACACACCGTTATTCACTGACTGCTGATGAACTGAAGAACAGACCGCCTACCCGCCTGAGACCGACGAACAAGTTATTGGAACTTGGAAAAGCTGAAGCAGAGAACTGACAAGCCGCAGAAGCGACCTGCTGAGACCGCAGAGACCGCACCCTTCACAGAACTTAACCGAAGTCAAAGCCAACTCCTGGCTCCTTGAAGCTAGTCGTGCGACCTGCATACAACACACAGTTAACTCTACTCAACCCGCGTGGACAGCAAAAACCAGACCGCAGCAATTGACCATGCCTCACTTACTGTTCACTCAGTTACAGTAGGCGTGCTGGGGGGGGGTCTATTTATAGGCGTGGTGAGCAGTGTGGTCACCACCCTATTGAATAGAGTCATCGCCCCAGCCCGCGCACTAGCAAAGCCCCGTCCACTGAGTCAGCGAGGACTTAGCCGGATTCCAACAAAACCTCCAGGAGCAAAGACAAGGATGTTCACCACCAGGCCGACTCGCACCAGTCCGCCCACACTATGCGGACAAGAAATCAACCAGCAAATATCACTGCACATGGACAACCACAAACTCTTCTGTGACAGTCCGCACACTATATACGGACAAGGAGTCAGTCCGCACAGCTTGAGAACAAAGCCACAATCCGTCATTAGTCCACGACCAACAGACAGTCCGCCCGGACAATAGCGGACTCTGCGGATACCGCGGACACGCTGGACTTGTCACAAAATGTGACCAAGTCCGGAACCACCAAGGGACTGACGTGAGCTCGGCAGACAAGGCCCAGTCCGCCTGCCCCAAAGGCAGATCGCCAACACCACCAGAAGAAGGCAGAGCCCGCAATCCCCTACTCGCACAACTGCCAAGACAATGGCCAACTGCCGGACTCGACACCAGTCTGCGCAGTCCGCCACAAGAATGCAGCTAACGCCCACTGCAACACTGGAGAGCTCGGCAAGATCCACAACCAATTTCCAAGGCCAGTCCGCAACAGCGGACACCGCGGACTCAAACTCCAATCCTCCTGGTTTACACAAGAGCTTGCTAATCTGCAAGGCCGCAGATCAAGCTAAGCACCGCAAACAGTCCGCAAAATGCAGTCCGCTCAGGCCGCTTCGCTAGAAGCCTGACTTCCTTGGCCAAGGGCCAACCAGGCCGCACAACAAACCGCTCAGGCCGCACACCAGGCCGCACACCAGGCCGCACAGGCCGCTCCTCAAGAACAGCCAAGCCACCAAGTCCAAGCCATGGCACCCAGGCCGCAACCAGCAGTCCACCCAGGCCGCAGACCCAGACCGCTCAGGACGCCCAGTCCGCCCGGCCTGCCCATCACCCACTTCCACTTCACAAATTTCAACACTCCCCATTGAAGTGAGAAGTGGTGATCAAGCCTAGCAAGCGTCGTAACCGCTGAAATGGCCCCTTCGACAGCGGCTTCGTGAAGATGTCAGCAACATTATCTTCACTCCGAACATGCCCGAGCAGAAGAGATCCCTCCAACACCTTCTCCCTTATGAAGTGGTGTTCGATCTCAATATGCTTGGTCCTTGCGTGACACACTAGATTGTTTACCAATTTTAGAGCACTCTTATTGTCACCTCGAAGCAAAGTAGGACCTTGTACTTCCTCATGAACATCCTCTACAAGCCTCCTCAACCAGATGTCTTCCCGAGCAGCCAAGGCCGAAGCCTTATACTCTGCCTCTGTAGTTGAAACAGACACCGAGTCCTGCTTCTTGCTACACCACAAGATGCAACCTGATCCACAAGTGAACACATAACCCAAAGTTGATCTTCGATCATCCGAGTCACCACCATAATCAGCATCCATGTACCCAACAAAATAAAGTCTGTGTCCCTTCTATAGAGAAGTCTCATATCAGAAGTTGCCTTGACATACTTCAAGATATTCTTAGCCGCCACCAGATGAGACTTCCTTGGTTCATCCATAAACCGACTTACTCGGCCAACAACGTAAGCAATGTCTGGCCTTGTAATCGTCAGGTAGATCAAGCTCCCAACTAGAGCTCTGAACACCAAGGGATCAGGAAGAATTCTTTCCTCATCTCGTCGAAGCTTCAGCCAATGTTCTAGTGGAGTAGAGCAACTCTTTCCTTCACCCATGCCGAATCAATTCACAATGCGATCCGCATAACCCTTCTGGCAAATGAGTATCCCGCTCTCCTTCCTCTCCACTTCAAGACCAAGAAAGTGATGAAGCTCTCCCAAGTCTTTCATCTTGAAGCGTATAACAAGCTCAGCCCTGAGCCTAACTACTTCCTCCTCCGAATTCCCTGTGATGATCATATCATCCACATACAGCAGGACCAAGACTTAAAGCTCCCCCTTCTTCTTGATGAACAAGCTTGAATCCGAGTTGGAAGAAAGATATCCGCAGAATTGAAGATACTATGCTATCTTCCCATACCAAGTTCTCGGAGCTTGCTTCAACCCGTAGAGATCCTTCCTGAGTTTGCAGACATAGTCCGGATGAACTTCAGAAACAAATCCAAGTGGGTGATACATGAAGATGTCCTTGTCAATCTCTTCGTAAAGAAAAGCGTTATTCACATCAAGCTGCCACATCCTCCATCCCTTGCAAGCAGCCAAGACGATCACCACCCGAACCGAAGTCATCTTTACAACTGGACTAGAAGTCTCCTCATAGTCTTCTTCATACTGTTGAGAGAATCCTCGAGCAACCAGGCGAGTTTTGTATCTATCAGTGCTCCCATCAGCCTTCTTTTTCAACTTAAACACCCACTTGCAAGTCACTGGAGTAATACCATCAACCTTGGGCACAAGGTCTTAGGTTTCATTATTCTTGAGAGCAGCAATCTCCTCCTTCATGACATCATCCCACTCCTTGACTCCAGTGGCCTCATTGAAGTTTGCAGGCTCTCGCTCATTCAGAGGACCTGCAAAGAAGCAGGATACAAAGCTCACTGCATTCCCATCGCAGTACCGAGCAGGTGGCTTGATAGTCCTCTTTGACCTTCGCAAGGTCTGCTCCTTGCTCACTACCTCCGTTGCTCCTTCAGGCCCAACTCCAACTTCGGGCAAGCTTTGAGCAATGCTCCCCTCCTTCCTGAGCTAGAAGCCTCAGCACCAGAGCTTGAAGCAACAGGAGCTGCTGGTGATACAGCAAGCTCCTCTTCTAGAACTTCATTAGCCACCTTCTGCTCTTCATCAACCTTGCTCTCTGGTAAATCAACCGACCCACCTCCATACAACGTCAGTTCATCAAAGATCACGTCTCTTGATACAACAAACTTCTTCGTCACAGGATCCATGCATTTCCATCCCTTCTTCCGCTCATCATAGCCAACAAAGACAAGCTTTCTTGCCTTTGCATCAAGCTTTGTCCTTGAAGCATCCAGGACATGCACATAACAAGTTGATCCAAACACCCGAAGGTGTTCCACACTGGGCTTCTCCTTCAGCAACATCTCAAAAGGAGTCTTCGTGTTGATCGGGCTGAACGACATTCGATTGATTACATAAGAAGCACAAGACATCCCCTCTGCCCAGAAGGACCTAGGAATTTCTTTCACATGAAGCCAACACTTGCAGGTTTCTGTCAGATGACGGATCTTCCGCTCCGCTATTCTGTTTTGTTGTGGAGTATGAGTACAAGTAAGCTCTCTCTGGATCTCGTGCTTCCTGTAGAAGTTAGAAAACTCAGAGGAGACAAACTCACCACCGTTGTCTGTTCTAAACTTCTTGATCCGCAAGCTAAGCCGGCCCTCCACTAGCTCCTTGAACTTCACAAACACCTGGAAAGTTTCTGACTTCTTCTTCAAGAAATAAACCCAAGTGTATTTTGAGTAGTCATGAATCAACACAAGCATGTATCTGCTCCCACCAAGGCTAGCAGTGACAGTTGGTCCCATCAAGTCTCCATGGATACACTCCAATGGTCTTTTGATTCTCGTTTGTGACTTATCAAACGAAAGGCGATGAGCCTTGCCGTACTGACACCCCGCGCAAGCGTGACCGTCACCAAATGAAGTTAGCTTAGGCAAGCCTCTTACAAGGCTCCTGTTTGTCATAGCTTTTAACTTATCCATTCGTACATGCCACATCCTTTCATGTCATATAACAGCGCTATCGTTTGCTCTCATCCAATCAACATAAGAATTCGTTGCAAGAACAAATAAGTTTTTAACTCTCCTCTCAACATGAACTGTTTTCGCCGTCTTTTATATTTTTGCACTATATCCAATATCGTCGGGCGATAGAGCAAAATTGCTATTATGCGAATTTTTCTTCATTTCTCAGGTTTAGGCGTGATACAATACATATTCTTTGATTTTGGGTTTCCAGTAACATAGTTCAATTGTTCAATCATCAAATATCTTTTTCTACATACATAAATACTAGTGTTTTTATACTTGTGATATTGTTTTCGCATGTCTCTAAGTATGAGAAATGTTTTAGTTATGATAATGTTCTTTCACTCACAATTAAGAAAATCTTCATATGACTTCACCTTACTGCATATGTGAATTGTGAATGTTCTACCATAACCACTAGAATTGCATGCTACCGCTAACACTTTATTATAGTTTTTCTTTGCACCATTCATATTTGATTATCCTATATGCTCACACAAGTGAATTCGGACTCTTTTGTCAAACCAAACCAAAAAAAAAACAAAATGTTCAAAAAAAAACATTCAACATCTTTGTTGATGTCATTCAAAATTAAAATAAAAGGGGCTGACAAGGAACCTCCACCAAACACTACTTACTCTCATGATAAGTCTTAATAAGTATTGTGAGGTTGAGCACCTTGGAAAAAATTGTAAAATGTCTTGTACAACTCTATATTTGGATATTCTTTTTGTGTGCTCTAAATAATCTTGGGTACAAGTCTAGCTAGTCATGTATACCTCTATGTTATGCTGTTTTTTCACATTCCACGTGTTCATATATTTGTAAGGCCTATACGTATGTGTTTTTCATCAAACTCTCACATGTACACAACATTATCTTCTCTAAAATTTCTTCTTATGAGAATTGGACCGAAAATGTTTCCAACTTAATCTTCACTAGTGTATGTGTCTATGATATCAATGGATGAACGTTGACAATGTTCGTGTTTACTCACTTTCTTCACTACTATACATTGATTCACATGTTCTATACTTGATTTGTACTTTGTGATTTTTCCTCTTTAGCTTCGACACCACTCTACTATCTCTTTTGACAATACCAAAGGGGAGAATTTACTAAGAAATTTAGAAATCCTCTATAATCATGATTTAATTCTGACTTTAACTTTCAATTACATTTCAATTACATTTCAATACATAGGTCAATCTGCTTATATTTAGGGGGAGTACACATGTAGGGAGAGTGTTACATCCAAAAGGAGTTTGTGCATATATAAATGATTAGTCTTGCTACTCATAGTTTCTAACACTTCATAGATCATTCATGATTTTTTTCTCAGTGAATTTGTTATTATCAAAATGGGGAGATTGTTGGAGCATGCGTTCCACGCTTCTTGATTTGCTAATAACAAATCTCATTTATATTTGATCTTTAGGTATTTATGATGTTCAAATATCACAGATCTACCTCTAATGACATTTGGGTGTTGATTCGGGTCAGGACAGATGAGCTTAGTAGATATCGTTAGACGATATTGAGTATCGCTACCAAGAGATAGTGAAATGGGCGGCTAACTCATTATCTCCACACAGCTGATGGTTACTGCCACTATCGCTGGCGACAGTTGATGTCGTTAGGCGACAGTATACGAGTGATCATGACCAATTTGCGATGCAAAAATGAGGAGTACGTGGGGCACGTGGCAGCCGGTACCGATAGCGCCACGTGGCAATACCCAGTGTCGTCAGGCGATATCGCCAAAGTATAAAAGTCATTCAATTTTCTATGGAGATCACGAATTTCATTACCTGGAGTGTTCCTTCGTGTTTATCCGATCCAGAGAGCTTCAGATTCCAGAATTACTCCATACTCTCAAGAAGGCCAAAGCGCAAAAGATCGACATCACGTAAGCGACATTCAAAGCAATCCTGACAAGGATTCGTCGGCATCTTCAGCGCATTGTTTGGAGGGAGTTTTAATTCTGAAGTTTTCAATTTGTTTTGTTCTTTATTCATATTCTAATCGAGAGAGAAAATCACCGCCTTGTGCGTGACGTCTAAATCCTTACGTGGCTTAGGGGAAAATCGTCATCTTGTGCGTGGCGTCTAAGTCCTTGCGTGGCTTAGGGGAAAATCGCCACCTTGTGCGTGGCGTCCAAGTTCTTGTGTGGCTTAGGGAGAAATCGTTGCCTTATGTGCAGCGTCTAGATCGTGTTTAGATCTAGGGGAGGCTAGTAGCAAGATTTATGGAGAGATACACATTAGTCTGCCGGTCCTTGGTAGAAGGACCGACAAAATCAAAAGTAAATTTTAATTTTCATATGTCTTTGTCTCTATCTCTATAGAGATATATTGTATTCTGATTTAACACTTTTGAAATAAATTGTTATTGTTTCTGTTTTTATAAATTTTTGAGTGTTCAATTCTGTTTATAAAAAATTAATCTTGATTTCCTTGTTTTTTCACCAAGTAAACTCTGCTTAGTTAAAGTAAATTTAATTAATCCTTATTCACCCCCCTCTAAGGGTGCCACACGATCCAACAGTAATATCCTTCCTCTCCATGCCATCCTCGATAAAGTCGGTAATAAAATCTGCGAGGATGTTAGCCTTCATGTCCGTCCTTGGAAAGGTACAAGATGTCAAATTCACTTAGCTCGATTGTTCACTTGGCCATCTTCCCCGAGTGCTCGGGCTTCTATAGAATAGTTTTTATGGGTGATCAGTGTCCACTTGGGTAGAACAAGCTTGGAAGTAAGGACAAAGTCTTTGGGTCAATACCACTACAACCATGACCAACTTTCAAGGATAGAGTACCGAGTCTCAACGCTTTTTCAGCACATGACTAACGTAATGAATGAGAACTAGATTTTTACCACTTCCCAAACCAACACTGAGCTTATAGCCTCAGTCTCGACCCTGAGGAATATAAAAAAAATCTTTTGGCTGGCGAGGGATCTGGAGGAGGGGGTTGACGTCTGCTATGTCTTCAATTCCTCAAATGCCTTGCCGCATTTCTCTGTTCATTCAAACATGGTTCCACCTCGAAGAGTTTCGAAGAATAGGGCACACATATCTTTTGAGATAGTGACAAAACAGCTTAAGCCTGCAATCCTTCCTACTAGTTGTTGAACCTCTTTGAGACTCCTCAAAGGCTACATATCCAAAATGGCTTTTACTTTATCGAGGTTAGTTTCGAGGCCTTGCGATGTCAGCATGTGACCAAAGAATTTTCCCCCACTGGCTCCAAAGATGCACTTGACTGGATTCAATCTCATAATGTACCTACGGAGGGCAGCAAATGTTTCCACAAAATCTTTTGTATGATTCTTCAGTTTATGACTCTTGATGAGTAGATCGTCAATATAGATTTCCAAATAGCATCCCTTCTGGAGGTTGAACATATGATCCATCATCCTTTGATATGTTACCCCGATGTTTTTCAAGCCAAAAGACATGACACGATAACAAAAATAACCATCATTGGTGATGAACGACGTGTGAGGGATATCATGAGTATACCTTTGTATTTGATGATATCTCAAAAAGGCATCGCAAAATTCATCACAAGAAAACCCACGACGGAATTGACTAGAGATTCTATCCGCGGAAGGGGTTAACAATCCTTTAGACACACCTTATTGAGTCTTGTGAAATTAAAGCACATCCTCCACTTGTTGTTGACCTTTTGAACCATTACTATGTTGGAGAACCTCTCTAGGTACTTAATTTACCTGATGAAATTTGCTCGAAGCAGCCTGGAAACTTCCTCTTGAATTTGCACAATGAGCGTTATGGCCACAGCTCGCTTTTTCTGCTTTACCACTTTGAAGTTAGGACAAATGTTGAGGCAATGACACACAACATCAGAGCTCACCCCTGGAATGTCCAAGGCCATCCATGCAAAAATATCAATGTTATCAAAGAGACATTGGATGAACAACTCCTTTTTTTCATTTTTCCAATTTTACATTTGTGGATATGGTTCTATCTCCATCTCCCCCGGGGACCAGGATCTGATCCACATGTCAGGCGTCCTCGAGATGAGTTCCAACTACTACTTCTAACCGTTCGGGCATACTCGGGGACTCCTCGCGGGTACCCTCCCCGAGAAAGGGGCGCTCGCACATGAACTCTCTCCCTAAGCTCTTGGTCGGCGCTGGCTCTGCTACGTCATCTCACACACTGGGTAGTTTCACCAATTGCTTGATCTGAAGGTTGCGTGCTCAAATTATTGATGCCAAAAATGTCACCAACTTGCACACTCAATGATGGGACAAGAAAATAACGGAGGAATCAAGAATCACAAGCAATCAATTGCTATCCCTTGAGGATAAAGTGAATAGAGCACAAAAAGTTGGTTAGCGTTAGCAGTGACAAACACCCGATTTACCAGCAGCGACGAATACTATTGTGGGTAGTAATATTTCCTAAAGAAACTATTATAAACTATTACAAGGAACAAGGAAAGAAAGCACAAAAAACTAGAGGCACTCAATGGCTCAATATATTGGGGGGGGGGGGTTAGTTGTCCAGATTGTTGGGATCAATTAATGTTGTAATTAACGCCAAAAGCTTCCTTCGGTTACAACATGATGTAACCACACAATCTAGTACCTACTAATGAGAGAGGAGGATTTGTGCAAGTACAATATGATGTAACTGCACGAGCCACTGCTATCCTAAGAGGAGAGCTCGGGAAGGCACCCAGGTTGTTCGCCCCGATCTCGTCTAGACTAAATTCAGAGGTTGACTAGAGGGATGCGTAGTTGCCAGAAGGTAACCACCCATGATGTCAGATGCTGAAACTTGCCTTAGATTTGGATCTGGTTGGATTTGACTGTGGTCGTAGGATTTAGGGCTAACATCTTATAATCATATGGTCTAGTGCGGGGTTAAAGAGGCGTTGGCGGAGAATGCCCTCTTGTGCGAGAAGTTAAAGGTACAGACAAAGCGATTTTCAAGTAGTGGCAGTTTAACGTACCTATTTGTGCTAACCAACCTTCTATTGTTTCCCCTCCTGGTTGCTATTGCCTTCAAAAATTGAGAATCTCAACATGCGATACTACATACTAACGATGCGTCAACGGAGCTTACCCTTGATCTCTTGAGAAAGAAAAACGCTCTGAAAGACGACTTTGTCGGTGATGGGGATGAAGCCCCATTTATATAAGAATGAGTGTGCACTTAACCATCTCCCCCATGATCCCTCCTATTGTAGAGATCATGGGTTTGACTAGTCAACCCACTCCCCCCATGATCTCCATCACAATAGGAAAGATCATGGTGGCCTCCAACTCAACAACTACCGCTGGCCGCCGCTGGCCGGCCACCTCCGCCGCAGCTGCCGGCCGCCGCCTCCAACCGTCGCCGCCGTCGCCATCGTCGCTTGCAAGTCGGCCACCGTCCGATCGTTATTGGGCATCCGTTGCCGTCTGATCATTATTGGGCATCCGTTGCCGTCTGATCTGCAAGTAACTACCCACTAAGCCACTAAGTTAGTGGGGGGACCCGCCATAATCACCTCCTGGAGGCTATAAAAGGAGCTGCATGCCTCCTCATTTCTCACTTTTTTGCCCCGAAGTCTTCTTCTTCCTCTGGCCAGAGCTCTGCCGAACTCCTCCCTCGAACCGTCTTCAAGCTGCCTACAAGCCAAGTCCCCAAGTGCGCGGAAGAAGGAAGCAGACAACAACCGCCAGCGTTCAAGCACACCCGCCGCCAAGTTAGCATTTAGCACTACTTCGGCGCAGCCTATTGCCCGTTGCGAGTCGGGAAATTCTCTCTCACCTTTAAGTTGTAACGAGGAGCGAACTGTCGCCCTCGATTCCCCAAACGCCATATAACCGCGAGCAGATAGTGGACTTTGACCGACACAGATCCGGTCACGTGGTTTTTTACCCAGTTGAGGGGTTTTTCCACGTAAAAATATTTTGTGTCAATTCGCTCTTTTCACTGACTGTGTGCGAGCTCGACCGTCCCGAGAGCTAAGACGCTCTAGTTACTCCGGTCCGACCGGGACGCCGAGTTTGCCCGCAACAGTCGGTATTGATTATCCGACCCATTATATGGATTTTGGAGAGAATGAAGTATCCGACTCGGGATGCTGGAGAAGGTGCGGATATTAAGGAAAAAATGTTGACTTGGAGGGAGAAGAAGAAGAAACTCGTCTCTCCGAGGACTGAGACCTGTTTGAGAAGTTACATCCCCAACACTTTTGAACCTTAGTCTAAGAAAAAGATGAAGACCACAAGCAAGGGAAAAGAAGCGGTGCACTCTAAGGATGAATGACTTTGTTATTTATTTTTGATTTTGTAGTGACCATGAGTGTTCTTTTTTCAACCTTGGCCTTTATATACTTTGCATACTCCATTTATAGGAATGAAATATATTTTTTTCACTTCTGATATTGCTTTCCTTAGCTTTCATACATGTACCTGTGAATACCCTTGTCATGCATGCTTGGAAATACTTGTCAAATTACGGCATACCTTTGTTACATGGAGCGAGCAGATATGTGACATATAACTGCCCTATGTATAGCCATTTCTCTGTATGAGTATAACCCGCGCGATTACAAAAAGTTACCATGACTTATCTAGATGGAAATGGGATCCAATAAAGCTGAGTGCTGCAGCCTAGTTCCTCTATGTGTGAACCTTATCCTTTTATATCACGAGAAATTGATATAGGATTGTGCAGATTCCTTTGACAGTAACCATGTGCCACTGTGATAATGCTATGCCGATCGTGCTAATATATCCCAAGAATGTAAAGTTCGATGCCAAAACTATTTCCTATTTACCGAGCTTCGATATCATAAAGAAAATATAGTATATAACTCAGTGCGGTCTTACTGTGAGTATCCACCCATGACAATAAAGAATACCCTACAAAGCCTTGTGATCATACTGAGTGAAGCCTATGCAGTTACCATAAGTGTGGCCAACTATTCCACTGATTACCGAACGTTGAAATCCTCATACCATAGTTATTAACGAATTAGAAAACCCTAAAGATGTCATGTTGAGAATAATTAAGGACTCCTACGATTATTTCAAACATAACCACCAATCAATAATATCATTGTTATGCATACATCAATACAAAAATATTATTTGAATTATGTGAGACCTCTACCAGAGTGACAACACTATGTAGTTGTGGATGCTATATTAATCCTAGTATAATGGACAGAGATATCATGACTCGTGCGTCCTCCATATGATTGTCTGCACCATATAATGTTTTACATAGTTGCATTCAATTTCCCATGTTGGAGAGAATGCCTGCTATGTGCGGTCAAAAATCTAGTAACCGTCCAAAGTAAGGGTTTTCAGTTTATTTTAGAGAGAAAGGGCGGAACACAAATATTCCTTATCATAGATGATATTTTACCAACATTTGTCAATTCTGACTTAGGCTTCCTTTGTCACTGCGTTTTTGCGGAGCGTTTGTAGCAAACGCCGCCGGACGGCGGGTAAACAAGGGGGGCGATGGCGGCGTTTGATTCGTTTGCACCCGCCGCAAGAAGAAAAAGCCCCTCAAACGCCGTTTTTCCAACGCCACCTCCCCCCTCCGGTTCCAACTCTACATTTCGACCCGCCGGGAGCAAACGCCACCGCCGCACCAAATGAAGCCTTAAGTAATCAGAAGATGGAGGCTAGGGTGGACAATTTGTCGCACGATAATAATGGAGCTTACTTTGATAGAACTATCTAGTTGGGCAATAGGCGTCCAGAGACAAAGCTAGTTCCTTAGAAAGGATGTCTAGGGGCTTAAGGCATCCACAACTTGACCTAAGAAGTCTACCACAATAGTTGGTTATGGACTAGTCGGGCCTAAGGAATCCGTAGAGCTTTCCTTTTCTACAGCCATCTAGGGGGTTTAAGGCAACGTACCATTGTTTAGAGCATGTCCTCAGAAAAGCAACAAAGCGATAGCAGAATGAGGGTGTGTGGACCACTCTTCCTCTTCTTAGAGGTTGCAAACCTCAACATAATTTATCTCCTTAGCTCTCTGAAGGACCTGATGGACTGAGAGGGTAACTTGTAAAACCATGCTTGAGCCTTACCATCAAAGGTAGTGTCAAGCAGGATACGGCAACTTTAGCCTTACCATCAAAGGTAGTGACAAGCAGGATACTACAAATCCGTTATCAAAAGTCTGTGGATGATAGGCTAGTTCTTCTCTTTCAAAAAACCTGGAGAGTCAAGGATCCCTTAATCCGGCCAAAATAGGCTCCAACCAGACACGATCCAGGATGTTGAAAATTGTGAAGTGAAAGTGAGTGAATGGAGGACTTGGGCAATCTATCCGCGCGGACTATGCAGACAGGGTTGACGGACAGCCAGGTCGGCGGGGCTGGTAAAGACGGCTTGTTCTGTGGCGGCCTGAGCGGTCTGTTCGCGCGGACTGCGCGGACAGCAGTGGCGGTTAGCCAGACCGGCATATGCTCTGCAAGCAGCTGGGTCCCAAAAGGGAACCGGGCGGATAACAATTCTATTCGCGGAGTCCGGCACGAATCGGACTGAAGAACTGGAGCTCGGCAGATCGGCTTGGCAGAAGCCTTGGTCTTGCTCTGGTGAAGCGGCAAGTGGAAGCCGCAGAGATCGCCAGTAAGTACGGATAGGTGCTGGAGGTCGTCGGGTTTGGCTGACTGGATTCAGCGTCCGCCAGTAAGTGCGGACTGGCCCTTGTGGCCAGTGGTGTGGACTTGGTTGATTCTGAATCAAGTCCATGTTTGGCTCAGTCCGGGGAGATCGCGCAGTGGAGTGCGGACTGTGTCTCAGTCCGCCAAGCTCGGCAGAAGTCTTGTGTGCCTTGGTTGCGAGTTTGGAGAAGCGGACTGGAGATTGTGTCCGCGACTGCATACGGGCTGGAGCTGGGTCCGCTGAGTCCGGCAGCTACCGTGCTAGTGTGGACCCAGGATATGTGGACTGGAACTGACTGCGGGATATGCGGACTGGAGCAGTCTGCGGAAGATGCGGACTGGAGGTGTCTGTTGTAAGCAGACTGGAGCAGTGTCCGCTGAGTCCGGTAGGTGTCTTGGTGACAAGGCTATGGACTCAGAGTATGCGAACTGAAGTTGTCTGCAAGGATATGCAGACTAGAGCTGTCCGCAGTATGTGCGGACTGGAACGGTGTGTCCGCTAAGTCCGGCAGTTGCCTTGGTGGCAAAGCCGTGGGCTCGAGATGAGCGGACTGAAGCTGTGTGTCCGCTGAGTCCGACATTTGCCTTGTGGCGAGGGTGAGCTCGGGATAAGCGGGCTGGAGCTGTGTCCGCGGATTGACGGACAATGTTGCTGCGGAGTCCGGCTGTGGTGGTCTTGGCTTGGCCTTGCGACAAGGCGGACTGGCGATGTGTCCGGCCTTGGTGAAGTCTTGGCATTGGCTTGGCCTTTTGGCAACAAGGCGGACCGGTGTTGCTGTCCGGCCTTGGTAAAGCTTTGGCGTTGGCTTGGCCTTTGGCGACAAAGCGGACCGGTGTTGCTGTCCGGCTGTGAAAACCGAACAAAAACAAACCGAAATGGTTTTAACTGAAACTTTATTATCCGAAAAATGTATCTATTACAAAGGTATGACCTCCCTTATATAGAATGGAGGAGAGAAGAGAGAATACAAATAAGAGAGGTGAGACTAAAAAATTACATGACACAAGCGGACTATACAGACACAAACCGCACAAGCCGCGCGGTTAGGCAGAAGGGCTAACCGCTCGGCTACTACCAGAGAGAGAGAGATCGCCATGGGAGACCGCTAGACCGCCCGGTCTCCAAGTCGCCAGAGACAACCCGCTAGACCGCTTGGACCTCAGACAGCAACACACAACAACCAAACCGCTGAAGGGTAACCGCCAAACCGTGCGGTCATCAACCCGCCAAGCCAGACCGCCAGACCGCCCGATCACTAACTTCAACACTACCCCTCAAGCTGGAGCATATATATCGATCATGCCCAGCTTGTCACAAATATGAAGAAGAGAGGTAGATACTGACTTGGTGAAGATGTCAGCCAGCTATTTATTAGAAGTGACGAATGGAGTGCAAATTTGTTCTTTCAAAAATCTCTTCACGAATGAAATGACAGTCGACCTCAATGCGCTTGGTTCTTTCATGAAAGACTGGATTTTTTGAGATGTATATGGCAGCCTTGTTGTCACAAAACATAGGTAGAGGATGGTGGTAGACCTCTCCTAAATCCAGCATGAGAGCCCGTAGCCATTTTAACTCACAAGTGGTCGATGCAATACTCTGATACTCTGCTTCAGCACTGGACCTGGAAACAACAGACTGCTTCTTGCTCTTCCAGCTTACCAGATTTGTCCCAACAAAGGTGCAGAAACCAGAGGTAGATTTGCGATCCCCTTTGTCATCAGCGTAACTCGCATCTGAGTATGCTTCAACCCTCAGGTGACCATTCTTCTGAAAGAGTAATCTTTTCCCAGGCGCTGCTTTTACATACTCCAAGATCCTCAAGGCGGACTGTAGATGACACTCCCTAGGAGCTTGCATGAATTGACTCACCTTTCCCACAGCATAGGAAATGTCGGGCCTGGTCACTGTGAGATATATGAGCTTACCAACTAGACGCCTGTACCGCGTAGTATCTGAAAGAAGGGGCGAATCATCCGTCCAGGTTTTATCTTCTCCAATTGCCATGGGGCATCGGACAGGTTTGGCTCCAGTCAATCCTGCTTCTTTTAAAAGATCTAGAGCATACTTATGCTGGGAGAGGACTAAGGAGTTGGGCTTCCGAGAGATTTCAATCCCCAAAAAGTACTTCGGAGAGCCCATATCTTTCATGACCAGATGTTGACAAAGATGCCGCTTTGACAAGGCTACCCCTTCCTGATCATCGCCAGTGAGAAGAATATCATCGACGCACACAGCAAGAACCACCAGGCCCGAGGAGGTTTTGCGAATAAATAGCGAGTGATCGGCAGAGCTGCGCACAAAACCAACGGCCGCCACAATGCCGCTGAACTTGTTAAACCAAGCTCGAGGGCTCTGCTTGAGACCATAGATTGCCTTCTTCAACCGGCATACTCGGGTCTCCCCCTGAGAAACATACCCAGGAGGTTGCTCCATATAGACGGTCTCCTGAAGATCACCATAAAGGAAAGCATTCTTGACATCCAGCTGCGAAATCAGTCACTCTCGATTGACTGCCACAGAGAGAAGGACCCGGATGGTACTGAGACGAGCCACGGGAGAGAAAGTGTCAAAGTAATCAACGCCATATGTCTGAGTAAAGCCCTTAGCAACAAGGCGAGCTTTATAACGATCCACCGTGCCGTCGGGGCCAAATTTGACCACAAAGACCTAGCGACAGCCAACAACATCAGCACCGAAGGGAGGAGGAACAAAAGTCCAGGTACCCCGCTCCGTGAGGGTCGCCATTTCCTCATCCATGGCCAGCTTCCAGTGGGGAATAGCAAGGGCCTCCTGATAGGAACGAGGCGTGACAGTGGAAGAGATAGCCAGCGCAAAGGCCCTGCGAGAAGGGGTAAGACGAGCATATGAAACAACAGCAGCAAGGGGTGTAGGGTACATGTCCGCACCCCTTTGCGAAGAGCCATAGGGAGATCCAGGTCGGCGACTCCCTCAGTATCCGGAGCGTCCGTGGCAGAGAGAGCTGGCCCGAGAGAAGAGAGCGACGGCGGCGGAGAGGATGGAGACGGTGATGGAGAAGTGGGAGAGAGAGGCGGAGCGAGAGGAGGGGACGGAGATGGCGGAGGGGACGGAGATGGCGGAGGGGTGGATATCTCGGTAGGAGACGAGGGAACGAAGGGAAGAGAAGGAGAATCAGAAGCTGGGGAAGAGGAGAGGAAGCGGGGGAAAGAGAGGAGAATTCAGCCGAGAAGTAGGGGGCATTCTCGAAGAAGGTAACGTCAGCGGAGACGAACTGCTGACGAAGAACAGGGTTAAAGCAACAGTAGCCTTTCTGAGTGGTGAAGTACCCCAGAAAGACACATTTGGTGGAGCGAGGGGATAGCTTATCACGGGTGACAGATGGGGCATGCACAAATGCAGAGCATCCAAAGATTCGGAGAGGGAGAGGAAAAGACTCCTTGCCCGGATACAGAATGGAGAATGAGGTTTTCCCGTGGAGAACGGTGGATGGAATGCGATTGATGAGGTAGCTGGTACGCCCTAAATGGTCTATGTATTTAAACGCAAGTGCACGTGCCGTGTCAAGTAATAATAAGTGAGTATGAATCGTCTCCACAGAGAGGTGGTGAATTCAGTGCTTGCAAATACCAGCTAGACATTTTCCTTAAATCCAAGTGAGACAAAATTTATGATTTTCTTTGAACTACTAAAATTAAGAATGCAGATTTCTAAATAAAATTACTACGAATCTGAGGAACAAAGCTTTTCTTATCAAGGTGGAGATATAATCTTATATTATGATTTCCTAGGTTTAGTATGACGGATGAGTGAATGAATCGTTGTGAAAATGCGTGGTGAGCGTGCCTTGCAACGATCTTAAAATAGATAACCGTATCTCTCGATATCGGCAATCCCTAGTTCTATATTTCCGCTCGGGTGAAATAAGAACCGCTCAAAGAATAAAGACCTAAGTTGCTAACACCAAGAGGAAGTCTCCTTCTCTCTTCAAATGCTATATCAAAATTATGATATGCTACCGCAACTTCTCTCTCGATTTATGAAGTGTAGCATAAAAATGAAACATTGGCCAAACATTTCAGAAATAAAAATCATAAAATTGATAAAGAACATTCACCAAGTATTCTCAACAAAATAAACTAGAAATTATCCATCAAACACAACCTAGTACTCTCATAATACAAGATTAAGGAAGGATTAGTTCATGGCGTTGGAGGAAACACTCAAAATGTTGAAATAGATCTTACAAAACATTGCGGTTCACGCTTAATCGCTGCAGGAATTTCTTCCTCGAGTCGCTTCTTTGATCCGTACGAAGATCTCCTTCTTCTTCCTCTTGCCGTCGCTCTCCAATGGAGGTTTTCTTCCCAAGCCAACCCTAGATGATGCTCTCCTCCTTAGATCCGAATTAGTAATTCCTCATTTCTATTTGGTCAGTTTTTAGCATTAAAAACGTCCATACTCCTGAAAGGACGCATCCTTCCATAATTAAAAATAGCGGGAATTCGAATTTAAAATTTAAAATTTCGGACAGACACATGTTGCAGTTTCAGAATTGGATGTTGTAGTAACTGGTACAGGCCGAAAATAATAATTCTACATTCACTTCCAAGTTGATTTCTCCGGCGAATCTTGCATAGAAAACCATGGAATAAGATCAACTTAGTACCATAAACATTAAGATACTAATTAATCATATTTTATCATCATTTAAGCTCCTTTTTATTAATTGCGAAGTAGAAATATTAGGCAAGAATAACTTCATTTGAGAAGTTATCACACCTCCACACTTAAATGTTTCTAGTCCCTAGCAAAGACAAGTTCACAACAACAACCTGGGTGAAGGAAAATATGCAGTGCACGATTCAATGATACTTAAAAAATTTTTATTTTTCTTGAAAAAAAAATCAATTAATGGTGGCATACTCACAAGATTTGCTTTACTAAAATAATAGGTTTAACAATCAATAGCAATCCAACCATTCACAAATCCCTTAGTTAGATGTTGGATTAGATCTCAAATAAACATCCTAGTGTGATGTGTGGTAACAAGTAATGTACTCTAATGCAATGCTTCCCTTTTGAACCCCCGCATCTATAGGTAATGACAAGCTTAAGCTAAGCAATTAATTTCGCCTCCATATGAGTTAGTAGTTCCAATAGGAACTAGGCTATGTTCAAACTTGGCTTAGCGTTTAGGAATACGTTGATCATGAGATGTAGCTCCCTAGTTAATACTCTTAAAGAATCGTCATATTGTGGTTGTCACATTTTTCTAAGACTATCCATAGTAGGGATCTTTCCAAATATAGGTGCACATAACTAGGCCACATGTCACTATAATATTTCTTCTTTTCCATTTTTTTTATATCATCACAGTTGGGATCATTCTGAGTATGCATTCACATACTCGGGCCACATATCACTATGACTTTTCTTTTGTTTACTTTTTTTATTATAGTTGGGATCATTCTAAGTATGTGTACATATATTCAGGCCACATATCACTATGAAATTTTTATTTTGTTAGCAACACTCACAATAGGCTACTTCTTAAGACATAACCAGTGGGGACATATGAAATTTAGCCATGGAATGATGTGTATCAAATGGTTCAAGCTCAACTAATGGCGTGAATGATCAAAAAGCTAGGACGAACCAACTATCCTCATATTTTGGTGTACATCAATTACTTCGCTCTTACTCACCACTCCCCATTAAATTTAGAGGACAATGTAGGAAAGCATGCAATGGACGTACATCAAAATTTTAGTGCACGAAAACATTTGCTTAAATGAGCTCAGTCAAACCAACATCCTTCTAGCTTCAAATTCATTAGTTGGGTTCTTAAGATTGACATGCCCTACCGATTATTGAATAACTCTAGAGTAACCCATAGATTAATCCAGAACAAAAGTTAGTATCATTGAATTCATATTTAAAGTAGCCCTTACCCAGTGGGGACAGGGCTACACCCCTCCACACTTAGAGCGTTGCTAGGCCCTAGCAACTCTACTTCTAGAGCACTAGTTATGTAAATACTAACACCCCTCCGGCCTCCACACTTAAAGTGTTGGTAGGATTGATGATGTTATCGAATGAGCCTACATAAATAAGGAATAAAGCAGTTAAAAGTAAATGACTCCCCTGAAGAATTAAAGTCGCGGGAAGATTGATCCACATGTGCGCAAGATAACCAATCCTGCCGAAGACGTGCTTCTCCATTTGTGCAAGGAGCTTCGTTAGTGAACACAATTGCATTACCTGCACTTGAAATGACATAGGACGCAACAGAATAGAAGTACTACGAGGGATGATAACAAGATAATTATTCATCGGATAATAGAAGCAAACATACTTGATGAGTAGAGCAGTGTAAAAAGTCATGTGCCATACGCACATTAATATTAGCTGGGATAAAAACATGTAATCATTGGAAACACAGTCCAAACACCAGAACAGCTGAACATAGAACCAAAACACAGTTCAATAAAATGAGTATACTAATAAACAAAAACACAGCTTAACGTAGCTGTCCAAAAACCAAAACAGGGTTCACCAAAACAAAGTCAGTCCAAATCACAGCTGAACATTACTGTCCAAAATATAGTATACTGTAAACCAGAAGAAAATGAGATTGTCTATTCGTCGTCTCCATCCTTGTCATCTTCATCCTCATCACTCTCTTCATCACCTTCCGCATCATCAGCATCATCTCCGTCGTCATCATCATCCTCATCTCCAGCAGCTGCACTTTCCTCATCGGCCGCATCGTCGTCCGCATCACCTTCTTCATCTTCAGTCTCATCAGCATCCTCATTCCCTTTGGATCTACGAATGTGAGGATCTACTCGTAAACTTGCGGAGTTTAACAAGTAACCCTCCTTATCAAATTGACTTACCATCTTCCTCTGCGACTGTGGCTGCGGGAGCTTCGCTTTCTCCAATAATTTGTAGAGGATTGTCCGTTGGTCATTTAATTCCTCCTTGACATATAGATGGTGGCAGCGCTGGTAGGCCTTCATATATTGCATCTCCTCCATCAAAGCATCGGGATCACCGCCTCCGTCTTCTTCCTGAATTTCAATGTCCATAGGTTTATCATCTTGTGCCTTAGAGGGCTTTATCCTGAGAGAATCATCAGCAACCTTTATGCACACCTCCACCACCGTCTTGGTTATGTGGCCCTTCAACTTCTTTACCACATCTTCTTCCTGTCCTGGCACGTCAACTGCACGACAGAGATCCGTGATAAGGACAAGAAACCATAGTTGTTTAGGGTTCTTCTCCCGTATCTTCTCCTTCAGCCTATACGCGATGACATTCCCCACATTAAACCTTATGCCTTTGAGTATACAATATAGGATAACAACTTTATGGATAGGCACATTGTTGAGATGCTTTGTTGGAAGTATGGTGGCGTTGATAAACAGGAGCCAAACCTTGGCTTGTCTAGTTAAGCAAGTTGCTTTCATGCACTTGGATGTCACATTGGTCCATACCGGTCCTGACGGAATGCAAACTACCTCTGCCATTTCTTGTGGGGTGACCTTTGCAAGGACCGTAGTGTAATCAACTTGAGCATGGTCATCCAAAGCAAACAATTCAGAAATTCTCTCAGCTGTAAACACGACCTCCTTCCCCCTCACAATAGTCGTCTCATCTTCCGCTGATACGACATTGGCGTAGAACTCGTAAACGAGGGTAAGGGCAACTTCAGTCCTTGGGTGGCAGAAGTGCTCCCAGTTTAGGGCACAAATTTGATTTGCATAAGTTAGGTTCCAAGCCCTTGTGTCCATTTTGAATCCTCTTTCCATGATGAATGGAGTGGTTCTCACCTCCCTAAACCGTAACTCCGCCGCTTCATTTTGGAATGTTCTACCGCCCTTGTCAATTGATTTCCCCTTTTTTTGCTTCTTCCTCGTCATCCCTTTTCCTAGATTGGCCGGGTCTCTATTACATTTGGATACAAAAAGAGGAAGCAGTTGGAGAGGAAAGGGGAGAAGTTAAAATTACATGAAGGAGTTTTGGCAACCTTCTCCGGCGCAGCCGTGGCCTTCCGCCGCGTCTCTCTCATTTTTTTTTCGCAAGCTGTGTCTCCCCGCTTCCTCTTAACTGGTGGTCGACGTCCGACAAACTGGGAGATGATGTCGCAGCAGCTTCCAGCCGCCCGTCGCTTCAGCAGACGCGATTGGAGGGTCGCCGGCCGCCGCGTCGCTCCAGCGCGAAGAGGAAGGTCGTGACCTAGGCGGGGATTTGGGAAAGAAATCGGGGTGGGGAAGATTTTAGGGAAGGTTAATTTTATATTTTAATTTAATTAAATCTTATGTGATTAATGTGATTTAGGTTTAGAAAGTCTTAATCCTGATTAATTAACCTAACCGCCTCAATTAAAAAGGATTTGAAACGTTTCCGGAAACCGGCAATGGCGGTTCGCTTAAACCGGGCGCCGGTTCACCGCCATTCAGCGATTCAGTCGGTAGTAGTCAGTAAAAAAGAAATGACAACCTCCTTTTTTAGCGTTGTCGTTTTCCGCTGAACCGGCGGTTTACTTAAACCGGTTACCGGTTCACAACCCAGTAAAATTCCGCCTAGGAAGTCAGAAAAAAGAAAATGACAACATTCGTTTTACGATGTTGTGATAACTTGCTGAACCAGTTATATGGCGGTTCAGTTAGACCGGTTCTCGGTCCAACTCCCAAGCATAATGACGCCTGTCCAGGCAGAACACGGAAAATGACAACTTCGCATTTACGCTGTTGCAACACCCTGTTTTTTTTTTCAAATGGCCGAATTTTTCCAGAATCTCATGCTTATCCAGCAGCTTTCCTCCATTCCAATCCTAAAGCTACAAAAACTACTAACTATGAAAACTTAAAACTTTAAAAACAAGAAATAATACAAAGATGCAATGAGTTGCCTCCCACCAAGTGCCTGATTTATGAGTCCCGGCAAGACTTCTCCTGATTAGACAAGCTCCAAACGCGACACTACTCGGTCAATGTTTCCTCCCAGATATAACTTCAATCTCTCTCCATTTACCTTGAACTCGGTTCCATCATTCTCATTTAAAATAGTCACAGCTCCATAGGGGTGCACGATTTTAACTTTGAACGGGCCCGACCAGCGTGACTTGAGCTTTCCGGGGAATAATTTCAAGCGAGAGTTGAATAGTAGAACAAACTGTCCCGGCTCAAAGTTTTTCTCCTTCATGCGTCGATCATGCCATCGTTTCGTGCGCTCTTTATAAATTCTCGAGTTCTCATACGCTTGCATTCTAATCTCCTCTAGTTCATTCAATTGTAAGAGCCTCTTCTTACCGGCGTCGCGGAAATCATAATTAATTTTCTTTATTGCCCAGAATGCCCAGTGTTCTAATTCTAGAGGTAAATGACAAGACTTTTCATAGACCATTCGGTACGGGGTTAGCCCAATGAGAGTTTTGAAGGCAGTGCGATATGCCCATAATGCATCAACTAGCTTTTGTGACCAGTCTCTACGGTTCACGCTCACTGTCTTTTCTAGAATTTTCTTAATCTCTCTATTGGATACTTCCGCTAACCCATTCGTCTGGGGATGATATGCTAAGGCGACTTTATGAGTTACCCCAAATTTGTTTAGTAATGCGGTGAACTGATTATTATAGAAATGACTGCCACCATCACTAAGGATTGCCCTCGGGATTCCAAATCGACTAAATATATGGTGCCTTAAGAAGTTAAGGACTACCTTCGCATCATTCCTGGGCGTCGCGATTGCTTCCACCCATTTAGATACATAGTCCACAGCCAACAATATGAATAGATTACCATTCGAGTTCACGAACGGTCCCATGAAGTCTATACCCCATACATCAAATAGTTCGACCTCAAGCATTATATTCATGGGCATCCCATCGTTCTTGTGTATATTCTCGCTCCGTTGGCATCTATCGCATTGCTTCACAAATGCATTTGCATCACTGAATAAATTAGGCCAATAGAAGCCAGCTTCTAACACCTTCATTGTCGTTCTCGTTCCCTTGAAATGACCTCCGTAGGGGGAGCCATGACATTTCTCCAATATCGCTCTCATCTCCTCCTCGGGGATGCATCTCCGTACGATTCCGTCGGCACCAACCTTGAACAACAAAGGATCATCCCACATGTAATACCGTACCTGATGTAAAAATCGTTTCTTTTGTTGGTAGGATATTTCAGGTGGCAAAATATTGCTTGCTAAATAGTTTACTAAGTCGGCATACCAAGGCGTAATACTCTCCGAAATCGCTAGTAACTGCTCATCAGGAAATCTCTCTTCCACTTCCGAATGTAGTGTCGACTGTGTACTCTCAATCCTAGATAAGTGATCTGCAACCGGGTTGTCCGTTCCTTTCCTATCCTTAATTTCTACATCAAACTCCTGTAAGAGAAGGACCCATCGAATCAAACGTGGTTTTGAGTCTCTCTTCTCCATAAGATAACGGATCGCTGCATGATCGGTGTACACTATATCCTTCGTACATAAGAGATACGATCGAAATTTTTCGAATGCGAATACCACCGCTAATAGCTCCTTCTCGGTGGTAGTGTAGTTGGTTTGGGCCTCGATTAGGGTCTTGCTAGCGTACGCAATCGTATGAAATATCTTCTCACGCACTTGTCCCAAAACAACTCCTACCGCGTAGTCGCTCGCGTCACACATCAAGATAAATGGCTCTTCCCAATCAGGTGTTACTACAATAGGAGCGGTGGTTAACCGATATTTGAGCTCGTCGAACGCTCTCAAGCAATCGTCATTAAAAGAAAATTTTGCATCCTTCTCTAGAAGTCCACTCAAGGATTTAGCTATTTTCGCGAAGTCTTTGATGAATCTTCTATAGAAGCCCGCGTGTCCAAGGAAGCTTCTTAGCATTTTCACATTTTTGGGTGGAGGTAATTTTTCTTTCACATCTAGTTTTGCTTTGTCTACCACCAACCCAGTCCTGGAAACATGATGACCCAACACGATGCCTTCACGAACCATGAAATGACATTTCTCCCAATTCAATACTAGGTTTGTCTCTACACAACGTGTGAGTACCTTCTCCAAACACTCTAGGCATTCGTCAAATGATTTTCCGAAGATGGAAAAATCATCCATAAAAATCTCAATACCCTGGTCCATAATTCAGAGAAAATGGCAATCATGCAACGCTGGAAGGTAGCCGGTGCGTTGCATAGACCAAAGGGCATTCTCCTAAACGCGAAAGTCCCATAGGGGCAAGTAAATGTGGTCTTTTCTTGATCAGCGGGGTCGATAGTAATTTGATTATACCCGGAATACCCATCAAGAAAACAAAAAAAATCATTCCCCGCCATTTTATCTAGGACTTGGTCGAGGAAGGGAAGAGGGAAATGATCTTTTCGGGTGGCTTTGTTTAACTTTCTATAATCCATGCAAATCCTCCACCCCGTGATCGTCCTAGTGGCGACCATCTCTTCCTTCTCGTTCCTTATAATCGTCATCCCCCCTTTTTTGGGTACACACTGAACAGGCGAGACCCACGGACTATCCGAGATGGGATATATTATCCCCGCATCTAGCCACTTAATAATCTCCTTTTTAACTACCTCTTTCATTGGCGGGCTTAAGCGGCGTTGAGGCTCAATCGACCCATGAAATGACTCCTCCAAAAGAATCTTGTGCATACATAATGAAGGGCTTATCCCCCGGATATCAGCGATGGTCCATCCTATGGCAGTTTTAAAATGCTTAAGTAGTTCAATTAGTCGTTTTCGTTGATCCGGTGTTAAGTTTGAATTTATGATGACCGACAGTGTCTCGCCATCCCCTAAATATACATAAGTAAGATGCTCGGGAAGAGGTTTTAACTCGAGTGATGGTGGCTCAACGATGGACGGTTTAACTGGCAAGGATTTCTCGGGCATCTCTAATGGTTCCGGCTTACGAAACCAAGCCTTTTGCTTCTCGAATGCTTGTAAGCATTCTTGAATCACTTCATCATCCCCAGACTGGTCATCCTCCGTCAATAATTGATTCAATAAAATATCATGTTCATCGGAAAGTGAACTAGGCATGTAATCGCATATAGAAACGTGATTGACCACCTCAATATTATCTTCCTCCCGGTGGGGGAACTTTAACGCTTTGAGTACGTTAAAAGTGACTTGTTTGTCATTCACCCGCATCGTTAACTCTCCTTTATGCACATCAATCAAGGTTCTACCCGTCGCTAGGAAAGGTCTTCCTACAATAATCAGAACTTCTCTATCCTCTTCCATGTCTAGAACCACAAAGTCCGTCGGAAATATAAATTTATCCACCTTCACCAACACGTCCTCCACTATCCCCTTTGGAAACGCTAGGGTCCTATCGACCAACTGCAAGGTTATGGAAGTCTTGGAGATTTCTCCCAAACCCAACTTCCTATATATCGATAATGACATTAAATTAATGCTCGCCCCTAGGTCACATAATGCCTTACCCTCGAATTTATATCCTATGGAATAGGGAATAGTGAAGCTCCCCGAATCTTTCAACTTGGGTGGGAGTCTTTTTTGGAGAATGGTGCTGCACTCTTGAGTGAGTGTCACCGTCTCATTCATTCCAAATCTTCTTTTCTTTGATAGGATATCCTTCATGAATTTCACGTAGCTTGGCATCTGTTGCAACGCTTCCGCGAAAGGGATATTGATTTGCAATTTCTTAAATATCTCCATAAACTTTTGGAATTGGTGGTCTAATTTACTTTTCCTTAATCGTTGAGGGAATGGTGGTGGTGGATAGACTATCGCACCACTCTTCTTTTTAGAACTTTCAACGGCCGACTCACGTGTCTTTTCTCCTAACACCTCCACTCCTTCACTAACATTCTCTTCTTGTATCAACTCCTCCCTAGGTATCGCGAGACTAATCTCCTCCAACTCATTTCCTTCATTATTCGTCTCAGATTTTTCTCTCTCCGGTGCTCCCACCAACTCCTTTCCACTCCTTAAAGTGACAGCCTTACAATGTGGATTATCTCCCTTTGGATTTGTAACGGTGTCTGATGGGAGTGTTCCTTGGGGTCTCAGGTTTAAAGCACTCGCGATTTGTCCTAACTGCGTTTCGATTACCCTCAAAGAACCCTCTAAACTAAGAATGCGAGCGTCACTCTTTTTGATTGATTCTACTATCACCTCTTCGGAGTATTTTCTTGAAGCACCTTGTTGATAATAATTGTTATTATTAGGTGGATTCGGGTGTGGGTTTGAACTAAATCCGGGTGGGTGTGCCAAACCAGTGTTGTTCTTCCACGAGAACTTTGGGTGGTTTCGCACTTCGGGATTATAATAATTAGGAAATGTGTTGTTGTTATTATAATTGTGATGATGATTGTTATACCTCGGTTGTCCCCCTACATAGTTAATCTCCTCATTATGACCAACAAGTTGTTCTACCGTAAGAGATGGGTTCATGGGAATCGAAGAGGCAACCATGCTATTAACCTGAGGGTGCGTTTGGGCTTGATTTAAGGTCAAGGCATCTAATCTCTTATTCATAGCATTGAACTGCGCTGACATTTGTGCGGCGAATGAGGTCAACTGGTCCACTTGGTAAAGACCACCTACCGAAGATGAAGGAGCCTGTCGATCGAACGACTGATAATTATTTGAAGATAAATCTTCAAGAATAGCGTAAGCGTCCTCGGGGTACTTGTTCATGAGGGAACCTCCTGCAGCTCCATCTACTTGAATCATCGTAGATGTCTGGAGGCCGTTATAAAATGTCCACACCTGTTGGTGCATCTGCAAACCATGGTGAGGACACTTTCGTAAGAGTTCTTTGAATCGCTCCCATGCGTCATACAACGTTTCCCCATTCCCTTGCATAAATGTACTAATGTCTCGCATGAGTTTCGTTGTTTTTGCAGGTGGGAAGTACTTGGCTAAGAATAAGTCAACCACTTGCATCCAAGTGGTGAGACCGTGTTGGGAATCAAGCCACTCCTTCGCTCTACCTGATAGAGAGAATGGAAATAGACGAAGTTTAATCGCTTCATCTGACGCACCATTAATCTTGAATGTGTCGCACACATCCATGAAAGTTCGTAAATGGGAGTTTGGGTCCTCATGATTCAGTCCGCTAAATTGTTTCTGCTGCACTAGGTTCATAGCCATGGAGTCAATTTTGAAGTTATTGGCTTCAATGGCAAGCTTGATAATGCTATATTGCAGTCCTCCCCTATAAGGCATATTGTACTCACGACAGGTTCACCTAATTTCAGCAGGTCGTCCATTCTGTTCTACCTGACCTTCTTGACCTAAGCCTTCCTGGTCAACTTCATTAGGAGCGTTATGATTATCAGGATTCATTGTTGTCACGTTATTGTTCCCTAATCGTAACGTTCTCCTATTCTGTCTACACGTCCTTTCGATCTCTAGGTTTAACGGTAGTAATTCAGGTGATCGATATCTGGACATAAAATATCACACCAACAATTGATAATTGCTATTAAACAAAACAAATAAAACAAAAACACAACAAAGCAGCAATAATAATCAAAACTAATAATGACAAAAACAAAAACTTGATCTCTAATTACTAGGGATTCACCAATATTGCAAGAAAATAACACTAAACTTCTCGCACCTACCCGGCAACGGCGCCAAAGACTTGGTGCGCCCGAAATGGTCTACGTATTTAAACGCAAGTGCACGTGCCATGTCAAGTAATAATAAGTGAGTATGAATCGTCTCCACAGGGAGGTGGTGAATTCAGTGCTTGCAAATACCAGCTAGGCCTTTTCCTTAAATCCAAGTGAGACAAAATTTATGATTTTCTTTGAACTACTAAAATTAAGAATGCAGATTTCTAAATAAAACTACTACGAATCTGAGGAACAAAGCTTTTCTTATCAAGGTGGAGATATAATCTTATATTATGATTTCCTAGGTTTAGTATGACGGATGAGTGAATGAATCGTTGTGAAAATGCGTGGTGAGCGTGCCTTTCAACGATCTTAAAATAGATAACCGTATATCTCGATATCGGCAATCCCTAGTTCTATATTTCCCCTCGGGTGAAATAAGAACCGCTCAAAGAACAAAGACCTAAGTTGCTAACACCAAGAGTAAGTCTCATTCTCTCTTCAAATGCTATATCAAAATTATGATATGCTACCGCAACTTCTCTCTCGATTTATGAAGTGTAGCATAAAAATGAAACATTGACCAAACATTTCAGAAATAAAAATCATAAAATTGATAAAGAACATTCACCAAGTATTCTCAACAAAATAAACTAGAAATTATCCATCAAACACAACCTAGTACTCTCATAATACAAGATTAAGGAAGGATTGGTTCATGGCGTTGGAGGAAACACTCAAAATGTTGAAATAGATCTTACAAAACATTGTGGTTCACGCTTAATCGCTGCAGGAATTTCTTCCTCGAGTCGCTTCTTTGATCCGTACGAAGATCTCCTTCTTCTTCCTCTTGTCGTCGCTCTCCAATGGAGGTTTTCTTCCCAAGCCAACCCTAGATGATGCTCTCCTCCTTAGATCCGAATTAGTAATTCCTCATTTCCATTTGGTCAGTTTTTAGCATTTAAAACGTCCATACTCCTGAAAGGACGCATCCTTCCATAATTAAAAATAGCGGGAATTCGAATTTAAAATTTTAAATTTCGGACAGACACATGTTGCAGTTTCAGAATTGGATGTTGCAGTAACTGGTACAGGCCGAAAATAATAATTCTGCATTCACTTCCAAGTTGATTTCTCCGGCGAATCTTGCATAGAAAATCATGGAATAAGATCAACTTAGTACCATAAACATTAAGATACTAATTAATCATATTTTATCATCATTTAAGCTCCTTTTTATTAATTGCGAAGTAGAAATATTAGGCAAGGATAACTTCATTTGAGAAGTTATCAGTAGCAGGCAAGGAGAACAACATAGCCCCAATAAGAGCGAGGTACATGCATCTGGGTCATCAATGTGCGAGCCACATCGAGGAGGTGACGATTTTTGCGTTCCGCCACACCATTTTGTTGGGAGGTATAAACACAGCTAGTCTGATGAATAATGCCATGTTGCACACAAAAAGATGTAAAAGCATGACTCAGATACTCTTTAGCATTGTCGGAGCGAAATGTTTTAATACAAACATTAAACTGAGTTTTAATTAACTGATAAAAATAGATCCATACATCTAAAAGTTCAGAGCGATCTCGTAGGAGATACACCCAAGTACATCGAGAAAAATCATCTATAAAAGTTACAAAATAAGAACTACCCCGGCCAATGGTGAGGGTAGGAGCAGGTCCCCAGACATCGGAGTAGACAAGATCAAAAGGACGAGTAGAGCCCCGACCTTGCTTTGGTGGGAAGGAGGAACGGTGATGCTTGCCCAGTTGACAAGCGTCGCATTGGAGATGAGTACTGGAGGGAGGGAGGTGGGGCAGTAGCTGATGTAGAAGTTGTGGTGGAGGATGACCGAGGCGGAGATGCCACTGGAGAAGATCTGTACAAGAAGAGGAGAAGGAGGACAAGGCGGAAACGTTGTCGAGGAAGTAGAGGCCGCCGCTCTCAGTCTTAGTAGCAATCGTCCGGTGGGAGCTCGGATCCTGAAAAGAACAAGAAGTCGGAGTAAATGTCACAGAACACTGAAGCTGCTTGCATAAAGAGGTAACAGACAATAGATTGCACGAAAACTTGGGCACATAGAGAGTGTCCGCTAGTCGTAGTGACGGAGTAACATGAACCACTCCCGTCCCATGAACCGGGGAGGGAGAACCGTCCGCAACGAGGACCAGGGGCAACCGATCATGTTGTTCGAGTAAAGAGAAGCACTGAGGATTGCCCGTCATGTGATTAGTTGCACCAGAGTCGATGAACCATTTACCTTGAGTCACCATGTGGGCACTACCTGAGGATGTGACAACAGAGGCAGACGACTTGGAAGAGTCACCGGACGGGCGAAGATGGGGATGCTTCGTCCAGCAGCGTTCAGAAGTATGTCCGGTGCGGCCATAGTGAGAGCAAAGGTAGCGGGAAGAAGCACGGCCGCCGGACTGGTGACTGCGGCTACCAGTGCCACTCCGCTGAGTGTGATGAGAATAGTTGTCCGGTGGAGGAGGAACGGGCAGAAGTGGGCGCTGAAGGAGAGAGGTGACAGCAGCGATGCGGGCAGCAGTGGCATCTAAGGTAGGGGATTCCGCCTTACACAGAATTTGCTGGCGGATCATGTCATAAGTATCAGGAAGCCGGAGCAGATAACACACAACCAGAAGCTCCTGGAAATGCTTGTGTTGTTGAGCCAAATCCGCAAAAAAGGGGCGATTCTGAAAAATCTCAGCCCCAAGAGCCTGAACCTGTTGGTAGGCAGCAGCAGGAGACAAGGTAGGACGGGCAAAGAGGTCCGCATACAACATATAGATGCGGGACGTCTGAGCCTCCTTGGAGTAAAAAGCGGCAAGATGAAGCCAAACGACCTTGACCATCTCATCATGACGGATGACGGGAAGACACTCATCGAAAAGGCTGTTAGCGAGCCAAGTACGCACAAGCGCGTCACTCGCATCCCAGTCATCAAAGAGAGGTGAAGTGATAGGAGGTGGGTCATCAACGAGATGGTGGAGTTTGCGTTGCGAGCGGAGTAGAAAGGTGAAAGAGACGCTCCAATCCGGGTAGTTGGAGCCGACAAGCTTGGAAACGGTGCCAAGGTTCCCGGAAGGAGTAGGAGGAAGAGGCGGAGCCGGATTGGTGACAGGGGTGGTAGCAGTAGAAGCATCAGAAAGAGCCATAGGAGCAGGAAAAGGGAAGCCGGGCGGTTAGGAAACAACCCGCACGGATAGGAAGAAGAAAAGCTGCAGCGGTCACGAGGGTAGAAACCAGTGACCAAAAAAGCCACGACCAAGCCGCAGACCCAAGCAGAGGGGAAGAAGTCGAACGGCTAGAGGACAGACCGATCGAACAGGAGCAGCGACAAAACATGTCGCAGCCACAGGATGCGGCGACTTAGAACAGGAAACAAAAAGATCGCGCACACAGAGGGCAACGACAAGGAGAGGAAGAGGCCGCGTGGATAGGGGCAAATCGGCGAGACAAGCCGCGCGGACAGGGAAGGCACAGAATCAGGAGGAGTAGATTGAGTCCTCTAATACCATGTGAAAACCGAACAAAAACAAACTGAAATGGTTTTAACTGAAACTTTATTATTCGAAAAAGGTATCTATTACAAATGTATGACCTCCCTTATATAGAATGGAGGAGAGAAGAGAAAATACAAATAAGAGATGTGAGACTAAAAAATTACATGACACAAGCGGACTATACAAACACAAACCGCACAAGCCGCGCGGTTAGGCAGAAGGGCTAACCGCTCGGCTACTACCAGAGAGAGAGAGAGATCGCCATGGGAGACCGCTAGACCGCCCTGTCTCCAAGTCGCCAGAGACAACCCGCCAGACCGCTTGGACCTCAGACAGCAACACACAACAACCAAACCGCTGAAGGGTAACCGCCAAACCGTGCGGTCATCAACCCGCCAAGCCAGACCGCAAGACCGCCCGGTCACTAACTTCAACACCGGCCTTGGAGAAGCAATGACAGACTGGCTATCCTGTATAGGTAGCGGCGGACTGGAATGTCTCCGCGGTCTGAGGAGACGTCTAGCTGCGGGATGTGGCGGTAATCCTATCGTCTAGGGCGGTGAGCACACTCATCATCGTGTCTTTTTATAGGACCCATGTCACATCAGGAATAGTAGAGAACCGAAGTAAGTGAACAGTAACTTGAGACCGCAACAGTTACCGCGGACTGACTTTTGGTGTACGCACGGTTTGATAGAGTTGACCGGGTTGTGCTGTGCAGGTTGTGCGGATAGCGCTGGAAAGCCAGGACTTGGCTCTGATTGCGGTCATGGACAGTGCGGACTCTGCGGTTAAGCAACAGGCGGTAAACAGCAGGTCGCGGATAGCGACCATACGGTCTTCTCTTTGACAACTTTGTTCGGGATTCAATAAGCCGTCTGCTTCAGGTAGACTGCTCTATTCGGCATCACAGTCTGTGCGGTTTGGCAGCTAGGCAACCTCGCGGTTAGGCAACTTGCAGATCGACGGCTAGTGCTAGCATTGGAATAACGGGCAGTCTGCGTGGCTTGGGTTGCGGTCTGGCGACCTGGCGGATTGTGCGAACTCCACAGCAGTAGACCGACAGCTTGGTCTTGAGTCCGCACGGCTTGTGTTGTATTGTCTTTGTAACTGTCTCTATTTCTCCCTGTGTTGGTTTTGGTGAAGCATCTCTCGCCATGTATGTCTCGGTTTGTAAAGAAGATTGTTGTTAATCAATCAAGACTCTTATTGCTGCATGTGTTTTCTGGTTGTGACTGACTTAAGTTAAGATAACCCCAGCTCACTCCAAGGTCCGAAAAATTTTCAACATGGTATCAGAGCTGGATTTGAGTGGATAAGTAGTGTTCAACTGAATTGGTTGTTGATCTTGTGAAGAGGGAACCAGTGGTAGAACCATGACAGTGGAAGATGCAAGTTGTCTTGGAATTGATCTCCTTACAGAGACGAACTTTGATAGGTGGAAGTCTTGTATGGAAAACTTTCTTATTGGCGAGGACCTTTGGAAGGTAGTATGTGGAGTAGAAAAAAAAGAGGCTACTGCTGTCAATGTTGAAGAGATGAGAGCTTGAAAGGAGACAAATGCGAAAGCGGAGTCTATTCTCAAGCAGGTGATCTCATCGGAGCTCTTGGACCACATCAGTGGATGTCGGTCAGCCGCAGAAGTTTGGACTTCCCTTGATGGGTTGTTGAGGAAGGAAGGATCAAGATGCTATAAATGTAAGAAACATGGTCATCTCAGGAAAGAGTGCAAGGTTGTCTTGCTCTCGGCGAACGTAGCTCATGTTGGGAGTAAGGAGAAGAACTTAGTAGGGTCATCAACAAGTTCTGGTGCTGATCGAATGAAGGCCAGTGATAGTGCAGCTATCTGGCATGAAAGACTTGGGCATGTAGGGATGGACAAGCTGAAAGCAATGGCAGGAAGAAGACTCATAAGAGGCTTTCCTAGATTATCATGCTATGACGATGGTCAGGGATGTGCGGGATGTCAGCATGGTGAAGCTTATCGCTTTATGGTTGATAAGGCACAATCCAGATGTAAAGCACCTTTGAAGGTTGTCCATTGTGCTCTGGTTGGACCGGCCGTCACCGCCAGTCTTGGTGGCAGTAGATACATGCTGATATTGGTTGGTGACTATTCAAGGTATACTTGAGTATACTTTATGAAGGATAAGTCGAACATGATGCGCTTGTTTGTGGAGTTCAAGAAGCTTGTGGAAGGCCAGCTTGGCCTACGGATCAAGAAGTTGAGGACAAGCATCAGTGGTGAGTTTGGCTCAACCGAGTTCTCGAACTTTTGCAGAAAGCATGAGATCCAGAAGGAGCTTTCTTGTGGACATACTTCACAGCAAGGTGGTATTGCAACTTGGATGATCCGTTGGTTGACGGAGACCTGCAAGTGTTGGCTTCGGAGCAAAGGTGTTCCTAAGGCCTTTTGGGCGGAAGGAGTGACCTGTGCTGCTCATGTCATCAATCAGATGCCTCTTAGTCTGATCAATGTGAAGACTCCTTATGAGCTGATGTTCGGGGTGAAGCCCAGTGTAAAGCACCTACGAGTGTTTGTATTTACCTGCTACATACACGCTCCGGATGCTCTCAAGACGAAGGTAATCTTTGTTGGGTATGATGAGGAGAGGAGAAGATGGAGGTGTATGGATCATGCGACGAAGAGGCTTATTGTGTCGAGAGACGTTGTCTTCAATGAGCTGACGTCGTATTGTGATAGCTCCTATGTGGAGCTAGAGATGAGCAAGTCAGATGGTGGGCTGAAGGAGGCTGCTGCTAAGGTTCAGGTGGAGCTGCCTGAGTCACCAGGAGCTCCAAGTTGTTCTAGCTCCGGGGCAAAGACATCAGGGTCATGAAGCAGGGGGAGCGATGCTCCAAGAACTTCTGTCTCGAAGGCGGAGGCTTCCGGTTCAGGAAGCAGGGGGAGCGATGTTACATGTAGTTCTTGTTCGAGAGCGGAGACTTCTGCTTCAATTAGCAGGGGGAGCGCTGCTCCAGGTGCTCCTGGTTCCAGTGAGGTGGCGTCTTGTTCAGGAAGCAAGGGGAGCATTGTTCCGGGTTTGCCCGGGAACAGAGCTAGTTCAGGAGGAGCAACGGAGGTGGTTAGCCATGATCAGGTTCTTCGGAGATCGAAGAGGATCAGTAACCCACCAACTTGATATAGCGAAGGGAACACGTCGAGCTTGGTCCCATGTTTCTTTGCAAGCCCTCAGGTCGAGCGAGTACCTTCTAGCTGTGATGACCCAACTAGAATCATGAAGGTGGTTGACACCAAGGCTGAGGAGGTGACTTCTCTCAGAGGTGACAAGGCTTGGGCCCCTGTGCCCAAGGTTGTTGGTGATACTCCTGTGATGCATGATTGGAGGTTGAAGCTGAAGAAGAAGGCAGAGGGAAGCATGATTCCTTTCGGGAGATGCTGGAGGGCTCCCTCATGGTCCATGATATGCGGGGCGAGGACTATGTCTTGGACATCTCTTCGTAGATGCTATCAGAGGGACCAGGTGCAAGGTTACGGGAGCTGCTGAAGTTATTCACCACTTCTCACTTCAAGGGGGAGTGTTGAAAATTGTGAAGTGAAAGTGGGTGAATGGATGACTTGGGCAACCTATCCGCGCGGACTATGCAGACAGGGTTGGCGGACAGCCAGGTCGGCGGGGCTGGTAAAGACGGCTTGTTCTGTGACAGCCTGGGCGGTTTGTTCGCGCGGATTGCACGGACAACAGTGACAGTTGGCCAGGCCGGATTATGCTCTGCAAGCAGCTGGATGCCAGAAGGTAACCGGGCGGATAACAATTCTATCCGCAGAGTCCGTCACGAAGCGAACTGAAGAACTGGAGCTCGGCAGATCGGCTTGGCAGAAGCCTTGGTCTTGCTCTGGTGAAGCGGCAAGTGTAAGCCGCGGAGATCGCCAGTCAGTGCGGACAGGTGCTGGAGGTCGTCGAGTTTGGCTGACTGGATCCAGCGTCCGCCAGTATGTGCGGACTGGCCCTTGTGGCCAGTGGTGTGGACTTGGTTGATTCTGAACCAAGTCCATGTTTGGCTCAGTCAGGGGAGATCGTGCAGTGGAGTGCGGACTGTGTCTCAGTCCGCCAAGCTCGACAGAAGTGTTGTGTGCCTTGGTTGCGAGTTTGGAGAAGCAGACTGAAGATTGTGTCCGCGACTGCGTGCGGGCTGGAGTTGGGTCCGCTGAGTCCGACAGCTACCGTGCTAGTGTGGACCCAGTATATGCGGACTGAAGCTGACTGCGGGATATGCGGACTGGAGCAGTCTGCGGAAGATGCGGACTGGAGGTGTCTGCTGTACGCAGACTGGAGCAGTGTCCGCTGAGTCCGGTAGGTGTCTTGGTGACAAGACTATGGACTCAGGGTATGTGGACTGGAGTTATCTGCAGGGATATGCAGACTAGAGCTGTCCGCAGTATGTGCGGGCTGAAACGGTGTGTCCGCTGAGTCCGGCAGTTGCCTTGGTGTCAAAGCCGTGGGCTCGAGATGAGCAGACTGAAGCTGTGTGTCCGCTGAGTCCGGCATTTGCCTTATGGCGAGGGTGAGCTCGGGATAAGCGGGCTGAAGCTGTGTTCGCAGATTGGCGGACAATGTTGCTGCGCAGTCCGGCTGTGTTGGTCTTGGCTTAGCCTTGCGACAAGGCGGTCTGGCGATGTGTCCGACCTTGGTGAAGCCTTGGCGTTGGCTTGGCCATTTGGTGACAAGGCGGACTGGTGTTGCTGTCCAGCCTTGGTGAAGCTTTGGCGTTGGCTTGGCCTTTGGCGATAAGGCGGACTGGTTGTTCTGTCCGGCCTTAGAGAAGCAATAGCGGACTGGATATCCTGCACATGTAGCGGCAGACTGGAATGTCTCCGCCCACTGCGGAGATGTCTAGCTGTGGGATGTGACGGTAATCCTATCGGCCAGGGCGGTGACCACGCTCATCATCGTGACTATAAATAGGACTCATGTCACATCAGGAATAGTAGAGAACCGAAGTAAGTGAACAGTAACTTGAGCCCGCAACAGTTGCTGCGGACTGATTTTTGGTGTCTGCGCGGTTTGGTAGAGTTGACCGGGTTGTGCTGTGCAGGTTGTGCGGATAGCGCTGGAAAGCCAGGACTTGGCTCTGATTGCGGTCGGGGACAGTGCGGTTAAGCAACATGCGGTAAACAGCAGGTCGCGGACAACGACCAGACAGTCTTCTCTTTGGCAACTTGGTTCGGGGTTCAATAAGTCGCCTGCTTCTGGCGGACTTTTCTATTCGACATCGCAGCCTGTGCAGTATGGAGGCTAGGTGACCTCACGGTTAGGCGGCTAGAGCTAGCATTGGAATAACAAGCAGTCTGCGCGGCTTGGGTTGCGGTCTGGCGACCTGGCGGATTGTGCGGACTCCACAGCAGTAGACCGACGGCTTGGTGTTGAGTCAACGCGGCTTGTGTTGTCTTGTCTTGTCTTTGTAACTGTCTCTGTTTCTCCCTGTGTTGGTTTTGGTGAAGTATGTTTCGCCATGTATGTCTCGCTTTGTAAATAAGATTGCTGTTAATCAATAAAGACTTTTGTTGCTGCATGTGTTTTCTAGTTGTGACTGACTTAAGTTGAGATAACCCCTGCTCACTTCAAGGTCCGAGAAATTTTCAACACAGGAAAGAAGAGTTAGACTCATAATCCTCTAAGTATTAAAGACCCTTTTCAAAAGTTTAGGCTCAACCAGGGTTAGCAGTGGCCGCTTCCCTGAAAAAGTTCTTTCGTTGGGTCGCAAACTCTTCATCACATGCTTGTCTCCCATAGGAGGTCTATAATGGGGACTGTTTCATATCAAGGATTACAGTCACTTGTTGATTGGGGGTGGGGGCTTCCTTGTTCACCATGCGGGAGACCATTTCAAACAGCATATTTAACTCATGTTCGAACTCCTCTTGAGTGACCGCCCCACTTCCTTCAGGGTGGGAGCTGTCGAGCAAACTCAGCTTTCCTCCAACCATTACTGAGGTTTCCTTAATTAATTGGATCTAAAGGTCGTGTTTTCAAATAGTTGGGGCCAAAAATGTCTCCAACCTCTAAACTTAGTCACATACCATTAAAGAGCAGGGGAATTAGAGACAGTAAGTAAACAACTGCTAGCCACAGAGTCAGAGAGAAGAGAGAGGGTGGAGAGGTTTGCCACGAATGGCTACATCAAATTGCCCGCAATGACAACCCACTTAGTATGGATGATTTTATTACTTATTCAAAAAGGCTATCATAGAGCTATTATAACAAAAAGGATATAAAATCTAGGCAACAGAGATGTCTGCACACTTGAGACTGGACCTATATGGGGGAACATGCTCAAGTTTTACTGTCTTTTTAGGTACCCTAACCCTCTATTTATACTAAATGAGGCCTACTCGAATGAGCAGGTGAAATGTGTGCTGTCTGGGATATAGGAGAGCCGGGCAGGAGAGAAAGAGAGAGAGAGGAGTTAGCGATTACAATAGGTTGTAGCTACCCCTACTTAATACAACTGGGAATAAGAAGCTGAGGCGGTCTCAGGGAGTATCCGCCAGGACTTCTCAAGGCCGAGACTGATGTTGAGGATGACCGGTATGTCAGTTAATGACACTTGGGGGATGGTGCGGTCACGTAGGGAATAACATCTTGCTCTGCTGGATGCCCAAGGGCTCTCGCTGGTTGAGGCTGGCTGGTTCTTGTTGTGGTCATAGGATTTCGGGTTAACAAATACACTCTTTTAAATAGGCTCATATTCTTTTGAAGGGGTAGGCTGTTCTACATAGTCTCCAAGTGGCTGCCTCTTTTCTCTGTGGAAATTTACCCTCCCGAGTCAATAGGTTCGAATTTGTTGGGAGTGAAGTGTTGAATTCTGTGAAGTGAAAGTGGGTGAATGGAAGGCTTGGGAAACCTATCCGCGCGGACTACGCGGACAGGGTTGGCGGACTGCTAAGTCGGCAGGGATGTTGCAGGCGGTTTGCTTTGTGGCGGCCTGGGCGGTCTGTTCGCGCGGACTACGCGGACAGCAGCGGCGGTCTGTCAGGCCGGGGATTACTCAGCAGGCAGTTGGTTCCCAGGAAATAACCGGGCGGATAGAAATCCTATCCGCGGAGTCCGGCATGAAGCGGACTGATGCACTGGAGCTCGGCAGACCGGTTTGGCAGTTGCCTTGGTCTTGCTCTAGTAAAGCGGCAAGTAGAAGCCGCGGAGATCGCCGGTCAGCGCGGACAGAAACTGGAGGTCGCCCGGTATGGCGGGCTAGATCCAGTGTCCGCCAGTAAGTGTGGACTGGCCCATGTGGCCAGTGGACTGGACTTGGTGTGATCTGAACCAAGTCCAGGATGGCTCAGTCCGGGGAGATCGCGCAGTGGAGCGCGGGCTGCTTTCTCAGTCCGCCAAGCCTAGTAGAAGTGTTGATGCCTTGATTGCTAGCTTGGGGGTATGCGAACTGGAGGATTGCCTGTGCAAGAGCGTGCGGACTGGAGCTGGAGTCCGCTGAGTTCGGTTTAGCCTTGTGATGAGGTTATGAGCTCAGGATTGCGGATTGGAGTTTGCTGTGTAAGCAGACTGGATCGGCGTGTCCGCTGAGTCCGGAGGTGCCTTGGAGATGGAGGCAATGGACTCAGGAGTTGCAGACGGTAGCCGGGTGTCCGCTGAGTCCGGCAGGTGCCTTGAAGACGAGGCTGCGGGCTGATGCCTTGTCCGCAGATTGGCGGACACGACTGTTGTGGAGTCCGGCTGTGGTGGTCCTGGATTGGCCTCTGGCGGCAAGGCGGGCTGGATATTGGAGTCCGGCCTTGGAGAAGCTGGGGCGGACTGGCTATCTGCACAGGAGCGGCGAACTGGAATGTGTGTCCGCGGGCTGGCGGACACACTAGTTCTTGCTGCGGGATGTGGCGGTGATCCTATCGGCTAGGGCGGTGACCATACTCATCATCGTGCCTATAAATAGGACCCATGTCACATCAGGAATAACGAAACCTGAACCGAAGTAAGTGAACAGTAATTGAGCTCGCGTAAGTTGCTGCGGTCTGGACTTTGGTGTCCGCGCGGATAGATAGTTGACCCGGGTGTGCTGTGCAGGTTGTGCGGATAGCGCTGGAAAGCCAGGACTTGACTCTGATTGCGGTCAGGGACAGTGCGGACTCTGCGGTTAAGCAACAGGCGGTAAACAGCAGGTCGCGGATAGTGACCAGACGGTCTTCTCTTTGGCAACTTGGTTCGGGGTTCAGGAAGTCGCCTGCTTCAGGCAGACTGTTCCATTCGGTGACGCAGCTTGTGCAGTCTGGCGGCTAGGCGACCTCGCGGTCAGGCGGCCTGAAGATCGGCAGTGAAGAGCTAAGCATTGGAATAAGGGGTGAGTCCGCGCGGCTAGGGTTGCGGTCTGGCGACCTGGCGGACTGAGCGGACTCCACAGCAGTAGACCGGCGGCTTGGTGGTTGAGTCCGCGCGGCTTGTTTTTTGTTCTTGTCTTTGTAACTGTCTCTGTGCTCCCGGTGTTGGGTTTTGGTGAAGCATGTCCCGCCATGTATGTCTCGCCTTGTAAAGAAGTTTGCTCTTGATCAATAGAGAAGCTTGTGCTGCATGTGTTGCTGGTTGTTACTGCTTTGTTGAGATAACCCCTGCTAACTCCACGATCCGGGAAAACTTTCAACATTATAAGTGGGCGTATCCTCCTTCGGTTTGTTGAGTTTTCAACAGGGTATCCAAGGGGGCGTCTGCGGTTTGTTGAATTTTAACATGGTATCAAAGCAGGTTGTTGGAGTGGTCAAGCAGTGCTCAACGGAAGTAGTTGCTCTTCTGTAGAGGAAACCAGTGGTAGAACCATGGGAGTGGAGGATGCAAGTTATCTTGGAATTTATCTCCTTACAGAGACGAACTGTGAACGGTGGAAGTCCTGTATGAAGAGCTTTCTTCTTGGCGAGGACCTTTGGGAGGTTGTATGCGGAGCAGGAAGACAAGAGGATACTGCTGGCAATGCTGAGGCGATGAGAGCTTGGAAGGAGACAAATGTGAAAGCGGAGTCTATTCTCAAGCAGGTGATCTCATCGGAGCTCTTGGACCACATCAGTGGATGTCGGTCAGCTGCGGAGGTTTGGACTTCCCTTGATGGGTTGTTCAGGAAGAAGGTGAAGGTTGCTGCTGAAGATGGTCCCTCTACTTCGTATCAGGAAGAAAGGAGTGTTTCTCCTAGGCGTGATAGGAAGAGGAAGGAAGGACCAAGGTGCTATAAATGCAAGCAGCAAGGTCATCTTCGGAAGGAGTGCAAGGTTACCTTGCTCTCGGCGAACGTAGCTCATGTCGGAGGTAAGGAGAAGAACGTAGTTGGGACATCAACTAGTTCTGGATCTGATCGGAGGAATGCCAGTGATAGTGCAGCTATCTGACATGAAAGACTGGGGCATGTAGGGATGGACAAGCTGAAAGCAATGACGGAAAGAAGACTCGTAAGAGGCTTGCCTAGATTGTCATCCTATGGCGATGGTCGGGGGTGTGCGGGATGTCAAGAAAGTGGAGCCTATCGCTTCATGGTTGACAAAGCACAATCCAGATGTAACGCACCATTGGCGGTTGTCCATTGTGCTCTGGTGGGACCGACCGTCACGGCCAGTCTTGGAGGCAGCAGGTTCATGCTGATATTGGTTGATGACTATTCTAGGTATACTTGGGTATACTTTATAAAGAAGAAGTCCAACATGGTACGCTTGTTTGTGGAGTTCAAGAAGCTTGTGGAAGGCCAGCTTGGCCGGAGGATCAAGGTGTTGAGGACAAGTATCGGTGGTGAGTTTGGCTCAACCGAGTTCTCACGCTTTTGCAGGAAGCAAGGGATCCGAAAGGAGCCTTCTTGTGGACATACTTCACAACAAGGTAGTATTGCAGCTCGGATGATCCGTTGGTTAACGGAGACCTGCAAGTGTTGGCTTCAGAGTAAAGGCGTTCCGAAGGCTCTTTGGGCGGAAGGAATGGCCTGTGCTGCTCATGTCATCAACCGGATGCCTCTTAGTCCGATCATAGTGAAGACTCCTTATGAGCTGATGTTCGGAGTGAAGCCCTCAGTGAAGCACCTTCGGGTGTTTGGATCTACCTGCTATATACACTCTCCGGGTGCTCTCAAGACAAAGCTAGTCTTTGTTGGGTATGATGAGCAGAGAAGAAGATGGAGGTGTATGGATCCTGCGACGAAGAAACTCATAGTGTCGAGAGACATTGTTTTCGATGAGTTGACGCCGTATTGGGGTAGCTCTTATGTAGAGCTAGAGATAAGCAGGTCAGATGTTGGGCTGAAGGAGGCTGCTGCTAAGGAAGTGGAGTTGCCTGAGTCACCAGGTGCTCCAGGTTGTTCTAGCTCCGGGGCAAAGGCGTCAGAGTCGAGAAGAAGGGGGAGCGATGCTCCAGGATCTTCTGGCTCGAAGGCGGAGGCTTCCGGTTCAGGAAGCAGGGGGAACGATGTTCCAGGAAGTTCTTGTTCAAGAGGAGAGTCTTCTGGTTCAGGTAGCAGGGGGAGCGTTCCTCCAGGTGCTCTTGGTTCCAGTAAGGAGGCGTCTTGTTCAGGGAGCAAAGGAAGCATTGTTCCGGGTTTGCCCGGGAATGGAGCTGGTTCAGTAGCAGCGGAGGTGGTTAGCCATGATCAGGTTCTTCGGAGATCGAAGAGGATCAGTAAGCCACCAGCTCGATATAGTGAAGGGAACACGGCGGACTTGGTCCCGTGTTTCCTTGTTAGCCCTCAGGTCGAGCAAGGTACTTCTGGCTGTGATGACCCCACTAGAATCAAGGAGGTGGTTGACACCAAGTCTGAAGAGGTGACTTCTCTCAGAGATAACAAGGCTTGGGCTTCTGCGTCCAAGGAAGTTGGTGATACTCCTGTGATGCAAGAGTGGAGGTTGAAGCTGAAGAAGGCAGAGGGAAGCATGACTCCTTTTTGGAGATGCTGGAGGGCTCCCTCATGGTCCATGATATGCGGGGCGAGGACTATGTCTTGGACATCTCTTCGTAGATGCTATCGGAAGGACCAGGTGCAAGGTTACGGGAGCTGCTGGAGTTATTCACCACTTCTCACTTCAAGGGGGAGTGTTGAATTCTGTGAAGTGAAAGTGGGTGAATGGAAGGCTTGGGAAACCTATCCGCGCGGACTACGCGGACAGGGTTGGCGGACTGCTAAGTCGGCAGGGATGTTGCAGGCGGTTTGCTCTGTGGCGGCCTGGGCGGTCTGTTCGCGCGGACTACGCGGACAGCAGCGGCGGTCTGTCAGGCCGGGGATTACTCAGCAGGCAGTTGGTTCCCAGGAAGTAACCGGGCGGATAGAAATCCTATCCGCGGAGTCCGGCATGAAGCGGACTGATGCACTGGAGCTCGGCAGACCGGTTTGGCAGTTGCCTTGGTCTTGCTCTAGTAAAGCGGCAAGTAGAAGCCGCGGAGATCGCCGGTCAGCGCGGACAGAAACTGGAGGTCGCCCGGTATGGCGGGCTAGATCCAGTGTCCGCCAGTAAGTGCGGACTGCCCCATGTGGCCAGTGGACTGGACTTGGTGTGATCTGAACCAAGTCCAGGATGGCTCAGTCCCGGGAGATCGCGCAGTGGAGCGCGGGCTGCTTTCTCAGTCCGCCAAGCCTAGTAGAAGTGTTGATGCCTTGATTGCTAGCTTGGGGGTATGCGGACTGGAGGATTGCCTGTGCAAGAGCGTGCGGACTGGAGCTGGAGTCTGCTGAGTTCGGTTTAGCCTTGTGATGAGGTTATGAGCTCAGGATTGCGGATTGGAGTTTGCTGTGTAAGCAGACTAGATCGGCGTGTCCGCTGAGTCCGGAGGTGCCTTGGAGATGGAGGCAATGGACTCAGGAGTTGCAGACGGTAGCCGGGTGTCCGCTTAGTCCGGCAGGTGCCTTGAAGGCGAGGCTGCGGGCTCGGGGTTTGCGGGCTGATGCCTTGTCCGCAGATTGGCGGACACGACTGTTGTGGAGTCCGGCTGTGGTGGTCCTGGCTTGGCCTCTGGCGGCAAGGCGGGCTGGATATTGGAGTCCGGCCTTGGAGAAGCTGGGGCGGACTGGCTATCTGCACAGGAGCGGCGAACTGGAATGTGTGTCCGCGGGCTGGCGGACACACTAGTTCTTGCTGCGGGATGTGGCGGTGATCCTATCGGCTAGGGCAGTGACCATACTCATCATCGTGCCTATAAATAGGACCCATGTCACATCTGGAATAACGAAATCTGAACTGAAGTAAGTGAACAGTAATTGAGCTCGCGTAAGTTGCTGCGGTCTGGACTTTGGTGTCTGCGCGGATAGAGAGTTGACCCGGGTGTGCTGTGCAGGTTGTGCGGATAGCGCTGGAAAGCCAGGACTTGGCTCTGATTGCGGTCAGGGACAGTGCGGACTCTGCGGTTAAACAACAGGCGGTAAACAGCAGGTCGCGGATAGCGATCAGGCGGTCTTCTCTTTGGCAACTTGGTTCGGGGTTCAGGAAGTCGCCTGCTTCAGGCGGACTGTTCCATTCGGTGACGCAGCTTGTGCGGTTTGGCGGCTAGGCGACCTCGCGGTCAGGTGGCCTGCAGATCGGCGGTGAAGAGCTAAGCATTGGAATAAGGGGTGAGTCCGCGCGGCTAGGGTTGCGGTCTGGCGACCTGGCGACCTGGCGGACTGAGCGGACTCCACAGCAGTAGACCGACGGCTTGGTGGTTGAGTCCGCGCGGCTTGTTTTTTGTTCTTGTCTTTGTAACTGTCTCTGTGCTCCCGGTGTTGGGTTTTGGTGAAGCATGTCTCGCCATGTATGTCTCGCCTTGTAAAGAAGTTTGCTCTTGATCAATAAAGAAGCTTGTGCTGCATGTGTTGCTGGTTGTTACGGCTTTGTTGAGATAACCCCTGCTAACTCCACGATCCGGGAAAACTTTCAACATTATAAGTGGGCGTATCCTCCTTTGGTTTGTTGAGTTTTCAACAGGGTATCCAAGGGGGCGTCTGCGGTTTGTTGAATTTTAACATGAAGTGCTTGAGGATGGTCGGATGGTCCTCACTGCCGAGACCTTATTAGGGGTCGATCTGAGGTTGAACTCATCCTCCATATCATAAATAGGATGCATGGATATCAACCTCTATGAGTAAAATAAAATGGTAAAGAAGAAACTGTATAACATAAGTGATATTCAAAATCCAAAATGATGATTCAATCATATAGTTTATATCTTTGATGAGGCACCTCTATTTTCCTGATGGTTGAAGGGCTCCAAAGCTCAAGAAAAGTGGCGATAGTGACATACATCCCACTCGAGATTGTCTTTGCATCACACTTGGGATAGTCTTCACATCCTGTTCAGAATAGGCTTCACATACCAATTGGGATAGTCCCTGCATAACAATACATATATTTTCATAGTGATCCTCATTATGGTCTTAGGTCTCAAATGAGAGCTATCATTATGCACTCGCCTCATCCGACTCACATTTGCATCAGGAAGTCCTCATTGCTCGCACAGTCCCTGCTTGATTAAAATAGTCATTGCTTGATGTGCCCAAATGATGATTAGATGTCATCTAAATAATATGGTTTTCGCTGAAAAAATATTACATTCCCTCTCCCCTCCCCCATTTAAGGTCTCTTTTTTCATGGCTCTAGGTCGTAAATTAAACCTAACACAAGAGGAGTCATCTTTGCTCAATCCTTGTGACTGCGTAAAACCACTTGCAAGGGGGATGTTCATTTAAATTCTACACTGGTTCTTTGAACTCAACTATTGGCCAACCATATAGAGATTTTATATGGAACACATTGTCATTTCTCAACAAAATTGGTAATCCTAGGCAATATGATCTGGTATCCACTCCCCTTATATGGAAGACCGTTATCATGACTCTTAGTGGGCCATTATCTCATGTGTGCATCACTCTAAGCAAGTTGTATGTGTGGTGTCTCGGGTTGGCTACTTATACCCCGTGAAATGGAGGGAGGGTTCACAAAATCAAGTCAAATGGTGAGGTTACAAAGAGGAGATTGGGAGAAGAAACCTTAAGATTTCTCAATTGGTCATTGGTTCTCTATTAACCTCTCTGAAGTAAGAATCCGTTCCAACATCTCCATGGACAAATCAGAGTTCAAGAACAGGATTATTCTTGATGTTGTAATTGGATATAATACAGATGCGGGAGTAGCTATCTTAGGAACAATTCAATGTGTTAAACAAATATTTAAGCCAATTCCAAACTATTGGTGTAAAGGTAGAGAAAGAAGATACTATATATTGCTCCTTACCTCGCTTTCCTCTTAACTGAATTATAAAGTGAAGATGTTGTTTTCTTCTATCTGTGAGGGCTATGATGTAAAGAAGTCATTACATTATGTCATCAAAATAGATGTTGAGAAGTGCAATTTTTAAATGTGAGCATATAATTGTTTGTGTATGGAAGATAAATTTTTCTATGATGGAGGGTAGAACACATCATAATCACAAATAGTATTAAAAGGATGTGATTTGCTATTAGTGAAAAGAGGCTGCTAGCATTAAAAGAAATTGTCTTCGTCTTGTGGGAAAAAATTCTCAATAATGCAACAATGGTGATGCTTGGGGATGATGCATAATTAGGGTTCCATAGTCATAATAACTTTTGTTAGGGAAAGTTATATATGGATTATGTATCTAGTACATCTCAAATTCACCATATTTTAGCTTTTTGGTGAACACGTGTAGTACGTTCACTTTACTGAAACCAATTCATGAGATTGAAGATGAAGGAATAATATATTTTTAAAATGCACACTATCATATAATGCATATACTTTGATTTATTTGGGTATGCTAGATTCTACAAGGTGTAATTTTTCAATGAGATATGGAGTCTTAAGGTGACATACTTTGCACCATACTACCCCCCCAAGAGGAGAAAAGTATGGTAGCATATACCAATGATAAGGGATACAATGCGATGTGATGTTTCTATTATTCATACAAGAGAAGGTTATATGTTCAAGGATGATTGTTGTATAATGGATCCGAGTTTTGTGGACCGGGTTCTAGTTTTATCGACTATGGTATGTTGACCTCACTATATTGTAGAGATGTTGCGCATTTCAAAATTGTGGTCTACTTATATAGTTGACTGATGTTCCTGAGATGGAGGATGCATGTTTATGTGATTGATGTGATTCCTAAAATATGAAACTTATAGGATGGTGGATGTGATGTTAATTTAATGCATTAAACCAGTAGAATTGAAATGAAACAAAATACACTTTTTTGTATGTACTGAAAAGTTAGAAGATTAGAACAAATATTTGCACTTAATCTCACACATATATCCATTCAAATGAAGTATTAAGATTCAAAGTACAAACTTTTTGTTAGGAAAAAATGTCTCGACACTTTTCACCACAATAAAACTAAAAGTACCTTCGTGAAGTTGTATGGACAATGGTGTCCCGTTCCTTGTTCATGCATTGTTCGGAATCGAGTTCAAGAAAGTCTTCTGAATTTTTAGAAACCTGCAGCCACCATTTCCTAGAGGCTTCTACTAATATCTTGATCATTGTTGTTAACGCACTACCAGAAGGTGGCTTATGCCGATAAAATGGTGTGCCGACAATAAAAATTATAATCGCGATACCCAATGCAATCGTCGGTATTGCATAACCAACTGACCAACTAACATTGTCCTGAATGTAGACAAGGACTATGCAGGAAAATAAATTACCACTAAATATGGAAATGCTCCACCAATTAAAGAACGATGACGTTTGGGATCTCTCACTATCCTTTGAAATGTCGAATTGCTCGGCTCCCATAGTTAAGAGAGTGGCTTTAGTACCACCGATGCCCAAAGCTACTATGTACAATGATAGGAAGAAAATAACAACTTGAAAATGCTTTGTGGTGCCACTACAATCTTCAGTGTATAATGAATTGCATGGTGAGGGTCTTAGAGAGTGGAGAGACACTGAAAGTGTCAGAAGAATCATTCCCTGCCAAAAAAAAACTTATTTTTATGAAGAAGAGCCTTTGTTAATCTTTTGAAAGAAGTTGCAGGCTTGGATCAGATCAATATTATACCAGCAAGTAGATTAAAGAGGAGAACAGGAAGGTCCAATATCGCCCGAGGTAAGCGTCGGCGAGATATGCAGCTAATATTGGTATCATCAAAATGGTGCCTGTCCAATTGGTGACATTATTTGAAGAGCTAATGGTGCCTTGATGGAGTTCCTGTGTAAGATAGATCACCAAATTTGGTGCAATGCCATAGTATGCCAACATGTCAAGTCCCCCATAAACTGTATATTTGAAATTAAATAACATTAGTAATAAAAAATAGGTATATATCCTTGCATCTATTTTTATTAATTTTGAGAGAAAAATAATGAATGAATGAGTCCACAAGAAGTCAAGTTGCCTGAAGGGATAAAAACAGTATACATTATTTCTACTTTAAAATGTTAAGTCATACACATTTTAAAAAATAAAGAATAGGGCAACAAGAACTTCTTGAAAAGTTGAAAGCAAAAAAGAAAATGATATTCACACAGTCTTGCTTCTTTGAAGGAACTCTTCTCGAGTATCCCTTCATCGGCGCGCATCTAAAATGGAAGACACCTTTTTTCAGGGTGCGGCTTTGTATTTGCGGTCACATCCGGATACTTACATGAGTTTGGTTTTCTAGAATTGAAAAGAATAACTAAGAGTCGATTTCTCCTCAATTGCACAACGATTTCAAAACGAAAAGTAGCATTGGTCTTCTCTTGAAAGTGGATTTTCGTAAAGTTTTGATGTCGCAACAATTTTAATCAAATCTACCTTCAGCGCAAATTATCACAAATGGGCTGCTCAGATCAAATAATTGACACCACCAAACTATATACATATTGTTGCGGGTCACCCGGTTTTTCTTCGGTTCAGAGAATCAGACCGCCTTATCTCGGAGTTGGACCGGGGGCGCAAACAGTCAATGAAAATCCAGTAACAATGACAAGAGGCTTTTTTTAGCGTGAAAAATCCGGGAAGGGTGAAAAACCGCGTGGCCGGATCGGTGTCGGGCCAAAATCCACTATTTAGCTTTGAGTTTACAAATATTGGGTGTTTCCTCGGAGGGTGACATGCCACCGCTCCGTTACAAGCTCTGAGTACAGAAAAAATAGAAAATAAACCAAGTCCACGAAGCTTGGATGAGAGCGTCCACGAAGCTTGGATGAGTGTGTCCACAAAGCTTGGATGAGAGCGCCCTTGTGGAGGAAACTGCTAAGTCCTTGAAGCCTTTGAGTGTCTTTACGCGAGCATCCGCGGGAGCGCTTTCTAGTGACTTCTCCCAAGCTCACAAAAGCGTCCAAGTGAGCATCGGATGTTGTGCACGCTAGAGAGGGAGCAGAGTGAGTTCCGAGTGGAGAAGCGATCTAAGTCCCTACGTTCTCGCCGGAAAACCTTAGAGCTCTCTCTAGTCTCTGGAGTTGCTTGTCTTCAAATGATAGCCTGAGGGCTTTTTTATAATTTTATAGAGGGACGTGCTGGTAAATATGCTGAGCTGGATTCCGAGTTGGCGAATGACGTTGTTTCATTCCGATCACCCGGATCACCAATTTTCATGAAATGATATATGTGCCCTCTCCGGGCAGCCCGGGCATGTTGCCCGACAGCGGTGGTGGCCGATGGTGGCCGGAGGCGACGACAGCGGTGGCTACCGGCGCGTGCCCGCACAAGTACCGTGAGCGCGTGACGCACGCACGCATGCTGCGCTTGCGTTGTGTGTGTTTCGTGTTTAGGTTGTGCGTTCGGCTCCGTCCCAGTCTTTGAGGTGTTTTTAGCTTTGAGGTGTTTTTAATGCCTTCGAGCGTGCACAATATGTTTGATCGGGTCGACTTGCTTGAGCATTTTGGTCGAATTCCTTCTGGTTTGACGAGGAAATTTTCAGGGGGAACCCCATCAAATACCCCCAAAATTTCGTGCGTTGTTAACCCCAAAACGACGAGCCTGAAAATTTTTAGCCTTGATTATTTTGTCTTGGGGTCACAGACTTAAGATCCTTTCAACATGTGCGCGTCACAAGTTATTTTTGTTTGCGGCGTGAAATGTCCCTTTGTTTGGCCTGGATGTGCACGTTGATATCTTGGAACCACTCATATCTGCTTCATGAGTTAAAGGTTCCATGGTGCATGCTTAGACGATGATTCTTGAGGTCAATTGCTTGTATGTCGCCCTTGCTTGCTATGTGGTGCTTGCAGCGCTTTGCAGGGACGTCCTCCTAGCTCATGCTTTGTGCGCTGTGTTGGTGAGGAAATTCGTTGCTTTTCGCGTTGCCCATGATATGAATGCACGAGTATGATGATGTGTGTTAGCTTAAGCGGTTGTCACTGGTCCTTAGTGCTGTGGGAAAACACATGGACGCGCTACAAAGGGGTGTTCTACCCCCTTGTATTAGCAATGTGGACGGACTTGCGGGTCCGCTCCTCCTAAAAGACGCATAGGGACTTGATGTTCATTCTCGCGTGGAACCATAGAGGGACTTGATGTCCGTTTTTATCAAAAGTTGATATAGAGCCTTTTAAGACGAAGATCGTTGATGGCGTTTGTGCCTTAAGAAGTTAGAATGATGTGAGATTTCACGATTGTAGAACACAAAGAGTCCTAGGTCCTTGGAGCGGGCACACTCGTCACGAACCTACCCGCGTGACCGTCATCTCGGGATAGGGGCTCTGTGCAGTGCGAAGGATGTAGGGGCATTTCGTCCTTTGAATATGTGATGCCTAAAAAGATGGCATTGACGCCAAGGGAGTACTTGATTGCATTTGTCCCGTGCGCACACTTTGTCCCTTTTGTCAGTGTTTCCCTTGTTTCCGCAGGCATGACTTAGCCCTGTATCTTGCTCCCTGCTTGCGATATGGATCCAGGGGCATCACAGAGGTGTTCTCTTGTTTGAGCCTTGGGTGTCTCGTTGAATTGGGAGCGCTTTATCTTTCGTGCCCCTTGCTTGAAAGCACGTGTTTGACGCAATATGTTGATTTTGCGATTATCATTGGGCGTGAGTGCTTGGAGCTGATTCCTGAGTGTAGTACGAGGGGACACTTTCTCTCCCTTGTTCGGATGATGCCCGAGGGCTCAAAGTCCACCTTTGGCCGAGTGGTGCAAGAGGATTCGTGGTTCATCTTGGAAAAAAATCCCTTAAAGGATCAAGGACTTACTCATGTCTTGAGAAGGACTCAGGATCCACTCCCTTAGAGGTGGCAAAGAATCTTTGTCGGCTTGTGCCTTGGAAGGACATGAGATCCGATCTATTGAGTCCGACGAAGAATCTTTGTTCGTTCCCACCTTGAAAGGATTCAAGGTCCATTTTAGTGGAGGTGGAGAAATACCTTTATTTGTTCGGGCCTCAGAAGAACTCGGAGTCCGTCCGGTTAGAGGTGGTGAAGAAGCTTTTACTCATTCACGTTTAAAGAGGATCGAGGTGGTGAAGAACCATTGCTTGTTTGCGCCTTAGGAGGACCAGAGTTCGCCCGGGTGGAGATGGTGAAATGTCTTTGCTCGTTCATGCTTCAGGAGGACCGGGGTCCGTCTGGACGGAGGTGGTGGAGAACCTTTGCTCTTTCATGCTTTAGGAGGACCGGGGTCCGTCCGAGTGGAGATGGTGAAGAACCTTTGAGGTAGCGAAGAACCTTTGTTCGTTCGCGCCTCGGGAGGACTGGGGTCCGTCCTGGTGGAGGTGACAAAGAACCTTTGTTCGTTCGCGCCTTAAGAGGACTTCAGTCTGTCCGGGTGGAGGTGACAAAAGACCTTTGTTCGTTCGCGCCTCAGAAGGATCCAGGTCCGTACGGGTGGAGGTGACAAAGAACCTTTGTTCGTTCGTGTCTTAGGAGAACTAGAGTCCGTCCCGGTGAAGGTGGAAAAGAACCTTTGTTTGTTTGTGCCTTATGTAACGCCCCAAAAATTTGAAAGAAGGACGAGCAGCGTTGAGAGCCATTTTGGGTCTTGGTGAGGGTCACACGGCCAAGGACACAGGTGTGTCCATGGCCGTGTCGTACCGGGTTCGTCAAGAGCCTGGGAAGTCGACGATTTTTCGCTCAGTTCGTCGACTAGTGAGGGACACGCCCTCCGACACGCCCGTGTCGGAGCCCGTGTCGCAGGCGTGTTCTCTCGAGTGTCGACACAGAGGTGTCGACATGGTGGTGTCGACACAAAGGTGTCGACACAGAGGAGGTGTCGACACAGAAGTGTCGACACGGTGGTGTCGACACGGAGGAGGTGTCGACACAGGCAGGGAACACGACCTAGGACACGGGCGTGTCCAGGGCCATGTCGAGCGTGTTCGACGATTTCCTGCGAGTTCGACGAAGAGGCAGTCGACGATCGTCGAGGCGTCGAACACGGCCTGAGACACGGGCGTGTCCCAGGCCGTGTCCTTCTCGGGTTGTGAGACGGGACTTGTGCGGGGTTGGACACGGCCTGGAGCCCAGGCGTGTTCAGGTTGGACACGGCCGTGTCAAAAGTGACACGGGCGTGTTAAGGACCCGTGTCCTGTTTTAGGTGCGATGGTTTCGGCGTCGATTCAGGAACACGGCCTTGGACACGGGCGTGTCACAAGCCGTGTTCGACCCAGGTGTTTTGTTTTCCAGTTCGGATCGTGGCCGTTCTTTCCCTTCTTTTGGGATCTGATGGTCCAGGGTTGCCCTTGCTGAGTTAAGTCCGAGAATAGGGTTCGAAACCCTCATTTCTTCTCCAAGCAATCTCTTTCTAAGATCTAAAGAGAGAGGTGAGAGCAAGGAAGAAGGTGAAGGAGAGATTTGGTTGTTGGAGAGGCTTCGGTGCTCCAAATCACGAGCCGAGTCCGGATCCGTGGAGGCAAGACCGTTGTGAAGGTTTTCATCCGACTAGGTTGCCATGGCGAGGAAGAGGGGTCGGAAGGTAACGACACTTCTCCTCTTGGTTTTAGGATGCATGTTCTAACATCTTTTATTTTCTAGTTTTTGGGCACCAAACTCTCAAATGAGAGGGGTTTGGGTCGCCAAGGTTCAAGAGGAACCTATGGGTCGATTGAGTCCGTCCCCGACATGTTTTTGCATTAGAGATCCGCTCCGTTAGTGGATTAGGCATGGTGGGTGAAGCCGTAGTCGTGACCGTTAGTCCGGCTCGGTGATGTTGCATACGAGCTTTAAGGATTCGTAGAGATCTATTGCGACAAGATGTCGTTTGTGATGTTTGTGATGTTTTCCCCCTTTTCTCGAGTGAGTACGTGTAGTCGGAACCGGACAAGGTTAGCTCCTCAATGACGGTAGATGGTTTCCTTGGTGAACAAGGTTAGCTCCGCTTTGGTGGTAGATGGTTTCCTTGGTGCGCAGGAACGCTGCAGTACGAATGACGGACTAAGGTGGAATTGTCTTGGATTGTGATGTGCCAAGGCGTGGCTGTGTCTCCGTGGTCGGCTGGCTATCCCGTGACGTGCACGTCATGTGTGGAGAGTGTCCCGGCGAGACTAGTCCCCTTCTGTGAGACTGACGAGAATGCCAAGCATGGGGCAAGCCCGGGAAATGAGGCCATGAGCGGGTGGGGTCCAGCAAGGCTTCTTATAATCGGCCAGTTTGTGTTTGTTGGAATCCTGACATGAGAAGTCAGAGCTTGCAAGCAAGCCCGGGGCTAAGACCTTGAGCGGGTGGGGCCTTTGCAAGATTTCCGCGTGGCGGCTTGTGTGCCATTGGGGGAATGTTGGTAAGCCCTTTTTGTTTGCGGCTTTATGCCAATGGGGAAATAATGAGTACCCATATGATGTGATGTTGTGCTAGTTGCATACGCGATAGGGTGGCTTGGGTGAAACCCGAGTTTTTGCATACATGCTGCATAAGTAGGCCCTTTCATTATATGCTCAACAATAGAGAACATGTATGTTGTTTGAGACATCCAAGCCTGTTCTTAGTGCCTTACTTGTTTATTTATATATTGCATACGAATTGCTGACTTGCAGGTTGGAGGGGTTCCCCGGGGTCCGTTAGGGGCGGCCGGGAGGAGATGTGTTGGTTACACAGTTTGAGGTCAGCTTTTGCTGACCCACGTTACAATCAAATTTTTACAGGGCAAGGATCGCAAGCAGGAGCTAGCTCGCCGGCCAAAAGGGCCTAAGCCTCATGAAGTGTTACTGTTTTGTTGTAGCTCTACTTTTATGATATTGTATGGTTAATGCTCATGTTTTCCGGCTTGCATGCCGAGGTAGTCTAGGAGTGCTTATGCACATTTATGACTGGTGTATTTATTTGAGTTTTGGACTCACTTTTGTTGAACGGCCTTAAGGCCGCTTCGATACTCCTATATGGTGTGGATAACTTCTAGTCTGTTTGTTTTTTCCGCTGTGCTGTGGTTATGAGTTTTGAGATTGGGTAGTTATATCATCTTATAATACTGAAGCTGCAGCGTCTGTATGTTGTGGGGCCCCGACCAAACCCATATTATACGGTCATTACAGGGGAGGTGTTACACCTTAGGAGGACCCGGGTCCTTCCGGGTGGAGGTGACAAATAAACTTTGTTTGTTTGTGCCTTAGAAGGATCAGGGTCCGTCCAGGTGGAGGTGGCGAAGAATCTTTATTCGTTCTCGTCTCAGGAGGACCAGAGTTCGTTCGAGCAGAGGTAGCAAAGAACATTTGTTCATTTGCTCCTCAGGAGGACCAGGATCCGTCCTATCGTAGTGCCCTACAATGCAGGGGAAAGATGCCCTGCAGCATGGGAGCGAGATGCCTCACAACGTATGGGCGAGATGCCCTGTAGCATGGGAGCGGGATGCTTTGTTTTATAGATGAGCCACATTTCTTGGCGCCTGGAGTCGATGTCAGGGCTTGTGGTATTCGCGTCAGAATCATGCTTTGAGGAGATATGTATGGCCGACGGAAGTCAGATAGCAATTGCAATGTTGGAGGAAAAGGAGTAACATATGTGTGTGCGCAAGTTCCATTTTGCAGCTTATTATGTCGATGGAAAAAAGCATAAAGTTGAGAAGCGGACTTTGCATGCGCTATTAGGGGGAGGGACCCCTGCTCGTGGTCTCCGAATTATCTGCGTCAGGCTACAACGCGACCCTTAGATGGATTGTTGTTCCGCAGTGCGGGCTTGTTCGGAGCGGAGTCCTGCACAAATCTTTCGAGGAGACCTTATCGAATGAGGCGCTCGATCTCAGCCCTTAACAAATTGCATCCCACTATCATGTAACTGTATCTGTAATGGAAGTAGCAATATTGTGTTTGGTTTTCTCTACTTGGCGCAAGCAGCTTGGGCCTGTGAAGCTCATCACTGTCTTGGATGGCAAGGTGTACGTCGGCTCGGGTGGTGTTTAAGGGAGTGTAGTCCTGATGTGAATGAGTTCTTAGGTGTCAACGAGGATTGCCATGACTCTCATCATTTCCCCTGGTATCTCGTAGCGGCTCTAGATTCCTCTTCCTCTTCGTGCTTCTTTCGAACTGTTGTCGATGCATTTCGATTGCCTCGTCTTCGATGATTTGAGCCTTGACTCGGTGGACGAGGTCAAAGTAGCTGGGCACCTTTTCGCTCATTATCATTGAGGGAAATTTTTTTGGTCGGAGTCCTCCGAGGAAAATACCGCTCAGGAGCTCGGAGTTGACCCCCGAAATCTGATGTGCCTCCGTAGCGAAGCGGTGAAAGAAATCCATGAGCGATTGTCCCTCGATCTGTCGGATCCCCGAGAGGTGCGACGAGTTTCGAATGATCCACTGGTTGATGATAAACTGATTCGTGAAAATCTGAGTTAGCTCTATGAAGTTCTTGATGTCTCCCTCTTCCAGGAAATAGAACCAAGTGTGAGCTTCTTCTTTCAGAATTGTCGGGAACATTTGACACAGGAGCGGTTCCGAGGCACTGTAGAAGTGCATGATAGTTGCATAGTGCCTGATGTATTCCACAATGTCTCCCACCCCATCAAATGTCTCAAAGTTGCAAAGCTTATTCCTGGGTGGAATGGGATACGTCAGGACCATCAGAGCTAGGGGGAGATGTGGTGTTCGGGGCGTTGCACGTTTATTTCTATGTGCTCCCTATGCCCATATTCCTCCTCGATCATGCGCCTCACTTCCTCGCGAGTGAGTCTTCTATCAGTCAAAGCAGTGGCCTTCTTTATTGCACAAAAGTTTCCTCGCGCGTGCCCGGGAAGCCCATCGGGGAATGCAGGGTGCGTGGAGCTATCAACACCGGATGACTCGTCTACGATGAGATCCTTAGAGCGAGTAGTGTCTTTAGGCATTATCTGACTTGGGATCAGCTGAGGTTGATATCCTGAAGTGGTGTCCAAGTTGGCGGCGCGATGAGCCCTTAAGTCTCTTAACAAGATGAGCACCATTGCTTGAAACTCCTTTATCAGGCGCGTGCATTCTTCCACCGATGTTGGAGATGCGGCGACAGTGGCTCCTTCCCGAAGCGGGGGGTTGCCAGCGGGCGAGTCAGCGGGGGCTAGATCGATGCAGTTCTCTGGTGTTGTGTCACTAGCAGTTTGTGCGCTTCTCCTCGCCATTGTTGTTGGTTTGGGGTGTTTGCGTGAGGCAAGCGTTGCTTATAGAAATTAATTGCAGAGTTGGGAACACTTTCCCACAGATTGCGCCAAATTGTTGCGGGTCACTCAGTTTTCCTCCAATTCAGAGAATCAAGCTGCCTTAGCTCAGAGTCAGACCGGGCGCGTAAACATTCAATGAAAATTCAGCAACAATGACAAGAGATTGTTTTACTATCGAAAAGTCGGAAAGGGTGAAAAACCACGTGGTCTGATCGGTGCCAGCCAAAATTCACTATTTAGCTTTGATTTTACAAGTATTGGGTGTTTTCTATGAGGGTGACATGCCACCGCTTTGTTACAAGCTCTGAGTACAGGAAAAATAGAAAATAAACTAAGTCCACAAAGTTTGGATGAGAGCGTCCACGAAACTTGGATGAAAGCATCCACAAAGCTTGGATGATAACATCCTTATTGAGGAAAATGCTAAGTGTTGGGTATTAATTGTATCCGCAATAGCCCTGATTTGAATAAGTACCCATTGAACTAAGTTGAATTAAGGGTGTATTTCATGTTAGTTTTAGTTGCGTGTAGTGCATGTTTTTATTGCCAAGTACAAACCATTGTCAGGTTACAATGAGTCTTCAAACATAGTTCTGTGCAATATAATCCTTCATTGTATAGAATATCGTGTTGACCCATGCGTAATCTCTCTAATAGAGTGTATTTCATCTAGCATCACAAAGGAAGTTGTTGTCCAGAAGTTGCAGATTTGGCTAAGGCAAATTCGTTGAGTGATCCCGTGAGGTCTCGTTATATTCGTCGAGTACTCACGTAAGCACTCGTAGAATTCGTCGAGTGATCTCAGAAGTACTTGAGAGATCACTGAGAACTGCTGATCAGAACAACCAAGTATAATTCGACAAGTACTCAAGTGAATTCGTCGAGTACTTACGTGAGTACTCGTGAAATTCATTGAGTCCTCTCGAGAAGTCAAGTGAACTACCTTTGTACTCCAGAGAAAGTTGACGTTAGCCGATTCTAAGTAAAATTCGTCGAGATGACAAGTATATTCGTCAAGTACTCTCGAAAACTATAACCTAATTCGTCGAAAGGTCTCGTGTAGTCTCAACATCTAACGCAAGCTCCTTTCCAAGTCATTTCAACTAGTTCGTCGAGTAGTCTAGATAGTACACGTGATATCTCGACGAATTGGACTTAATTAAATTTTCTTTCAGCATCGTTCTCGTTTTCACGACTTTCCTAAATTAGGGCTTCCGCCATGTTTAGTGCACGTGGACGGTACACCTAAGTTCAAAATCGAGTCGTTAGTGAGGAATCGTCTATAAATAGTCTTGGATTATTTTACAGAACCCTAATCATCGCAAATCGAATTGCGTTCTAATTTCTTATTGCCATAAACAATCGGGAATTCCGCTATAATAGGCGAGGCGGGACAATGGACGTACCTAGGGGTGTGCAAAAGGAACCGAAGAATCGAGAACTGGACCGAAACCAAACCGATTTATGCGGTTCAGGTCGTTTCCAGTTTTATTCGGTTCGGGTCTGGTTCCAGTTATTAGAGAACCGTCGGTTCTAGCCGGTTCTCGGTTCTCATACTCGGGTACCCGAGAACCGACCCGAATTATTAATTTAAAATTTAAAATAATATATTATTGTCTCAATTGGACAATTACTTCATTTAGGCCTGGTTTAGCGGGAAAGGTTCAGGCGTTCATTCGTTCAGGGCTCCGCCACTCCCAATTATTTTCAGATATTATTTTGCTTACCGAATTCAGAAATTCAATCGTAGTCTCGTAGATAATAAATGAGTATTTGTGTACATTGAGATGGAAAACACATCAAATTTTGGAGTAATAAATATTTATCTTATTAGTTGAAGATTTGAGAAGAAAAAACGTGACATTACATAATATGGGTGGAACCGAGAACCGAACCAGAACCGAACCGAACCGAATTGGACGGATCCGGTTCCATGATTTAGATCCACGGGTCGGTTCTGGTTCCCAAATTTTGGAACCAAACCTACATGGGTCGGTTCTTAGTTTTTGGTGGAACCGAACCGAGTTGCACCCCTAGCCCATCATGCCAAGTCCCAGTTCCAACTATTTGCCTCGTCCCTTTCTCCTGAAAAGTCATCTTGGGAATATCAAAAGAAACAAGACATCTTAGATTAATGATCATGGAAGTAATAAATGAGTATTTATGTACATTGAGATAGAAAATGCATCAAATTTTGGAGTAATAAATATTTATCTTATTAGTTGAAGATTTGAGAAGAAAAAATGTGACATTACATAATATGGGTGGAATCGAGAACAGGAATCAAACCGAACCGAATTGGACAGATCCGGTTCCATGATTTAGAACCGCGGGTCGGTTCTGGTTCCCAAATTTTGGAACCGAACCTACATGGGTCGGTTCTTGGTTTCTGGTGGAACCGAACCGAACCGAACCGAGTTGCACCCCTAGACGTACCTAGTTTGGGAACCACTATAAATCCTTGTTTTTGTGTTGTATTTATTCTCTTGTTATGTGCACTTTATTTTTACTAGTTTTTATTCCACTATAGGCCACACGATTCACCTATTCACCCCACTCGAGGTGATTTAGGTTGACAACTATATACTTTCAATTGGTATCAGAGCGAGGTTGTTCATTAAAAGGTTAACACCTTGAATAGATCTTGATTTAATTGTCACAAGAGAAATGGACAGGAGCAAGGATTTGTCCTCAATGAAGTTGTCAGTGTGCACCAAGGAGAGTTTCCCCGTGTGGAAGGAAAGGGTAAAATTATTCATGGAAGCTTCTGACCCTAGAATCTTCATCATTATTGAAGAAGGCCTGCATGTTCCCATGACTCCAACCATTGATTCTAATCTGATGGTTCCTAAAAGGATAATGGATTTGAACAAAGATGAGATAACTATCATTGCTCTGGACAAGAAGGCAAAGAACATCATTGCCAGTGCGGTGGACGATTCTATGTTGCAAAACATAATCCACCGTAAGTCTGCAAATGAGATGTGACAATCTCTAATTGTTCTCATGCAAGGAACGGAAGAAGTAAGGGATGATCAGAGATCTCTGTTAAATCAGGAATATGAAGTCTTTAAGCAAGACAAGAGGGATACTATTGCTGACTGCTATGAGAACTTTTAAAGATCGTCAACGGCCTAAGAAATTATGGTTGAGAGTTTACTAATGGTGAGCTTAATGATAAATTCCTAAGATCTCTAACGAAAGAATGAGATACCAAGGTAGTTGCTATCAAGGAATTTGGTAAGATGGCTATAATGGAGCCACAGATCTTGTTCGGGAAGCTGCTATGCCATGAGCTGAAACTCAATATCAGAAAGGTAAAAGAAGAGGGAAACAAGATGCCAGTCAGGGATAAATCTGTAGCACTAAAGGCAGAGAGGTCAAGAAAAGGGAGAGCTGTGTCACCAGCTAGGACACATGCCTCAATTGAATATGAAGATTCAGAGCCAAGCTCCTCTAGTTTTGAAATGTCAGATGTAGAGTTCTCCTTACTCTCTAGACAATTTAAGAGGCTGCTCAACAAGAGGAGACAAGAATCATCCCTCCTCATCTGATTATAGAAGATCACGCCGTGATGGTGATCATCACAAGAGAAGCTTCAACAACAATGACAGGTATAAGTCTAAACAAAACAAATACGTTTCTTCTCACATTCTTTGCTATTGTTGCAATAAGCCATGACACATGATCTCCGACTGTCCTCACAAGAAGAAGGAAGGATCAAAAAAAGAGGAGAAGAGATCCTTCAAAGGAAAGAAAAAAAGAAGAAAAGAGCTTCATCGCAAAGAAGTCAAAGACTCTCAGCGATAACGACTCAAGTGAGTCATGCTTAGATGAAGAAGCCTCCTTTGGGCTTATGACACACTTAGATGAGGATAACGACGACTCCCAAAGTAATGAGAAGGTAAATTCACACACTCTCCTATCGAATTCTGATGCAAACACTGAATGTCATGAAGATCACCTCTCTGAGGATGAGTCAGACTTAATGATGCAGTAACGAGTATTACTGAAGGGATTTGACTAATGCCGCAAGGTAGTCAAATCTCAGGCCAAAGAGATTGTATCTCTCAAGGCATTAGAATCTGAACTGAGGAATGAAATTGAGAGATTGACTCCCCTCAGAGAAGAAATCCAATCCTTGAAATAGGAACTGGAGTGCTCTACTGAATTAGTAAGTTTAAAAGTGAAGGCCATAGATGAACTGGAAGAAAAGTAATTGATTGAACGGAAGCTTGTTGAAAGCTTCTTGAAACCAAAGACTTTTCTTCTTCTCATCGATGGATTTACAGCCTCTAAGACAGGTGGTGTTGGATATAAGGCTTCTAGAAATAGAAGGAGAGCTCCTCAATGTCAATCAATATTCAAGAAGATAATCCTTCCTACCAATAAATATGACCTTGAAACATCCTATGATCATTTTGCTAGACCAACGCAAGTTGTCTCTACAAAAATAACCAAAGATGGAGCCGTCCCACAATTCTCGGAACGAGTGCTCTTAAGGCACCTTATGAAGAGATTGTTCTGAATCACTATGGTCCATTCGTTCAGGGACCTAAGGAGAAGAAATCATCGAAAGACAAGCAAGTTGCTAAACATCCACATGAGACAATAAAACCTACCACTTGTGGTTCTCATGAGGCTTTTACTTCTAGATCAGCACCTCCTGCCAAACCTCCTGCAAAAATGATAAAACAGGAGAATAAAAGGAGGTACACCAAGTTTGACTGTTGGTGTTATTGCAAGATTGGTCACTTCGCCATAGATTATTGGTACAATTCGTTCACAGATTGAGCTTGAGTCAGTGATGGACTGTCACTGAGTGATGTCAGTGGATGTTGGTCAACCATCGGTCATTGTTGGGGGCATGTTTTCAAGTTTTCTTTTCTTTAGCTATTGGGCCTTCGATCAAAGAACTATAGTTAGCGATCGTAGATCACTAAGCTACCTTCTGTGGTTTTCAATTTGTGAGTTTCCTGGCCATTGATGGTGCCTAATAAATATATATTATATATATTTAGCATAGTTTAGGCTTTCTTTTTAAATATTTTATTAGTATTTTTATTCAATTTTAAGCATAATTTATTTTGTTTTGTGTTTTCAGGGCATATGAGAAGTTTACAATCATTAATTTCAGCATTTTTGTCTGTGGATAGCAAAAATGCAATTTTGATCATTGAATTTCAAATGAACATAACTTTCAATTCAGGAAAAATAATGGAATGTGCCACCCCGTTTTGCAATAAGAACAATGTCATATACAATCTAGAAAAATCTTACAAAGTTAAAATTAAATGATGTAACTGCATGACATGTACCTAGGGCGTGTAATCAAGCAATACCCCCAAAATCCTCCAAGCAGGTCATGACTCTTAAAATTAAGGTTTAAAATTACACGCCCTCGGGTCAGGGCGTGATCTAAGGGTGTGTACACTCCAAAAACAACCAAACGCCATCAGATATGTCCTGACAAAGCAGTTTCTTCTCGTACTAGACACACCCTAGGTTTAAAATTACACGCCCTTTGGTCAGGGCGTGACCTGAGGGTGTACACTCCAAAAACAACCAAACACCACCAGAAATGCCCTGACAAAGCAGTTCCTTCTCGCACTAGAAAAGCCCTAGGTGCAGGGCGTGTAACCTCATTTTATGACAATTTTGAATGTTTTCTCACGAATAGTAGTCGTCGAATTTTTATGGCAGTTTTTCTCCAAGTGCATGCACCCATGTCAGTAGTGTACAATGGGCGTGTGTTAAGAACTTTTCAATGATAAAACTAGCTGATTACAGGAGTCCGCCATCCGTGAAATTTTTTGGTCCGGGCCCCGGACGAAGATCATCGTCTGGAGCCCTCCTGATTCTGACGCGTGACAATGTAAAAATTCAATAAAAAACAGCTTCGCGGGAGTTAGGTTTTTTTTGGAGGTAATTTTTTTTCGCGCCAGATATCTCCATTATCGTCATTCGTCATTTCTCATGCTCGATGCAGTCTCTCCTCACAATGATTTTTCACATTCTCCCTGCTCAAAATGTTTTAATCAGCTAAGCACCATCAGACTTTTGTGAGATCATGGAAGAGGCAAGTCACTCAATCCTTATTCATCATTTGAATCAATCAATTTTTGTTCCTTGTTCAGTTAGCATAAGCACCATGTACTATTGACTGTCATGTAAGGTTGAAGACGAACAGTAGACCTAATTATTTCAGATAAAACTTTGAAACTGTATAATAACGTTATAATGCATGAAAGAAAGATAAATTATTCCAAATATTTAATGTAATATATGGGATAAAAGTTTAATGTCTCTCATATTTCATGTGATATCTCAAAGAAAACTAATAGATTTTATCCAAAATATTATATTTACTGATTGTGATCTTATCTCAGATAAAAGTTTAACCTCAATATTGTCTCAACAATTTCACATAATATCCCAGAAAAAAATAATAGATTTTATCCAAGACATTACATTTACTGACTGTGTTCTTATCTCATATTAAAGTTTAACTCAAATATTTCTATTTTGTTATAGGTTAGATACAACAAAAGTTTGTTTTCGGTTGTCCAAACAGAAAATGAAGTTCACAAATTGTACTGTGATTATGCGCATACATATATCAAAATAGTTTTCAAGTCCCCTTCCCCACTATATAGTCTTCTTTAGCAAGTTGCAATATTCGAGATTTCAAATCCATCTTTGTCATGACAGTGAATGACTTATATTGATACTTCACATTGTGCCCTTGGTTAGGCAACCCAATTATCATTGCAACTTCATTTCTTGTAAACCTAAGCTTGCTTGAGCATACACTGAAAGTTTTACTTGAAGAATTATAATATTGTATCATAACATATAGAATTAGAGTATTTTGTGGGGCAGATGAAATGTTAAAAAAATGAATTATCCCAGCTGATTCGAGTTTCTGATATAACTTCTTATCCATCTTGTTGATAATGAGAGAAACAAGAGATACAAATGAAAAAAATAAAACATCTGTTGCTTAGTATATGGGGTTTGGTGGCTGGTTTCACCATCTTTAAAACCTGTTATCATACCAATAAACTACTGATCTGAGATACAACTATTACCATCTCAAATATAATTAAATTTCCTAAGACAAAATTATAATAGCTCAGGATATAACTAGTATAATCTCAGATAAAAAAAAGTCTATAGGATACAACAAAGTTCTCTCAATCGCAATTACAACTACAAACATCTTATCTCCAAAATAAAATAACATAACAAACAATATCATGAGAGAATCAAAAGAGTGAAGATGAAGATTTAGGGTTCCTTCAATGTCTGAAAATGTACCTTCAATGTCTGACGAAGTTGAGGATGTGAAACTTCAATAGTTGGAGGAGAAAATGATGGGCAAGGAGAAGAGAGCGATTTCGGTGGAGAAACTTCGCAGTCGCCTTGGAGAAAAACTGCCCTCGCCGCCGTCTGGGAGAAAAAACGCAAGGGCGAGAGAGAAAAAGTTCGTCGCCTGAGAGACAAAAAGAAATGACTCGGGAGATGATATTCGTCCCGCGAAGCTGTTTTTATTGAATTTTTACATTGCCAAGCGTCAGAATCAGGAGGGCCCCGGACGATGATTTTCGTCTGGGGCCCATACCAAAAAATTCCGCCCATCATCCAGTCATTGCCTTTGATTAAATCCCTCTCGCTTCATTTTTTTGCACTTTTTATATTTTCTCTTTGCAATTTAATTTTCTTGCAATTAACATTTTATGTAATTTCAATTTTTAGTGTGACTACGTATCTTGCATTTCAATTCTTGTCTTTTTTATTAATAAAAATTGCTTTTCACTCAAAAATATTTAGCTAAGTTCTCTTAGCATTTGATCAGACCATATTTTTAGTAAATTAATTATATAATTTTTTTATAAGTTTTGATAAAAAATCTAGATTTATCTTTGATTTGTAAATTATTGATTTCTTATTTTCCGGTATATGATAGTCAATTTGGATCCATATTCAAGTTTGTTAAGCTATCTGTGAATACGAGTAGATTGCTTGAAGTTAAAAGGGCATGCATGCACACTCGATAGGGCAAGACAAAAATCTTTTAGATTAGAGTCAAATCAAATAGTGAGGTTCACCTCATAAAGTAAGTTTAGAGCTTTCGACAGGTCGAAAGATCTTAATCGATCAACTAAATGTTAGTAGTATTCCTCTTGAAAGGTGCTGTCATAATTTGGAAATTTCTACGATTTAGTTAATTTAATCAAACATTTATGAATACCCGCATTTACTATTTTTTTTAACTTTAGAATGATCCTAAATAATCTTTTTCTTCATATTTTATCATTTACAAGATCAACCCTAACTCTTTTTTTTATAAAATTAGTAAATTTGTGAGTAGAATAACAACAAGCCTCATGAAATACAACACTTAATATTTCTAGACATCATATACTATGAATGATAGGTACACTTTTTTATAATTTGTAGAATTTAGAGAAGTATATCTTAAATTTTGGGCATCAAGTTTTTGACATCAATATCATAAAATATTTGTTGATATTTTTAAAGTGAATGCGCCATTAATTTGATCATTTTATTTTTCTTTAAATTTTATTTTCTTTATTACCAATCCTCAATTCTCGTTTTCTTTTATAATTGTTTTTTTTTCTGGGTTTTCTTTTTTATTTTTCTAAAAAAATTATTCATTTATAAAGGTAATTTTATTTTCATTAATAAAAAATGTTACCCGATTTAGGTTCTGTTTGGGACAGCTTATGCTGATGAATAATCTATAATTAAAACGCAAAAGCAGTTTTTTAGGTGTTTGTTTGTGCAGCTTATAGAAAATCACTTATTTTAAAATGGATGATAAGTTGATTTTTCATAAGCTATTCGGGTCCAGCTTATGATTTCTCATAAGTGCTTATCCCTTAAAAAACTCAAAGTTGATTTTTTCGCCAGGCGTGATTTTTTCGCAAGGGTGCGTTTTTTTCGCCAGAGCTCATATTTTTTGCCCGAGAGCGTATTTTTCGCCTTTGCGTGATTTTTTTCGCCCGTGTGTGAATTTTCCACCCAGGTGCGAATTTTTCGCCCGTGTGCGAATTTTCTGACCCGACGTAAATTTTTCGCCCGGGCGCGATTTTTTCGCCCGGGCGCGATTTTTTCGCCCTGGCGCGATTTTTTCGCCCGACCGCGATTTTTTCGTCCGGGCGCGATTTTTTCGCCCGGACGCGATTTTTTCGCCCTGGCGCGATTTTTTCGCCCGGCCGCGATTTTTTCGTCCGGGCGCGATTTTTTCGCCCGGACGCGGATATTTCGCACAGATGCGAATATTTTCGCCCGGGATCTATTTTTCGTCCGGACGCGATTTTTTTGTCGGGGCGATACTTTTTCGAACGGACGCGATTTTTTCGCCCGGGAGCGATTTTTCCGGCCGGGCGCGATTTTTTCGCACGGGAGCTGTTTTTTTGCCCAGATGTGATTTTTTCGCTCGACGATGATTTTTTCGCCTGACAAAGATTTTTTTCACCCGAGCACGAATATTTCGCCCACGTGCATTTTTTTCGGCCGTACGCGATTTTTTTGGCAGTGCCTTTTTCGTTTCGGTGCAAAAATATCGCGTGCGAGCAAAAATATCCAAACAGTGTACTACTTATTCATCATTGTTTTTATATAATCTCTTTCAAATCATCAATTTTCCATAAGCAGCTTATTAATCATCATAAGTTGTACCAAACAGAGCCTTAGCTTCTCAGGATCCACGCTTACAAAAAATTGAAAATATGGAAGCTGTATGACGTTTCTTTTATAATTTTTGTGGTCAAAGTACTCATCTTAGCGAGGAATTTATTTAATTTATTCTCCTTGTTCTTCTAATTATGATTATTTCTCTAGGGAATATTCATATGAAGATTAATTTGTGATGGGAAGTGTTGAAGTCGAGAAAATTTCTGTTTCAAAAATCGGATAAAGGCAGCGTAAGGTTATCGGTTCAGCGGTCGGGCTCGACGACTAACGGGCTAGGACGCAAAAACAGATGGATAACAAAAGGGACCCCAGACGCCGCGACATGGAGGTTTCACCACGTACCCGGATGCTTAGAAGAAGCTTCCCTTGCACAACCAAAGATGACTGAGCAGGGAACGAGCTAGATTCTAGCTGGCGACTAAGTCAACATGACAACTAAGATGGATAGTCGTTGACTCGCGACTTGTCTCTCTGAAGAAAGGATCCAAGTGCTTAGCTCGAAGCCTAGGAAATGAGGTGGTCGAGATCTTTTGCGAGATTCTGAAGTCTTTCTCCTCGTATCCCTGAGGTCCTATATATAGGCAAATCCAGGGGGGATTATTTATAGCCCCACCCCCGGCGACCGGGCAAGAATTTGAGGGAGTTCCCATAGGTTGGGCGAGTACCTGGCTTAATCGCCTACCTGACGAGTATGCGAGGAGAACTCGCCCTACTCGTCCAGGCCTTCTACAATTTTGAGTGTTGACTTTGATTTCTGTCTTGACTTTTTTGACTATGACTCTTGCTAACCTGACTCTGTGGGGTCAACCCTCGACGAATAATGGTTGTACAAAATCTCTGCTCTTTACGAGCGACGTAAGAGCTCGAAAAGAAACATCCAACGCTTATTCAGCGAGTTACTTTAGCGAGTATATGGTTTACTCGCAACCGATGGATGTCTGCTGAACCCTATAAATAGGGGGGTGGCTAGTCATTGAGACACACTTTTTGAACTCGCATACGATGTCAAAATCTGCCGAGCAAGTCTACCAAGCGAGTATTGCTGCTTTGTATGGATTTCTCGAGCTAACAAAGCCGAAAAGGCTGCGAGATGGCAACGATATCGCTGATCTTCCTCCCTCGAATAGGAAGAAGTTGTAGTCGAAAAAGAAGTCGCTCGCCTCGAAGAAAGACAACCCGCCTCCGGGCACTGAGGAGGTCATCTCCCCAATCGATCATCCCGAGATCATGGCTCAAATCCAACAGCTCCAAAACGACCTTGGGCTGAGCGACATTCCTGAGCAATTGGCACCTGAAGCTTCTCACACTCTTCTGCCGACCTCTCCACTTGCTCCGAACCTCGCCGTGTCCCAAACACAACTGCAATCGGGTCTTGCTACCGTGCAAGGTTACTAGCTCGCCGATGACTGCTTGAGTTGCTGAACAATTCTATTCTATCACGCTGACTCTTGTTCTTTGCTCCCAGCTCCTCTACCGACTACCTTTGGCGAGCACCTGAATGTCACTCCTTTGCGATCAGCTCCGATGGTCGCCCTTGAAGCTCAACAACCGCCGCGACCTGGGCACACCGTTCGGATCAATGTCGACTCTAAGAAGCGAACATTGAAACAAGTTCATGAGGCGAGGAGTAAAGTTCCTCTTATGACGAAGACCTCGCAATCTGGGGCGAGTAAAACCCCTGCTTATTTGAACAGCTCGTCTCAGCCAATGGCGAGCACTCCTCTGCCGCCGCCTCCTCCTTTGTCGCCGAGTAACGAAGATTGCCCTGAAATTTGCCCAGAAAAAACTACGGCCCCTATGAACCTGCCTGAGAGTTTGTCACGAGATTGGGATGGAAGGCGCCCGAGCTACTTCTCATCGATGACTGGAGGTCGTGATCCTGGAGTTCGCGGATAGGGGTAGGCCGTCGAGCGCCAGAGAGTCTTGTCGTTGGGCCAGCGAGAATCAACTCGACGCAGTCCTTCCCCTCACCAGTCTCGATCCCCTCGACAAGGTAGTTTGCCTGACGCCGAATTTGTTTGAATACTGATACTCTGTGGCTCTAATTGATTTGACGACTTCTTATTCATTCTGACAGGTCGCCCTGCAACCCCGAGAGCGACTTTCATCGATGCCCTAGGGCTTCCAGCTTACGAGTATCGCCAGGCTGCTGCCCGTGCGTACATGGAGTTGGAGGCGAAGTTCGACCAACTTGCTATCCGCGAGCCTCATCGTCGGATCTCGACACTGGAGGTTAGGATGACGAAGATGGAAGAGATGCAGGACCGACTTGCTGCTTATGAGGCCCACTTCCACATGATCAATGAGTTGGAGCGGCGACAATTAATGAAGAATCATCGTCTAGAGCTTCATCACGAGGAGCTGGCGGGAATGGGGCGAGCATGTACAGTACTGGGCGACTTGCGAGGATGGAGGACCAACTGCGTTGAGGCGGAGGTGCGATGGTGGTAGAGAGTGAGCATTACCGGCGAGCACGCGAGATGAGCTGGACCGGGCGACATCCACCTCTTCCTGAGCAGCGGCCTCTTAGGACTTATGATTTCTTTGTCTTTTTTATCTTTCCCAGCCTTTGGCGATGTTGCAATGAACTATTTTTGTAATATTCTTTCATTATGGTAGCGAGTTTGCATCTCACATTTGAGCTTGCGATTTTATTCTTTCTGCGTTGGATCCGTCTATGTTCTGTAACTTCTTAGAATGTCTGTGTAGGTTTCAACGAGCTGGCGATATTCTGACTGAGTTTACACAAGATAAGATTCATGGCTAATGTTGATTCGTTGGTTAGCGCGCGACTTAGGTTGATACTTGTACGAGGTTCCTATACCCCCTGGCCTCCTCCTATAAATAGAAGGGGTAGGTGGATCTTTACTACGCTGTTGCGAATTCTTCGGTCTGCTCGCGAGTATCTCTGTCCTGTCTTTTTCTTTCTAACCTTGCTCGCACTCTCATTCTTATTCTCTTTCATCTATCTCGTGAGATGACATTGGCTGTAGCAAAGGGGGAGCCAACAATGGTTTCAACTATACCTATTATCTACCTTCACCCCCTATGCGTCCTGATGCACATGGGACGCTCTCTTTTGGCTTGTGTTGTCTGGTTCCGGGTCTGATCTTGCAAGAACCTCCCAAGAATGCTCTGTCAGATGAGGCGTTAAATCTCATCCTTAAGCTTTATGCATTCCTCGGTGGTATGCCACATTCCTCCCTAGAACTCACAGTACTTTGTCTAGTCTCCTTTGTTGTTTGGCTGGAGTTATCACGACCTTCATAGTGCCGGATTTTCCTGGATCGCGTAGCACACATTTGCGCAGGAGGTGCTGAGAGTTGTGTACTCCTGAAAGGGTTTGGGTCCCCGATCTCTGTGGAGATCTTACCGGCATGTGTTGTCTCGTCATTCGTCTTGTCGCTGTAGGACAGGTTCTTCTCTCTTCCTCTTATCTCCTCCTTCAAATTATCGCCGATGGGCCTCGATTGCTTCGCCGATTGCAATCTGAGCCTCGACCCTATGCATGTAGTCTAGATAATTATGAACTTTCTCTCGCATCAGTGCGGAGTAGAATTTGCTCGATCACAACCCTCTAAGGAAGACTTCTTGTATAAGTTTGGGATCTACTCCAGGGATTTGTTGGGCTTTGGTCGTAAACTAGCCAAAGAATTCTTTCGGATTTTCCCCCTCGCTCTATTGGATCCCAGACAGGTGGGTGGTATCTTTTACTATACTGCAGTTGACGATAAGTTGATCCAAGAATTGTTATATCAGTTCTGCGAAGCTGTCGATGATTCCTTCTCGGACGGAATGGAACCAGGTCCTAGTTTGGCCCTTTAATATGGTCGGGAATACCTAACACATACAACAGTCTATCAGAGATGTTGTAGATCCTGAGGATGGCGGAGAAATGGTTCACATGCTCTAGGGGGTCTTCCGTCCCATTGTAAAACTCGATGCTTGGAAGCTTGAATCTAATAGGGATCAGATGCATCCAAAATTTGGGCGTGAGCGGCGAGCCATTCTGGATGGGGCGGTGAACGAATGTGGTTCGCTGATCAACCTATCCGTACTCCTTGGCTATCAGTTCTCGAATCTCGTCGCGATTAAGCCTCCTTGTGATGTTCCCAGGGCTAACTCCCCCCACCCAGTGCTTCTATTAAAGGCAAGCTTCAGGCGCCCTTGGTAGATGAGCGAGGTGCGCCGAGCTAGCCACTTCAGAATATTCATCAGAGTTATCTTCTCGGTTGATCTCCGGAGCATGATTTTGGCATAGAGGAGGTAGATTGTTATGAGAGGGAGGCACTGCGGTTGCTTGAGCTGGTCCTAAGTTCCTTAGGAGAGCCAACATTTCAGTTTGCTACAACTACATCTGGTGACACACTCTGCTAGTGAAGTCACAGGCGTGAGTACTGCCTCTTTCAGGCGAGATACTTTGTTGATGGAATGTGAAGGAGCAGAATTGTTGGGTATTGTATCCACAATAACCTAGATTTGGTGAAGTCATCCTTGAACTAAGATGAATTAAGTTGTATTTGAAGTATTGTTTGAGTTATGTGTTTGCAGGATTAAATTGCCAAGTGTAGACTAATGCTGCTACAATGGTCACCAAACACATGACCATACAATGTAATCCCTCATTGTGTGATCCATGGTGTTGACTCATGTGTAGCATCTCTATTGGGATACACTTCATTTTTCAGCACTAGGATTACTGGTGAAAGACATGTTGCTGATTCCATTGAAGAAAGGAAAATACTCATGAACTAGAATTTTTCTAAGTATTTCACTCGAGTAGAATTCTAAGTACTCGATGTTGGGTACATTGGATTAAATGTACCAGATTTGAAGAAGCCTCACCCTACTCAATGATATACATCATGGTGTATTTGATGTGTCTTTGAGTTTCTTTGTGCAGGTTAAGTAACTGCAGGTTTACAAGAAAAGTTTCTAAGTTCATGTGTCGACACCTAGAAGAAAAGTGTCGAAACTTAAGAAGGCTTGTGTCGACACCCAGAGAAGCTGTGCCGACACTTGGAGTAATTGTGTCGACACCAGGAATGCAGAGTCGACACCAGAAGGAAAGTGTCGACACATACAGGCAGTGTCGACACACAATGAAGAAATGTCTAAAGAATCAGTGTCAACACTTAGAAGCAGTGTCGACACCCAGAGGAAATTTGTCGACATCAAAAGTGTCGACACTAGGAGGCTGTGTCGACACTCAGCAAAACTTCAACAAAGTTCAAGTACAAGTGTCGACACTAGGAAGTTGTGTCGACACTCAGCAAATTTCAATAAAGTCTAAGTACAAGTGTCGACACAAAGGAGATGTGTCAACACTCAACAAAAGTATCAACACATGAAGCATGTGTCGACACAAAGGAGATGTGTCGACACTCAGCAAAATTCTCAACACAAGAAGATGTGTCGACACAAAGGAGATGTGTCGACACTCAGCAAATGTTTCAACACAGAAGACATGTGTCGACACAAAGGAAATGTGTCGACACTTAACAAGTTTCAACACAAGGAGATGTGTCGACACAAAGGAGTTGTGTCGACACTTAGCAGAAATCAACTAAGTATCAAAGAAGAAGGACTTGTGTCGACACATGTTGAAGAAGCAGTGTCGAGAAGCAGATTCTACAACACAAGGAGTTGTGTCGACACCATGAAGGCTAGTGTCGACACTTAGTCTACTTGTGTCGACACTTAGTCTATCAGTGTCGACACTTAAAGACTGACTGTCTCGACACTTTCAGACAGTTATAGAAAATTCAAGAAGTGACTGGATGACTTGACAGCTGCCATTCCAGCCGGTCTACTGCAACTGTCAGAGCTATCAGAAAGTTGTTAGAAACCGGAACAACCGGTTACCTTGGAGAAAGTCTATATAAAGACCCTTCTCCTTCGACAGAATTGATGAAATGAATTGAAGATTGAGTATTGGATTCATTGAAGATCTAACAACACTAAAAGAAGAAGACCTTCAAGTGAAGATCTAAGAAGTTTGAGAGAGAGAGCTCCTTCTAAGAAGATAGCTATTGAACCAGGCTAATAAAGAAAGTTTCAGATTGAGATCTGATTCTCAAGGCAGCAGTTGATTGAAGATCATCTGCTTAGAGATTCTACCCTACTGTGTTCTAATTCAAGAAGCTTTGAAGAAAGCCAAGGGAGGTGGATCTCAGCAAAGTTCTTTCAAGAACTCATCAAGAAGCCAATCAACTCAACTTTCTCAATCAGAGTTGTGGTTATTAATCCTTGTATTTTTATTTTCTGTAGGATCCTTAGAGATCTGAGTTGTAAGCCTATATTTATAAAGGCTGAGTGGTAGGGCTTGTGAGCCTGAGTGTAGGAGATACATTTCTCTGAGTGTAGGCCTTGTTGAAGGCTGAGTGTAGGCCTTGTTGAAGGCTGAGTGTAGGTCTTGGTGAAGACTGAGTGGTAGGGCTTTGTGCCTGAGTGTAGGAGTGAGATCACTCTGAGTTGTAGGAACCTGTTTGGGGTTCTGAGCTGTAAGATCTGAGGATCTGAGAAGTAGTGGAGAAGTTTGGCCGAATCTAGTACACTACTAGATAGGCGAAGGAGGAAAGTGGATGTACACAGACCTTGGGGAACCACTATAAAAACTGTGTGTACTCTGTGTGTGATTAATTTTGTGTTTGCTGTTTAAAGTTCTGTGAATTCTGTGATTAATTCTGCCTAAAAGTTTAAAAAGATTAATGTCACCTATTCACCCCCCCTTTAGGTGATTAGGTACAATTTCTTTCAAGTGGTATCAAAGCGAGGTTGCTCAAAAAGGACATAACAGTCTGAGTAAAGATCCTGTTGGCAGATTCAGTATAATCAAGAATCAAGAAAATGGGTTTAACTGAGAATCACAAAGAGCTAGGATCCATGAAGTTGTCAATCTGTAGAAAGGAAATTTTTGGCATTTGAAAAGAAAGGGTTAGACTTTTTATGGAAGCCTCTGACCCTAGAATCTATATCACAGTCAAAGAAGGGCCATATGTGTCAATGAAAGTATCTTTCCTGGATGCAAATCAGAGAACTCCTAATGACTATTCAGAGATGACTAAAGATGAGATTATTCTGGCCACTATGGATAAGAGGGCCCAGAATATTATAGTAAGTGCAATAGATGATGCAACATTTCAGAATTTGATTCATTGTAAAACTTCTAAAGAAATGTGGGATACACTGATAGTCTATATGGAGGGATCAAAAGAGGTAAGACAAGACAAGAAGTCTTTATTGAATCAAGAGTATGAAAGCTTCAGACAAGGCAGGTCTGATAGCATAACTGAGTGCTACAAGAAATTCTATAGGATTGTCAATGAGTTGATGTCTTATGGAAGAGAATTCAACAATTATGAATTGAATGATAAGTTCTTGAGATCCCTGACTAAGGACTGGGATACCAAGATTTGTGTCATAAGGGAAATGGCCAAATTAGCAGACATTCCTCCTCCAACATTGTTTGGAAAACTGTTATCATATGAGATGCAGTTAATGGTAAGAAAGGAGGAAGAGAAGACTACCAGAGTTGAGCACAAAGAAAGAGTTGTGGCTTTCAAGACAGAAGCCACTAGGAAATATAAAAGTAAGTCTCCATCTCCACCTCCAAAAGTTGCTGAGACTGAGACAGATGAGTCAGAAAGCAAGAATTCTGAAAGCAGTGAGAGTGATGAAGATTTTGAAGCTTTCACTAGACATTTTCAGAAGTTTCTTAAGAAGAAACAGTGGAGGTCTAAGCCATCCACTTCACAGAAGTCATCAAAGAATGAAAGAAGAAAGTCCAGGCAAAGTAAAACTACATCCTCAAAGATAGTTTGCTATTGTTGTAACAGACATGGACATGTTATTGCTGACTGTCCAGAGAAGAGGAAAGAGTCAACTGATAAGAAGAAGACTCAAATCAAGGGCAAAAAGGAAAGGTCCTTTGTTGCTAAGAAGGACAAAAGTCTGTCTAATATGTCATCTTCAGAATCAGATTCAGAAGCTGAAGCTTATATTGGACTGTTTGGTGAAGAAGAGGAAGATGAGTTCATATAATTAATGAACTCAATATATGAGCATGAGGACAATCAGTGTCAGGGACTGATGGCCTTATCAGAAGGAGACAAAATCCAGGATCAGCCTGGACCAAGTCAGGTACAAAATTGTTCTATTAGTTCAATTTCTAGTAATGAGTCAGATTCAGATACATCAGCATCAAGTGATGTTAGTGGATCTGAATCTGAAGGAGATATTCATCAGTTGATTGATGAATATAGAGTAGTGTTGCAAGCTTTGAAGAAAAGCAAATCCTTGGCCAAGAGTCGGGCTAAGGAGATTGCCAGTCTTAAAGTTGCTGCAACAGATTTTGACAAGTTGCTTGATCAGAAACTAAATGAAATAGCTAGACTGAAGCACATTACTGTTATTTAGATGGAGACTATAACATTTAAAAATGATCAAATTAGAAATCTGGAGATTAGTCTTCAGAAAGAGAGAGATATAGTAGCAAGTTTTTCTAAACCAAAGTCTGTTCTACCTTTGATAGATGAGTTTGCACCTCATAAGGGTAAAACTGGATTGAGGTTTACAAAACCTGCTTGGACAGTCAAGTTCAATTCTAAGGGCAAAGCCCCAGTACTCAACAAGAAGCCTGCTGTAGTCAAAACAACCAGGGTTATACCTAAACAAAGGTACAACAGATTTGAGTGCTGGTGTTGTGGCAAGGTAGGCCACTTTGCCATAGATTGTTGGCATAATTCCAGTGCCAAGATGGGTAGCAAACTGCCTGCTAGAAAAGCTACAGGTAGTTTTGTCAAGAGTCAGACTAACTTGCACCAAGGACCCAAGAAGTTTTTGGGTTCTAAGGTTAAGTAATCTGTTTTGCAGGTGAGTCCAAGTGGCCATGCCCCAATATGGTACTTGGACAGTGGATGTTCCAGGCACATGACTGGAACTAGGGGATTGCTGAAGGACTATACACCAATCAAGGATGATCCTAAAGTCACCTTTGGTAGTTCTGAAAAAGGAATCATCAAAGGCTTTGGTAACATTTCTAGCAACATTATTACAATTACTCAAGTGGCTTATGTTAAAGGTTTGAAACACAACCTCATTAGTATAAGTCAGCTGAGTGATTTAGGATATGACATCTCATTTGTCAAAGATGGTTGTCATATTAGGAGGTCAAATGATCAAAAGATCATTCTGACAGGTTATAGGAAGAGAAATGTCTATTGTCTAGACATTATGTGTGAGAACAATGTTTCTTTTGTGTGTCTTATAGCTGATGAGAAAGTCTCTCATTGTGTCAAATGGCACAAGAGGCTAGCCCATCTTAACTATAAGACAATTGGTCAACTCTATAGTAAAGAGTTAGTGAGGAATGGTCCTCAGGTTAAGTGTATTAAGAATGAGATATGCTTAGCTTGTCAAAAGGGCAAGCAGACTAGATCCACCTTTAATATCATTGAGAACAAAGATATTTTGAGGTGCTTATACCTCTTGCATATGGATCTCTTTGGTCCTATGCCAGTTCACAGCCTAGGTAAGAAGGTCAACACATTTGTGGTTGTAGATGACTACTCAAGGTTTTCCTGGATGTTCTTCCTTAGACAGAAATCTGAAACTCCAAGTATCTTATACAACTTTGTTAAACAAATTCAGAATGAATTGGATAGTACAGTGGTCAAAATCAGAAGTGACCATGGTACTGAATTTCAGTCTGACAGTATGACAAAACTGTGTGAAGAATTTGGAAATTTTCAGGAATTTTCTTCACCAAGAACACCTCAGCAAAATGACATTGCTAAAAGGAAAAATAGAACCTTGATTGAGGCTGGTAGAACCCTATTAAGTGACACATCTCTCCCTGAATATTTCTGGGCTGAGGCAGTAAACACTGCATGTCATGTAATTAATAGGACTACTATCACCAAGAGCCAAAATAAGACCCCCTATGAGATTGTGAAAGGCAGAAAACTAAATCTATCCTATTTCAGGATCTTTGGTTGTAAATGTTATATACTTAACAATGGTAAGTCTTACTTAACCAAGTTTGTTGTCAAATCTCAAGAGGGGATCTTTGTTGGGTACAACAGCAACAGTAAGGCTTATAGGGTCTACAACTTGACTACTCAAGTTGTAGAAGAGTCAGTACATGTAGTGTTTGATGAAGCTAGACTCATTAACAATGAATTGTCTAGAAGTGTTTGCAGCTCCACATGTGTGACTGAGAAGATGGACAAGCTTACTATTGAAGAAGGCCCTTCTACAAGTCAGCAAGTAGAAGAAGGTGGCTGCTGTCCAGGGGGAGTACAAGATACTCCAACTGCTGAAGAAGACCAAGAGGAGCTGCTGAATGAAGAAGTTGAAGGTGTACAACCAGGAGACAGGTTGCCTCCAGCAAATAGGCATTTGAAAGATCATCCAGCAAATCAAATTATTGGAGATCTCAGACAAGGGGTATAAACAAGGAGCAGGAATTTAAGTTCAGTTATCTACTCCAGTTTTCTATCCCAAGTAGAGCCAAAGAAATTTGAAGAAGCAATCCTAGACCCTCATTGGATTGAGGCTATGCAAGAGGAGCTGAACCAGTTTAAAAGATGCAATGTCTGGGAGCTAGTTCCTAAACCCAAGGACCACAACATTATAAGAACTAAGTGGATCTGTAGGAATAAGATGGATGAACATGGAGTTATTGTGAAGAACAAAGCTAGACTAGTTGCTAAAGGATATAGGCAGGAAGAAGGTATTGATTTTGATCAAACCTTTACTCCAGTAGCCAGACTGGAAGCAATAAGGATGTTCCTTGCCTATGCAACATTCCAAGGGTTCAAGGTATACCAAATGGATGTTAAGTCAGCTTTTCTGAATGGAAATCTGAAGGAAGAAGTTTATGTGGAACAACCATCAGGTTTTGTTGATTCTACTAAACCTAATTATGTTTATAGACTTAGGAAGGCTTTGTATGGGTTAAAAAAAGCCCCTAGGGCTTGGTATGAAACCCTGTCTAGTTTCCTCATTGAGAATAAATTCATAAGGGGAAAAATAGACAAGACTCTATTCCATAGGGAATCTAGAGGCAAGATCATCTTAGTCCAAATATATGTAGATGACATCATATTTGGGTCTACAGAAAGTAGTCTTTGCAGGAAGTTTGCAAAACTAATGCAAGGACAATTTGAAATGAGCAGTATGGGGAAACTTAAGTTCTTCTTGGGTCTCCAAGTCAGACAGACTGAGGATGGTTTATCCATATGCCAGTCTAAGTTCACCCTAGAATTGATAAGGAAGTATGGTATGGAATCATCCACTATCATGAAAACTCCTATGGGGTCAACAATGTCTCTAAGCAAAGATGATGCAGGGAAACCTGTAGATGAAACATTATATAGAGGGATAGTTGGCTCCCTATTGTATTTGACTGCTAGTAGACCAGATATCATGTATGCTACATGTGTCTGTGCTAGGTACCAAGCTTGCCCTAAAGAATATCACTTGACAGCAGTCAAAAGAATTCTGAGATATCTTAAGGGCACTCCTTATCTAGGCCCTTGGTACCCTAGGAATGGAGAGTTTGAATTGACAGGTTATTCAGATGCAGATTTTGCAGGCTGCAAGGAAGATAGAAAAAGTACAACAGGTACCTGTCAATTTCTAGGTGGAAGGCTGATATCATGGAGTAGCAAGAAACAAACAAGTGTGGCTATCTCCACAGCAGAATCAGAGTATGTTGCTGCGGGAAGTTGCTGTGCTCAACTTCTATGGATTCAACATCAGCTAGAAGACTATGTTATTCAAGTAAGTAGAACGCCTTTATTTTGTGATTCTACAAGTGCTATTTCTATTGCAAATAATCCTGTCTCCCATAGTAGGACTAAACACATAGAAATAAAATACCATTTTCTAAGAGAACATGTGAAAAAAGGAGATATTTCACTAGAGTATATTAATACAGATAATCAGCTAGCTGACATGTATACTAAGCCTTTAGATGAAATCAAATTCAATAAATTTAAAATTGAATTAGGAATGATAAACTTAGAATAAGTTTTCAAATTTGGCTAAGTAAAATGGTGTCGACACACAGAGTTGTCTGTGTCGACACATAGAAGTGGTGTCGACATTTCAGAGAAATGGTGTCGACACATCTAGGAAGTCTGTGTCGACACTTCAGAGAATTTGTGTCGACACATGCAGTGTAGGTGTCGACACATCCAAGGTGGTGTCGACACTTAGGCTTTACATAGAATTAGTCTAGTAAAGTCTCGACTAAGTGTCGAGCTAAGTGGTGTCGACACATATACAAGTGTCGACACATATATTCTGTCGACTATACTTGTGTCGACACATAGTTGTCGAGACATTATAAGTAAGTGTCGACACTTTTTAACAGTGTCGACACAATTTAAGTATTTTGACGCGCCCTTTCATCTTCGATTCTAGAAAGGTATAAATAGGTTTTTGCCATTGTTTGTCGATAAGCTCACCAAAGTTTCGAGACCAAACTTGTGTGTCGACATCTCTCTTCTCTAAATTCAAATTTCTTCAAACCCTAATGGCGCCCAAGCTAGAAGAGAATGTTAATGAAGGTTATGAGCTCGTGCGGCATGCCTTTGATGACGCGGAACCTGAAATCAAAGGTGTGGTAACCATAGTTGCCGAAACTGGACTGGAATACCTTATTTCAGAACCCATCAAGATCTGGAAGAAGGAGGTCCTGGAGTTTCTGAATGCTGCAACACTAGATGAATTAGGACTCAAGATTAAGTCAAGAGTTCACGAGGAAAAGGTGAAGGTCTCTCCTAAAAGTCTCAGAAAGGTACTTCAACTACCAAGAACTAAGGAAGAAGAAGATGTTTCTGCTTCTAAGACTAGAGAAGCATTGACATGGTGTGGTTTGAACTCAAACCTGAAGATAGGATCTGTGTTCAATAGAAAGGGAATGAATATGCAAGGCAAGTTTCTATCTGAGATTGTTGGGAAGGTCATCCTGAGCAAGCCTGGAGGACATGACAGGATTTCAGCTTATATGTTCAATCTGATGACAAGGTTAATCTTCAAACTAAATACTGACTGGTCTGCAGTTGTGTTTGAGAAGATAAAAGAAAGTATGAAGAAGCCCAATCTGGGTAGAATACTGAGTCTATACCTCGCTGGTAGTATACCAGAGGTGATGAATCAAGCAGCTGGATCTAAGATTAACCATATGAGGAGAATGGATTTGAGAATCTTCTATAGGTGGGATAGAGTACTGACCAAAGAACTGCCATCTCCAGTAAAGTACACACCTCAGAAAAAGAAGAAGAAGACAGCCACTGTGGCTCAAGAATCCTCAAGCAGCTCTGAAGAGCAAGTTGTTTTTACTCCTGATGAGGAAGAAACTGGAAATGCTGGACAATCTCCAGCTAGACAAGAAGATACACAGAGGCAGGGGGAGCTACCCTCAGCAAGCCCAATCCACCTGGATTCACTCCAGGGGGAGCCTTTACTTGTGGATGAGCCAACTCCACTAGAGAGTGAACAAGCTACTCAAACCATACTAGAGCAAACACAGATACAACCTCAACCCCAAGATGTTGTCATGGAGGACACATCTGTTGCTGATCAAGTGGTTGATGAGATAAGAGATTCTCCAACCCTTCCTCAACAGAAATTTACATTAGAAGAGATGTTCCCTGATCTTCTACAAATAGATTTTAAGAAAGAGAAAGCTGCTGCTGAGGGGGAGGAGATCCATATTGAGGGGGAGCAAGTGGAGATTATAGAAGAAATTGCAAGCAAAGAGACTGAAAAGCCAAAGGATGCTGAGGAACCACAGAGGACTGAGAAGGAGTTACCTCCTAGTCCTAAAGATAGAGTGGATATTGCTGGTGTACAACCCTGTGTCCGGCGAGCGGGTCCCACCAGGGAGGTTGAACAGGCCTGCCCCCGCGACTCGCACCCAAGCGGCAGGACGGGCTGAACGGCTAAAGGGCTGGCTCGCTCCTGCCCATCTCAGGCGAGCGAGCTGGCGACCCGCAGCAAGCGAGCCGGACCCGAGCTGGCGACCCGCAGCAAGCGAGCCGGACCCGCGAGTGGCGACCCGCCGCAAGCGAGCCGGACCCCGAGCGCGACCTGACCGCCGATCCGCCCGGCAAAAGGCAGGCGGCTCGCCCATATCGGCTCGCACTCGCCCAGTGAGGGTAGGCGAGCCCCAGAGCCGGGTCGCGCCCGCCTCCTGCGGGAGAACTGAAGGCGAGCTGACCGCCCGGGGGTGCGAATAGCTACTCAGAACAGCGGAGCCTCGCTGTTGGCAGACTAGGTTGGACTGCGCATAGCTGTTCAGAACAGCGGAGTTTGGCTGTTGGCAGACCCATCCAGGGGTCTTTTGGTACTTCCAGGTCAGTCCTTTTGGTTATTGGCAGTTCAGATTCTGAAAATCTATAAATAAGACCCAAGGGGTACCTCAGAGGACACTTTTTCATTGCCTCCTTGCTCACATTCTCAAGTGTTCTCTGAGGGTACCTTAGCTCGGCTCTTGGCTAAGGAGAGGAAGCGCTCAGAGATCTTCCGGGTTTGTGGTGGGACCTCCCTGCCGAGCCCTTGGGTCTGTCCTTTCTTGTCTCTCTCGTTGTTTTTCTTGCAGGTGCGAAGTAGGCGCGAGACCACCCCTTCCCCAAGGGTCGAACTCCACAAGAGGCCGGTTTCCGGTTTCAACATCTTGGTGCGGTGAGCGTGGAGAGTGGTCAGTGCAGAAAAGCTTCGGCGAGCTCAATGACGGGAGGTCAAGGATCTGACAGGCAGAACTCGCCGCCCAACCCACCTCTCGCGACAGTGGGGATGTTTGAAGACTTCAGGAACGAGGTGCTGGATCTCGTCAAGATCGCACTCGGCGTGCGGGCCGAGTGTTCGACTCCGGCAGCCCAGATCGCGGCCGCCCCCTCTCTGGGCGAGGACGCTCCTGACAGGCGAGCCGGGAAGGAAGTGGCTGAGGAAGGTCGGGGGAGCGAGCTCTCGGGGCGCGAGCTCTTCCCCGGCTCGGCAGGCCGAGGCCGATTCGGCGAGCTGGGTCCGCGTGACTCGCCGGCCCGCCAGGTGGGGGGAGGCAGCCCTTTTAGCGAGCTGGTCTCCTCAGCTCCAGTACCAGACGGGTTCAGAGAGCCCGAGATGACCTACTACACCGGGAAGGGAGACCCGGTTCAGCACGTCCAGTGGTTCGAAGACGTGGTCTCCATCCGTCAGATGTCGGACGGATTCAAGTGCCGTCTCTTCGCCATCACCCTCCGGGATAAGGCGAGGGAGTGGTTCCACCAGCTGCCGGCCAGTTCCATCTATTGCTTCGAGGACCTACGCCGAGGGTTCATGTTGAGGTTCACTACCGCAAAGAAGAGGAAGAAGGAGTCTGAGTCCCTGTTCCACATAAAGCAGGGGGTGAACGAGACGTTGGGGAGCTACGTCGATCGGTTCCAGGAGGAGGTTACCCAAGTTCAGGAGATGCCGGGCCACAGTCTGATGATGGCATTCACCCTGGGCCTGCAGCAGGGTTTCTTCCGCATGGAGCTGAAGAGGATTCCCCCTCTCTCCTACGAGGAGCTGATGGAGAGGGCGGCGAGAGAGGTCGACGGGGAGGCGTCGAACCCAGAATTTGCGAGGAAGTTGGCCAGGTGGGCGACTGAGGAGGAGAAGGAGTCGAAGGGAGGAAGAAGACAGGAAGAGAGGAGGGAGGAGCCCAGGCAGAGGGAGCAGAGGGAGCAGAGGCAGCTCCAAGGACAACAGCCAGGATGGGGGCGTCAGGAGCCCGACCGTAGGCTGGGCTGGAGACCAGAGTGGCAGGGGCAGGGGCCACAGAGGGGATATTACGGGGGAGGTCACTATCAGGGGAGGCAGGACCAGTTCCACCCCCCAGGCTGGAGGCAGGGTCAGAGGCCGCGGCTCCCCGATCAGGAGGAGGCCATGGCCATAGCTCTGGGAGCAAGGAGAGGGGTCATGAGGAGGAGGAGAAGGGAGTTCAGGGTGGAACTGCCCTACTGCGACTTCCATCAGGAAGAGGGGCACGCAACGACCACGTGCCCGGAATTCTTGGAGATGAGAGAGAACAGGGGGCGGCAGCAGCAGCAGGAGGAGGTGCGGCAGGAAGTGAGGATCGAGGAGGTCCTGCCTCGGACGGAGGAGGATCGCTGTGAAGACCGGGTGGATGTGGGGACCCGAGGAATGATCGGAGTGATCCACGGGGGAGTGGGGATCGAGGCTTCCCGCAAGGCAAGTCTCCACACCATGTATCGGCGGAGCGTCGCCTCTACGTCCCAAACCCCGCCGCCAGAGGAGAGGATCACTTTCTCTAGAAGTGATATGCCGGACCACGAGGATCCGTTCTGTGATGCGTTGGTCATCAAGGCCGCCATCGAGAACTTCACTGTCTCTCGGATCCTAGTGGACAATGGGAGCTCCGTGAACGTCATCTTCAAGAAGGCGTTTGACGCAATGCAGGTGGAAGCTAAGAGGGTGCTGGCCTCGGACGGGCCCTTGTTCGGTTTCTCGGGAGAGAGGAAGGAGGTAGAGGGAGGAGTCGGCCTCCACGTAACCCTGGGGGGGCAGTCCCGAAACTGCAAGTTCGTCATTTTGGACGCCCCCAGCAGCTACAACGCAATCTTCGGGAGGCCCCTGATCAGTGCCTTCCGCTGCGTCCCCTCATCTTTCCATCAGTGCTTGAAGTTCAACGCTGAGGGGGCGCAGGTCAGGGTTAGGGGAGACCCTAAGGTGGCACGGGAATGCTACGTCACCGCGGTGAACACCGTCTCTTGGCAGGAAGGGGCCGAGGAGATGGGGCGGAGGATGGAGGCGAACGAGCAGGGAGCCGGAGAGGTGGAGCTGGAGGTGAAGGGCTACGCAGAAAAGGCGGGAGGAGGAGGTTTGGAGGAAGTGGTCGAAGTAAGGGCCGTGGCAGAGGAGATGGAGGTAGAGGTCCCCGCTCAGGAGGAAGGGGATGCCGAGGGATGGGGGAAGCAGTCCAGACTGGAGGCCGCAGAGGAGGTGGTGGAGCTGGAGGTGCTCACCCGCGGAGGCAGGATGGAGAAGATCCGCGTCAGCGGGGGGCTGACCCCGGAGGACCAGGGCAGGATGCTGGAGTGCATCCAGAAGAACGTGGACATCTTCGCCTGGAGCGCCGCGGAGATGCCGGGGGTTGACGCGGATGTGGCTTGCCACCGCCTCAACCTGGACCCGGGAACACGCCCCGTCCAGCAGAAGAAGAGATCCACGGCGGACAAGCTAGCGGAGCCCATCAGGGAGGAGGTGGCAAAACTTCTCAAAGAGGGCTTCGTGTCCGAAATTCAATACCCCGGCTGGGTCTCGAACGTTGTGATGGTCAAAAAGGGAGACGGCCGCTGGCGCTTGTGTATCGATTTTTCCCTTCTTAATAAAGCTTGTCCTAAGGATTGTTACCCCTTGCCTCGGATCGACGCGCTGGTTGACTCAGCCGTCGGTTTTTCTGTAATGAGTTTTTTAGATGCATTTTCAGGTTACCATCAGATCAGGATGCACCCCCCGGACATAAAGGATGTCTCATTCATCACAGGGGACGGCTGCTATTGCTACAAGATGATGCCGTTCGGGTTGAAGAACGCTGGTGCCACCTATCAAAAAATGATGGACAGGGTCTTCAAGGAGCAAAGGGGGAGAAACTTGGAGGTCTACGTGGACGACCTCATGATCAAGAGCCGAGACGTGGACTCCCACCTCCGGGACCTGGAGGAGACGTTCACCACCCTGCGCCGATACAAGATGCGGCTGAACCCCCTTAAGTGTGTTTTCGGGGCTAGCCGGGGGAAGTTCTTGGGGCATCTCCTCACCCCCGCGGGGGTCGAGCCGAATCCCGACAAGGTCAAGGCTATCTTGGAGCTGGGGTCCCTGCGGAATGCAAAGGAGGTCCAACGGTTGACAGGGAAGCTAGCAGGACTGAGCCGCTTCCTCTCTCGGGCAGGGGAGAAGTGCTCCCCCTTCTTCAAAACGCTGAGGGGGGGGGGGGGGGGGCAGAGGTTCGAATGGACTAAGGAATGCGAGGAGGCGTTCCAGGCCCTCAAGGCGCAGCTAACACAGGCCCCGCTGCTCCAAGGGCCGAAGGAGGGTGAAGACTTGTTCCTATATCTCGGGGTCGGGGCAGAGGCCCTGAGCTCCGTCTTGGTTCGAGAAGAGGGGAAGAGGCAGCTCCCTGTCTATTACGTCAGCCGGGTCCTGAGGAAGGCCGAACTCCGGTATCCGATCCTGGAGAAGCTCGCGTTCGCATTAATCATCTCGGCCCGGAGGCTACGGCCTTACTTCCAGGCGCACTCGATCCGAGTGGTGACAGACCATCCTCTCCGCAATATCTTCGAGGGGGTGGAGCACTCGGGCCGGCTGGCCAAGTGGTCGGTGGAGCTAAGCGAGTTCGATGTCTCCTTCGTGCCACGGACTCTCGATCAAAGCTCAGGCGATGGCCGACTTCCTGGCCGACTACGTGGTAGAAGTAGCAGAGGAGGAGCTCACTTGCCCGGCTCCTTGGAAGGTGAGGGTGGATGGAGCCTCAGGAAGGCATTCACTCGGGATAGGAGTGGTCCTGGAGAGCCCCCAAGGGACTCAGATTGAGCAGACGGTGGTGGTACATTTCCCCATTACTAACAACCAGGCCGAGTACGAAGCAGTGATAGCGGGACTACGCCTGGCCAGAGAGTTGGGGGTGCTGGATGTGGAAGTTCTGACCGACTCCATGGTGGTGGCTTCCCAGATCAACGGGGAGTTCGAAGCAAGGGAGCCCGCTTTGAAGTTATACTTGGCCAAAGTGAAGGGGGTCATAGGGACCTTCCAGACCTTCTCCATCCAACACGTGCCAAGGGGGAAGAATGAACAGGCCGACCAACTGGCGAAGTATGGCCCCCGGATGGGGGGCACCATCACCGACCTGTTCCGCCCCTCCATCGAAGAGGGGGAGCTCATGGAGATCGATCAGCAGCCCTCGTGGATGGACCCAGTAATAGCTTTCCTCTCCGCGGGAGAGTATCCGGAGGGAGTAGACAAGAAGAAGCTGAGGCACAAGTCCGCCTACTACCTCCTCAAAGACGGGCAACTATACAGAAAGACCCTTTCCGGGATGCTGGCTCGCTGCGTGTCCGAGGGCGAGGCGCAGAGGATCTTGGAAGAAGTCCACTCCGGGAAGTGCGGGAGTCATTCCGGGAGTCGGACCTTGGAGGGGAGGATAGTCCGGCAGGGGTATTTCTGGCCCACCCTGGGCCGGGACGCCGCGGAGTTCGCAAGAAGATGTCATAAGTGCCAGCTATTTGCCCCCCTCCAGCTACAGCCGGCCCAGTAACTCAAGAGCATCACGGCCCCCTGGCCCTTTGCAATCTGGGGAATGGATTTGGTCGGGCCGTTCCCCCAGGCTAGCGGCCAGAGAAGGTTCCTCCTGGTAATGATCGACTACTTCTCAAAGTGGATGGAGGTGAAGGCGTTGGCAAAGGTGACCTCCCAGGTAATCAGGAACTTCGTCTGGGGGGAGATCATCTGTCGCCATGGGCTGCCCCAGGCCATCGTCACAGACAACGGGCCTCAGTTCGCCAGCGCCGAGTTCACCAGTTTTTGCGAGCAGCTTGGGATCGACCTCAGATTCGCCTCGGTCCACCACCCCAGGAGCAACGGGCAGGTGGAGGCGGCGAACAAAATCATCGTCAATCTCCTCAAAAAGAAGGTGGAAAACCTGAGGGGGAGCTGGGTGGAGCATCTCCCCGCCGTCCTTTGGGCCCTTAGAACCACCCCGAACACGGCCACGGGGGAGACCCCCTTCAAGCTCTCCCATGGGTGCGAGGCGGTGCTCCCCATAGAATTTGAAGTTCAAACGCCGCGGGTCGGAACGGCCAGGGAAGGCCGAGAGGAATGGCAAGCCGAGAATGGGGAGGAGCTGAGACTCTCCCTCGACATGGTAGAAGAGTTGAGGGATCTTTCGGCCGTCCGACAGGAGGAGGTCAAAAGGAGGATGGCGAAATACTTTGACAAGCATGTCAGGGTCAAGCAGTTCACGGAAGGGGACCTGGTACTGAAGAAGGTGGACGCGGCAGGGCGGTCAGCGTCCGTAGGGAAGCTCAACCCCAGCTGGGAGGGGCCATTCATTGTGAAGGAAGCTTTGAAGTCGGGGGGCTATCGGCTCCAAAATGTAGAGGGCGAGGCCCTGAGTCTCACCTGGAGTGGAGACGACTTGAAGAGATTTTTTCCCTAATTTTCTGTAAACAACCCGATTTCTCATAATGAAGCTTTTCTTCTCCTCCCCCCAGGAATGTCATGTCTAAGCTTGCTCAGAGAGCTGGAATGAATTTGGACCCCGAGAAGATCCCGCTGCCAGGCTCCCACCTAGCTGGCAGGGCCGGAAGTCACTCGGTGTCATCCCTAGCCTCGAGAAGATCCCGCTGCCAGGCTCCCACCTAGCTGGCAGGGCCGGAAGTCACTCGATGGAATGAACTTGGACCCCGAGAAGATCCCGCTGCCAGGCTCCCACCTAGCTGGCAGGGCCGGAAGTCACTCGGTGTCATCCCTAGCCTCGAGAAGATCCCGCTGCCAGGCTCCCACCTAGCTGGCAGGGCCGGAAGTCACTCGATGGAATGAACTTGGACCCCGAGAAGATCCCGCTGCCAGGCTCCCACCTAGCTGGCAGGGCCGGAAGTCACTCGGTGTCATCCCTAGCCTCGAGAAGATCCCGCTGCCAGGCTCCCACCTAGCTGGCAGGGCCGGAAGTCACTCGACGGAACGAACTTGGACCCCGAGAAGATCCCGCTGCCAGGCTCCCACCTAGCTGGCAAGGCCGGAAGTCACTCGGTGTCATCCCTAGCCTCGAGAAGATCCCGCTGCCAGGCTCCCACCTAGCTGGCAGGGCCGGAAGTCACTCGATGGAATGAACTTGGACCCCGAGAAGATCCCGCCGCCAGGCTCCCACCTAGCTGGCAGGGCCGGAAGTCACTCGGTGTCATCCCTAGCCTCGAGAAGATCCCGCTGCCAGGCTCCCACCTAGCTGGCAGGGCCGGAAGTCACTCGATGGAATGAATCTGGACCCCGAGAAGATCCCGCTGCCAGGCTCCCACCTAGCTGGCAGGGCCGGAAGTCACTCGATGGAATGATCCAGAAAGCAATGGCCTGCGACCTAGAGCAAATTGCATTGTCAGACTCCCACCTAGCCGGCAAGGCCGAAAACTGCCCGAAAAGCGTGCGCAGCAGGACGGAATCGCAAGAGTTAGCCAGAAAAGAAGGAAAGGGTCTAGCATAGCCCCACCCTCAAGCCCCGGGAAAGGTGGTCGAGTAAACACAAAGGCCTGGGCGAGAGTCCACAGAGAGTTAAGCATGAGGCCGAGGGGCGAGCCAGCTCACCTCGCTCGGCAGACGAGCCAGCTCGCCTCGCTCGGCGGACGAACCAGCTCGTCTCGCTCGGCGGACGAGCCAGCTCGCCTCGTCAGAGCCGGGCCGCTGGGACGGGTCGCGCCGTCCGGCAATGACATCATTGGAAAAACAAGACAGGCGAGAAATGTAAAAAGAACAGTGTGTAAAAGGAACAGTAGACAGAAATATAAAGTATAAGCGCAACTCGCGCATACAACTCAGACCAGATTTTTACACATAATGTTCATCTACAAGGCAAATTACAAAAAACACGAGACCTAGAAACCCTAAAGCGGCTGGAAGCTTCTGTCGCCGGGCTCCGGCACGGGGAGGAACAGCGCCGGCACCACGTCTTTTGCCGAGAGTCCCGCTGCCTCGCTCGTAAGCAGATCCGCGCGCCTCAGCGTCTGCATCGTGTATCTCGCTGCGCTGGCCGCGTTCTTCTGCATTAGCACTTCCAGGTCGTAGTCGGAGAGGTGCTCGCGCGGGCAGACCCCGCTGGCCGGAGGAGGGACAGCGGCAGCGGCCTCCAGCTCGCGTACCCGGCCTCCAGCGCCGCCTTCTCCTGGACAAGGGTGGCAATCTCGGCGCCCATCCGGCTCGCCGTCGCCGCGTCCTGAAAAAAGGAATAGGAATTATCATGAGCTGCGTTCGCAAGAAGAAGAGATTAGCTCCGGTTGAGAGCGTACCACCCCGCCCAGATATTGCGCGAGGGTCTCCTCGGCGGCGGCGGCTCGCCCTCTCTGAAGATCCGCGTCCTCCCGAGCGAGCTTCCGGGCCTCTTCCTTCTCCTCCGCCATCTTTTGGATGGACGCGGCGTTCCGCTCCACCTGGGTACAGCGCCGCCCCACCATGTGAGCCAGCTCCAGGCCGCGCAGCTGGGACCGCGCGCTCTCATGGATCAGCACCCGCGTCTCCTCCTTGTCGTATATGGCGGCGTCTTCGCGCGAGTACAGCCCAAAGGAGAAGCTATACGCCTCCCCGCCGATTGTATCCTGCTCCATCCAGCTCGGCAGCAGGGTCGAGATCGTTGCGCGATTCGACTCCTTGTCCCAAGCCAGGAGCGGGACGCCGAGCTCGTCCAAGTACCTCTCGCCGTAGCCGAAGTTCCGATGCCCTCTCGGCACCGGCTCCGCAGCGGCTCCAGACCCGCCCGGCGGCGCGGAGGTGCCCACCGCCCCTACCGGGGAATCGCTGGTCGAAACAACCAGCGGGGGCGAGGGGGCCTCAGTCGACAAGACCGCGGGGGCCTTACCCTTTCTTTGGCCCGCGGATGGTTGTTGATCCGCGGTCTTCGCCACCTTCGGCGGAGGCGCTGGTTGCCCGCCGCCCGGTCGCTTCTTGGCCGGGACCGATGAGATGTCGTGCTGGGCGGCATCCGCGGCCTGGGCGCGGGCGAGAACCCCGGGGGGATCCGGGCGCTTTCGTAAGGAGGATGAAGGGGAATGTCGCGTTCGCCTGCGAAGAAGGGAAGGTGAGATGAAAGAAGAGTGGGAAAGTAAGGCCTAACAGAGACGAGTGGCAAACCTCCCCCCGGCGGGACAGCCGCGAGATCGTCAAGGTGGCGGCGCAGGAACGCGACTTCAAAGTTCTTCCCGACGAAGAACGCGAACAGGTCGGCCTCATGGCCGCCTAGGCTGGGCGGCCGATAGCTCGCCTCGCTGAGCTGTACCGGCGAGAAGGGCACGTTGCCGAGGTCCCCTTTGACGAACAGGAACTTCTTCAGCCAGTTGTGACTCTTGTTAACCGTCTCCCGCACCTTGAGGTGGGCGCTGGAGAAGTAGGCCGTCCCGTCTCGGTTCGCCCTGAAGGAGAACAGCTTCCGGAATACTGCGAGGCTGAACTCCACCCGCTCCTCTCGCAGGAAGCAGGCGAACCCCATCATGACGGCGATGGAGTTCGGGGTCATCTGGCCCAGGACGACCCCGAAATATTTGAGCACCTGGCGCACCTCGGGCCATAGGGGGAGTCGCAGGCCTACCTCGAAGTGAGCGAGAGGGATGGCGAGCTCATCCCTAAACAGGTCGTTGATCTTCTCCCCCTCTTCGGGTCGCCTCGCAGAGAACCCGGCTGGGATGTGGTCGCCTAGAGCCTCCAAGTATTCGCGCTCTGTGATGACGGCGCGAGGGAAATCATGCTCGGAGAAGGTCCAGGCGCATTTACTTCGGCCGTCCGCGTCGCCGCCGCCTCCGCCCATCCCCGTCGATTCGCCGCCGAACGCAAGAGAAAAAGCCGGGAGGCGAGCTAGAATCGCACTTCGCGAGAAAAGGGGAAGCGAGAAGACGTTTTGGATTCGGTGGAGAAATAAGGGCCGGCAGGACCTATTTATAGGAAAAGAGAAGGGGCGGGAAACTTCCCGCCAAAAGATGGGGTGCGGATAGCAAAAATTAATCCGACGGTTCGACTTCCCGCGCGCGAGCACACCTCAAAGGTCGAGCCGGCACGGTTCTCGCCCGGCTGCAACCGCGGGAGACCGGCGCGGGCGAGCCAACCCCAACCCGCACCCGCACGCCGTGCCGCGCGAGACGGGAGATTCCCGTCTAGCGAGCTCCTCAGCTCGCCCTCGCCCCGATCAGCGCGAAAGGAGGAATGGACCCTTCCCTTTAACCCGCACACAGAAATCAAAAGAAAAGCAGCGCGATAATTTCAATATATCTCAGCAATAAAATAGTTAGGCCCCTAGGCGGGCTAAAAGAGTCGCGAGCAATTATAAGTACAAGATAACTGCGAAATAACAGTAACCCCGCGGTATCCCGCGAGCGAGGGGCAAACAGCTGGGTCAGTACTCGACCCACTTCCACCTGTGCCGCCTCTTCGTTCCCGCCCGAGGCGGCACGCGGGGATCGTGGTAATCGCGAACCGCCACCAGCTCCCGCTGAGCCAGGCCGACCTGCTCCACGGCGCTCTTAAGATGCCCCTCGGCTCGTGTTATATGCACGCCCGGCGAGGTGACGTCGTCGTCTTCCGCTTCACGCCGAGGGCCCTCCAAGGCCGCGAGCCGGGCATCGGTCTCGGCCTTGTCGTCTTCGATCCTCCTTATGGCCTCCTGCAGCAGCAGTGTGTGTTTCTGGAATAGCCGCGTCACCTGCCTCTTCATCCCCGCCGCATCGTTCGGGTCGCCCAGATAGTCAGATACACTGTCCACGTCAGGCGGAGGCGAGTACCCTTCGCTCATCTCGGTCTCAGGCGAGGCCCTGCGAAAGCCTGCGAGCAGGGAGGGGTCAGAATGAGCGAGCAAGAGGCAAAATCAACGATAAAAACCAGCTCACCAGGGGTGGGCACATCGCCCGCACCGACAGATGGGCGGGAAGAGCCCGGCCGATCCTGAAAGTTCCCTCCCTCGAGGGTCTCAAGAGATTTCCCCAGCCCATGGGAGACCGTCGGACGGGGAGTTTCCGGAGGTGGGCGATCCGGACCTGGGGAACTCGCTATCTTCTCAGGCGATGGAGGCGGGGGATGATCCTCTCCCCGGTTCTCCACCTCCTCACATGGAATTACCTGCAAAACAGGGAGTCAGACGAATAGCGATAATCAGCGGAAGGCCACGCACCCCGGGGACGACCTCAGCACCCGCCGCCGAGCTGGAGGCCGGGCAGTCACCCGCCAGAGAACGCTTAACGATCTTTCCCTTCGCCGGCCTGAAGAGGGGGCCGGAGGATCCGCGAACTAGCCATGGGGCGGCCTCGAGGGCCTCCTCCTGAGTCTGCAGGACCGCCGCCGCCAGGCGAGCTCGCACTTCTTCGCTAACCGGCATCGAGGAACAAAAGTTTGCTCAGAGAAAATAAAGGGATTTGGGGAGCCTCCTACAGGGGTCAGCGGTATGTATTTATAGCAGAACAGTGGGCCCCCACCAGAAGATTCCCTGCCAGCTCAGCACAGGGGCTCGCCGAACACGCGGGTTGGATGGTTCTTTCCGAGCTTGGTTCAAGCTCAAAAAGAGCGGGGATTGTGTACAACCCTGTGTCCGGCGAGCGGGTCCCACCAGGGAGGTTGAACAGGCCTGCCCCCGCGACTCGCACCCAAGCGGCAGGACGGGCTGAACGGCTAAAGGGCTGGCTCGCTCCTGCCCATCTCAGTCGAGCGAGCTGGCGACCCGCAGCAAGCGAGCCGGACCCGAGCTGGCGACCCGCAGCAAGCGAGCCGGACCCGCGAGTGGCGACCCGCCGCAAGCGAGCCGGACCCCGAGCGCGACCTGACCGCCGATCCGCCCGGCAAAAGGCAGGCGGCTCGCCCATATCGGCTCGCACTCGCCCAGTGAGGGTAGGCGAGCCCCAGAGCCGGGTCGCGCCCGCCTCCTGCGGGAGAACTGAAGGCGAGCTGACCGCCCGGGGGTGCGAATAGCTACTCAGAACAGCGGAGCCTCGCTGTTGGCAGACTAGGTTGGACTGCGCATAGCTGTTCAGAACAGCGGAGTTTGGCTGTTGGCAGACCCATCCAGGGGTCTTTTGGTACTTCCACGTCAGTCCTTTTGGTTATTGGCAGTTCAGATTCTGAAAATCTATAAATAAGACCCAAGGGGTACCTCAGAGGACACTTTTTCATTGCCTCCTTGCTCACATTCTCAAGTGTTCTCTGAGGGTACCTTAGCTCGGCTCTTGGCTAAGGAGGGGAAGCGCTCAGAGATCTTCCGGGTTTGTGGTGGGACCTCCCTGCCGAGCCCTTGGGTCTGTCCTTTCTTGTCTCTCTCGCTGTTTTTCTTGCAGGTGCGAAGTAGGCGCGAGACCACCCCTTCCCTAAGGGTCGAACTCCACAAGAGGCCGGTTTCCGGTTTCAACAGCTGGCACATCTGCTTCAGAGGATGAAGAGGCTGATAGGGCCAAGAAGAGGAAGTTCCAGGTCTTCAAGAGAAGAAGCCAGAACTATAAGAAAGCCCTACAGACAGTTGCTCCACAGCCTACCCCATCTACTGACTATAGTTCACTAATGGTGGCTTTACAGATCAAGCTAGATGAGCAAAGAAAGGCTTTGCAAACTTATATGGATGAAGGGCATAAGTCACTGCAGTTTGATCTGACCAAAGACATTAAGTCAATCAGATTTGAAGTGAATCTGAACAAGAAGGAAATGACTGACTGCTTCCATATGGGAGGGCATGCAGTAGTCTATCTGACCACACATCAAGAGAAAATAAAGACAAAACTTGATGAGCTAGAAGTGAAGCAAGACTATGTCCTGAAGAATCAGATAAGGATGAATGATAATCTCACTGCTTCACATAATGCTATTATAACTGAAATGAAGAATATAACTACTGGTCAGACTACAACTAGTGCTACTACCAAGGCTGAATTTGACAAGCAATTGCAAGAGAGCCTAACTGCTGTTAAAACTGCTATTGAAGACTCTCAAAAGGCTATAACTGAAAAGCTCCAAAGGTTGAAACCTTTCTATAAGGATGGAGTAAACTATCTGAATGCACAGATAAGGTTCTAGAAAGATGATCTGAGGGATCACATAGAGAGAGAAGTCATAAAGGGTGAGAGGGTATTAGTCAAGGCAGGCTCTGATCATGCCAAATGGATTTCAAATTCCATCAGAGCCACCCTTGGATATCCACTCTTATGTGATGATGACAATGTTGCAGAGTCTAGTATTAATCCTGCATATCTTGGAGGAGAGCAAGCTGAAGTAGCTCAGGTAATATACCCTCCAACAGACTTTGACATGATACATCAAGAGATCCAGACTATGTACAGTCCTCCTGAGGGCAATCAGAATGCCATCATAGAGAAAGTAGTTAAGCCTGTGCCAGAGGCAATACTGAAAGAACAAGAGGCCTTATTAAAAGAACAAGAGACTCAATTGTCTAAGAAACGATTCAGAGAGCAAGCTGAACTAAGGCCTGATTTTGAACAATGGAGCCCCACCTCCAGGAATATCATTTTGACTGCTTGGAAGGCTGCTAAAGATAATATTCTGGATAGAGGCAAATGGTACTCTGAACAAGAGTGGAGGAAACATGAGAACATGCAAGAGGATATTGTTCAATATAGAAGAAAGGCTAAGATGAGAAAGCTACCTCCTACTGCACAGGAGCCTAGCAAGTACTTCCCAAAGCCTTATCATTATTTTGAAAGGCGGAAGATCAAGGCTGAAGAGCAGAAAAAGATAGATCTTAAAGGAAAGAAGCCTGCTGATGACAAAGATGCTCAAGTTCAAGCAAAGATTCAATCTGGAAAGGGCATAGTTATTAAGGAGCCTGAGCTGCCTTAGGATAGAAATTTTTCTTAAGTTTACTATGTGTAATCAGTTGCATTCAACTCTCTGTAAACTTTTAAATAATGAAAATGTTGAAGTTGTTAGAACAATGTGATATGTGTTAAATCTATTACATTACTGTTCTGAGATATTTGTGTATACATGTTTTGTTTATACATGTTTATGTACTTACCCTGTCATTTAATATTATTTTATATCATACTGTGAATTTGTTATGTATGGTGTATATCATTGACTAAGGGTTATGACTTCTCCAAATAGGGGGAGATTGTTGGGTACATTGGATTAAATGTACCAGATTTGAAGAAGCCTCACCCTACTCAATGATATACATCATGGTGTATTTGATGTGTCTTTGAGTTTCTTTGTGCAGGTTAAGTAACTGCAGGTTTACAAGAAAAGTTTCTAAGTCCATGTGTCGACACCTAGAAGAAAAGTGTCGATACTTAAGAAGGCTTGTGTCGACACCCAGAGAAGCTGTGTCGACACTTGGAGTAATTGTGTCGACACCAGGAATGCAGAGTCGACACCAGAAGGAAAGTATCGACACATACAGGCAGTGTCGATACACAATGAAGAAATGTCTAAAGAATCAGTGTCGACACTTAGAAGCAGTGTCAACACCCAGAGGAACTTTGTCGACATCAAAAGTGTCGACACTAGGAGGTTGTGTCGACACTCAGCAAAACTTCAACAAAGTTCAAGTACAAGTGTCGACACTAGGAGGTTGTGTCGACACTCAGCAAATTTCAATAAAGTCTAAGTACAAGTGTCGACACAAAGGAGATGTGTCAACACTCAGCAAAAGTATCAACACATGAAGCATTTGTCGACACAAAAGAGATGTGTCGACACTCAGCAAAAGTCTCAACACAAGAAGATGTGTCGACACAAAGGAGATGTGTCGACACTCAGCAAATGTTTCAACACAGAAGGCATGTGTCGACACAAAGGAAATGTGTCGACACTTAACAAGTTTCAACACAAGAAGATGTGTCGACACAAAGGAGTTGTGTCGACACTTAGCAGAAATCAACTAAGTATCAAAGAAGGACTTGTGTCGACACACATGATCTGTGTCGACACATGTTGAAGAAGCAGTGTCGAGAAGCAGATTCGACAACACAAGGAGTTATGTCGACACCATGAAGGCTAGTGTCGACACTTAGTCTACTTGTGTCGACACTTAGTCTATCAGTGTCGACACTTAAAGACTGACTGTCTCGACACTTTTAGACAGTTACCGAAAATTCAAGAAGTGACTGGATGACTTGACAGCTGCCATTCCAGCCGGTCTACTGCAACTGTCAGAGCTATCAGAAAGTTGTTAGAAACCGGAACAGCCGGTTACCTTGGAGAAAGTCTATATAAAGACCCTTCTCCTTCGACAGAATTGATGAAATGAATTGAAGATTGAGTATTGGATTCATTGAAGATCTAACAACACTAAAAGAAGAAGACCTTCAAGTGAAGATCTAAGAAGTTTGAGAGAGAGAGCTCCTTCTAAGAAGACAGCTATTGAACCAGGCTGATAAAGAAAGTTTCAGATTGAGATCTGATTCTCAAGGCAGCAGTTGATTGAAGATCATCTGCTTAGAGATTCTACCCTACTGTGTTCTAATTCAAGAAGCTTTGAAGAAAGCCAAGAGAGGTGGATCTCAGCAAAGTTCTTTCAAGAACTCATCAAGAAGCCAATCAACTCAACTTTCTCAATCAGAGTTGTGGTTATTAATCCTTGTATTTTTATTTTCTGTAGGATCCTTAGGGATCTGAGTTGTAAGCCTATATTTATAAAGGCTGAGTGGTAGGGCTTGCGAGCCTAAGTGTAGTGGATACATTTCTCTGAGTGTAGGCCTTGTTGAAGGCTGAGTGTAGGCCTTGTTGAAGGCTGAGTGTAGGTCTTGGTGAAGACTGAGTGGTAGGGCTTTGTGCCTGAGTGTAGGAGTGGGATCACTCTGAGTTGTAGGAACCTGTTTGGGGTTCTGAGCTGTAAGATCTGAGGATCTGAGGAGTAGTGGAGAAGTTTGGCCGAATCTAGTACACTACTAGATAGGCGAAGGGGGAAAGTGGATGTACCCAGACCTTGGGGAACCACTATAAAAACTGTGTGTACTCTGTGTGTGACTGATTCTGTGTTTGCTGTTTAAAGTTCTGTTAATTCTGTGATTAATTCTGCCTAAAAGTTTAAAAAGATTAAGGTCACCTATTCACCCCATCTAGGTGATTAGGTACAATTTCTTTCACTCGAGTTGAACCTTTTGATGTACTCGAGTAAGTCTAGTCTGGAATTTGAGTAAAGGAAATGGTACTAGAGATATTGAATCTAGTTCTCGAGTGGCCAAGTCCATTACTTGAGTAGACTTATTCTCTTTCTCAAGTTGATAGAATTTCCTCTCAGAAATATTCTAAGTATAATACTCGAGTAGTCAAGTTAACCACTCGAGTAGATGAGCTCTTTGTCTCGAGTTATAGAAGGACTGTTCTCGTGTTGAATCTACCCTACTCGAGTAGTAAAGTTCTTGTACTCGAGAAGTCTATATACTTCTCGAGAAGTCTAGTTCTAGTACTCGAGTAATCAATTTTAAACTCCTAGAATTTTCTCTAAGACTTTTTCTCGAGTAGTTCATCTCCACCTCTCGAGTAACCATTCTAGCACTCGAGTAATCTTTATTCCACTCGAGTGATTATAGATTCTGTTCTGAATTTCCTGAGGACTTCATCTCGAGTAGTTTGTTGTTTTCTTCTCAAGAATTCATCTCAGTACTCGAGTACTTCTCTTTTCACTCGAGTAATTCAGTCAACTTTCCAGAAATTTTCGCTAAGTCCTAACTGACGGGATTTTCAAATGGCTTCACATGATTGGTCCACGTAGACGTCACTAATGCTAATTATGACCGTTAGTGAGATCTTATATAAGTTCCTGTCATTTCGACTAACCCTAACAAACGCTGAAAAAAAATACTTCAAGAATTCTGAATTGGATTTTTCTCTTTCCTAATGGAAGCCGCCGCCGCTCCTCATCGTGCAAATCGCCTAGGGCTTTTGTTCAAGAAGATTCAGATCAGCTGACTTGCAGATCGAGATTGTTCTTCAACTTCTTCATCTTCTCTCTGATCGTGTGAGTCAAGAATTTTCAGATCAGGATCCTGCCATGGCGTGTCTTCTTCGGAGTTTCTGACTGTGCCGCAAATTTCAAGGAAGAAGACCTTGGCCGAGATCTGAGAATAAGAAACTGTTTGTATTTCTGATTTCAATTCATTCTTGAAGGTGATTGTTCTCCGAGTGTAAGAGCTTCGTTCCCCGAGTTGTAGAAAGTTTTCATCTTCCGAGTGTAGATCCGTTTTGTGGATCGAGTTGTAGGAACCTTGTTCCGAGGCATAGGATTGGTTTCAATCTGAGATTGTGGAATAGCCGAGTCTAGTGCTTTGCTAGATCGGTGAGTGGAAAGTGGATGTACCCAAGGTTAGGGAACCACTATAAATCTCTGTGTCCTCTGTGATTGCTTGATTATTTTCTGTGCATAGATCACTAATTTTTTTATTCTGCAAAAAAACGTACAACTCACATATTCATCCCCTCCATGTGATTTAGGTAGACAACTGAACACTTTCAATTGGTATCAGAGGCAGGTTGATCATTAAAAGGTTAACGCCTTGATTAGATCCGACCTAAGTTGTCTTCTGAGTTATTCAAGCATGGATAAGGCCAGAGACTTTGCTAAGCTTCCCTTGTGTATAAAGAACAACTTTCTCATGTGGAAAGAGAGGATTAGATTTTTCATGGAAGCTGTGGATCTAACGATCTTCATGATTGTTGAAGAAGGTCCTTACGTTCCTATGACCGTATCCACTATAGATCCTGCAAAGAAGGTTCCTAAGAAGTTGATAGATCTGGACAAAGATGAGATTGCACTTGTCTCTTTCGACAAGAAGGCCAAAAATATTATTGCAACTGCAGTTGATGACTCGATGCTGCAGAACCTGATCCACTGCCAATCCACTAAGGAAATTTGGCAGTCCCTCGTCACCTTGATGGAAGGTACATAAGAAGTTAGGGATGATAGAAGATCCCTTCTTAATCAAAAATATGAAGCCTTCCGACAAGGACCTAAGTATACCATTGCAGACACTTTTGAAAACTTCTTCAAGATAGTTAACGACCTAAGAGTCTACGACCGAGTCTTTACCAATGGAGAACTGAATGATAAGTTATTGAAATCCCTAACTAAGGAATGAGATAACAAGGTTTGTGCCATTCAGGAATTTGGAAAGCTAGCTAAGACTGACCCGCAAAATCTCTTCGGAAATCTTATGTCATATGAGCTACAACTTAACTCGAGAAAAGCTGAAGAAGAGAAGAACATGTCTTCATCCAAGGAGAAGTCTGTAGCTCTCAAGGCAGACACCTCAAGGAAGTCCAAGGCTGCCTCTCCTTCCCCAACACAAGAAGAAAGTGAAGAAGAAACCTCGGAGCCAAGTACCTCAGGCTCAGAACTATCTGAAGGAGAGTTCTCCCTACTCTCAAGGCAGTTCAAGAAATTCTTGAACAAAAAGAAGCAATGGATATGCAAGGATGCCTCTTACAGAAGATCACGTAATGATGGTGATCGACACAGAAAAGACACATGCAACCATGATATGTATACTACTAAACAGAACAAACATATTTCTACTGACATCGTTTGTTATTGCTGCAATAAGCCAGATCACATTATTACTTACTGCCTCTACAAGAAGAAGGGCGATGGAAAAAAGAAGAAAAGAAATCTTCTTATAATAAGAAGAGAACAGAAAAGAGCCTAATAGTCAAGAAGGGCAAGACTCTTAGCGACTCTGACTCATCTGAGTCGAGTGAAGAAGAGGAAACCTACTTCGGGATAATGACTCAGACTGATGATGAACAAGAACCCAATTCACTGTAAAGGTAAATTCTCACACTCCTCTTTCTAAATCTGATATTTCTGAACATGATCATGAGGACATCTCTTCGGACGATGAGTCTGAATTTATGGCCAAGTACAAGGAGTTAATCAAGGTTTACGACAAATATCGACGAGTCGTGAAAACTCAAGCTAAAGAGATAAAATCTCTCAAGGCTGAAGAGAGCACTTTGAGAGAGGAAGTCACTCAGATTGACTCACTTAGAGAGAACTTCAATATTGCTATTGAAGAATATAAGAAGGCTCTCGAGCACCTAGACCTAAAGGAGAAGATCATCAAAGAGTTGGAAGACAACTTGCTGTTGAAAAAAATTTGTTGAATGTTTCTCGAAGCCCAAGACTGTCCTTCCTTTCGTTGCTGAATTCTCAGCTAAGGCCAAAGGTGCTGGGCTAGCCCATGTTGAAGCTCCTAGAAAATCTTCTAGGAGGAATAAGGCTCAGAGAAAGAATAATACGACCAAGAAGGCTTTGGCCAAATAAAAAGGGAAAGCTCCTCATGATCAGACTTCTTTCAAGAGGTTCGTATTTCAATCAAACGAGTTTGATCTTGACTCGTCCTATGGTCACTTTGCTAGGCCTACTTATGTAAAGCCGAAGTCTCGTTACCAAGGATGGACTCGTGCCCGTAACTTTAGTGAAAGTGTCTTTAAGACACCCTATGAAGAAATCACTCTTCAGAGCTATGACCCTTATAATCATGGTCATAACATCAAGAAGGCACCAAAGGTAAAGCCTATTGTAGAGAAGCCTCTCAAGGATAAGAAGACATGTGATTGCCATCACCATGAAGCTTCTTCCTCTAAGAATGCTGCCCCTGCTAGACCACCATCAAAAGGTCAAGTAGGAGATCGTGAAGCAAAGATGCAATAGGTTTGACTGTTGGTGCTGTGACAAAATTGATCACTTTGTCATTGACTGCTGGTTTAACTCCAAAAATTTTGCAACTTCTCAAGTTGGCAATATAAGAAAGACCACTCATAATTCTAATACTCTTAGGGGGAGTATTCTAACAAGAGACCAAGGATCCAAACGTGTTTGGGTTCCTAAGGCAAATTAATTGCAGGTATGTCCAAAGGCCAACAAAACTTCTATCTGGTACTTGGACAGTGGATGTCTCGACATATGACCGAGACAAGAAGTCTTCTTCAGAATTATTCTCCAGTCTTGAACGAGCTAAAGGTCATTTTTGGAGGTTCAGACCGAGGAATTACTAAAGGCTATGATATTATCTCTAACTGTAGTGTATTCTTCTCAGATGTGGCTCATGTTGAAGGATTGAAACACAATCTTATAAGCATAAGTCAGCTCTGTGATAAATGATATGTTGTTGAATTTCATACTGATAAGTGCTTGATAAAATCGGTTGACAATATGGAAATGATTCTATCAGGCACTCGAATCAGAAATATATTTTGTTTGAATTTTATTTGTATAGACTCTTCTACACCAGTGTGCTTTTTGGCTAAAGATAGTGCGTCTCTTGGTGACCAATGACACAAGAGACTAGCACATATTAATTTCAAAACTATTAATATATTATTTTCACTTAATTTAGTACGTGATGCCCCAAATGTCAAGTACGCTAAAGATAGAACTTGTCACATATGTGTGAAAGGCAAGCAAACAAGGGCTACCTTTAAAAGCATTATTGGCAAAGATTCTAATAGATGTTTACATCTACATCATATGGACTTGTTCGGTCCACTGCAAGTTAGAAGTTTGGGAGGTAATGATTATACATTGGTTATTGTTGATAATTACTCGCGCTTTGCGTGAGTGTTCTTTCTAAAATACAAGTCAGATACCTTTGACATCTTTACTAATTTTGTCAGACATGTCCAAAATGAATATAACTATTCCATAGTCAAAATCAGAAGTGACAATGGAACAGAGTTCAAGTCTGGGGGCATGATAGAATTCTGCGAAAGCTTGGGGTATCTTTCATGAGTTTTCCTCTCCTCGTACTCCTCAACAAAACAGAGTGGCTGAGAGAAGGAATAGAACACTCATAGAGGCCTGCAGGACCATGTTGAGTGATGCCTCACTACCAAAATACTTCTGGGTTGAAGCCGTCAACACTGCATGCCACGTACAAAATTGAGCACTCATAAACAAGAACTACAATAAGACACCTTACGAACTTCTAAAGGGCAGGAAACCTACTGTTTTGTATTATAGAATTTTTGGTTGTAAGTGCTTCGTCCTTAACAATGGCAAGTATCACACTACCAAATTTAGCGAAAATAGTTTTGAAGGTATTTTTGTAGGGTATAGTAGCCATAGTAAGACATACATGATATTTAATAGAAAAACTCTGGTTGTAGAAGAATCCATTTATGTTGTATTTGATGAGACGAGCTTGCTACAAAGAACTATTCTAGTGTGTTCATTGAAAATGCAGGTTCAAAGATGAAAGAACTTAACTTGGGTGAGCCGAGTGAAGAAATATGTGAAAAGTTCATCAAGATCACCACTCCAACCCCAATTGGAGAGGTTGATGATCAAGATGAAGAAATCACACAAATTGATGAAGTCACTCCTACGGAAGAAGAAGCTCCAAATGCAAGGACCTTAGAGCTCAGACACTTGAAGGATTATCCAATGGACCAAATCATAGGAGATCCCCGGGATGGTGTCAGAACTCGTAGAGGTACAACTAACGAGAATTTATATTTAAGTTTTCTCTCCCAGGTTGAACCGAAGAAGTTTGAGAAAGCAAACTCAGACGCATCATGGGTAATGTCAATGGAAGAAGAACTAAATCAGTTCAAGCATTGTCAAGTCTGGAAACTTATTCCAAGACCCAAAGGTAAGAATGTCATCGAGAAAAAGTGGATCTACAGGAACAAGATGGACGAGGACGGAATAATCATAAAGAACAAGGCCAGACTCGTCGCTAAAGGATATTGCCAAGAAAGAGGAATCGACTTTGACCAAACGTACGCTCTAGTGGCAAGGCTGGAGTCAATCAGGTTATTTCTAGCATATGCCGCTCTTGAGGGCTTCACTGTCTATCAGATGGACGTGAAGTCTGCCTTCCTTAATGGTGACATAAAGGAAGAGGTGTATGCGGAATAACCTCCAGGTTTCGTTGACTCTAACTTTCCTGATTATATTTATCTATTATCTAAAGCATTATATGGTCTGAAACAAGCTCCTCGAGCTTGGTATGAGATATTGTCTACCTTTCTTCTTGAGAACAAGTTCACAAGGAGAAAGATAGATAAGACATTATTTCTTAGGGAAATAAAATGCAAGATTTTGCTAGTGCAAATCTATGTCGACGATATTATTTTTAGCTCTATTGACGACAACCTGTACAAGAAGTTTTTAAAACTTATACAAAGGAAGTTTGAAATGAGCAGTATAGGAGAGTTGGAGTGTTTCTTAGGATTTCAAGTGAAACAATCTGAAGATGGAATTTTCATCTCGCAGACAAAGTTCACCAAGGAGCTAATTAAGAAATTCAGAATGGAGAACACAACCTCTATGGAGACTCCAATGGGTTCAGCTGTGTCACTGAACAAGGATGAGAAAGGGAAACCTTTTGATAGAACCAAGTACAGAAGTATAATTGGATCCTTGCTCTACCTTACTGCCAGTAGATCTGACATAATATTCTCAACATGTGTATGTGCTAGATTTCAAGTGAACTTTAAGGAATCTCACTACGCTGCTGCAAAGCGGATTTTGAGATACCTTAAAGGTACACCAAATCTTGACTTATGGTACCCAAGAAGTAATGATAGCAGGCTAATTGGTTTTTCAGATGCAGATTTTGCAGGTAGCAAAGATGATAGGAAGAGCACTTCCGGGACTTGCCAATTTCTAGAAAGAAGACTCATTTCCTGGAGTAGTAAGAAGCAGAACTGTGTCGCAATCTCAACAGCCGAGTCAGAGTATATCTCTGGAGATAATTGTTGTGCACAATTGCTATAAATAAAGAATCAGCTGTAAGATTACAATCTCAAAGTCCAAAACATCCTGTTATTTTGCGACTCCTCTAGTGCGATTGCAACATCCAACAAACCAGTCTCTCACAGCTGCACAAAGCACATAGAGCTGCATTACCACTTCATCCGGGAGCATGTGGAGCATGGGGACATAGATCTACAATATGTCACAACTGACAGACAGATTGTAGACATATTCACAAAGCCGCTGGACGAGACCAAATTCTTGTTCTTCAAAACAGAACATGGAATGCTCAACAAAGAAGATTAGAGAAGAAGGACTCACATTAAAGCTCAGAGATCAAGAAACTTGTCAAAAATGAAAATTTCTCAAGTTCTGACTTAATGACTCGAGTAAGTTGATGACCACTCGAGTACTACTTCACACCACTCGAGAACTCAGCAAGTCACTCGAGTACTACCACTCGAGTAATGAGTTTCCTCTCGAGAAGCATGAAGACATCACTCGAGTACCTTATTCTCTCACTCGAGTACTGCCGGTCCACTCGAGAAACAGGAAGACATTTTCTCAACTTCTGTTGAAATTTCTTTATTCTCAACCCGAAGCTTAAACCGCCATTTTCAAAGGTATGTTAGATTAATTTCTTTCTTACTCATCGATAATTAGGGTTATATAAATAGAAAATCCGGATTTCATTTTCTACACGAATTCAAAACCCTCTCACTCGAGAAAGAGAAAGTCTTTTCGCCTTCTGCCACTGTCGCAGAGCACGCCGTCGTCTTCTTTCCCGCAACAAATTTCTCACAACTCTCTGGACCATGGCACCGCCTTCCATGGTTGGGATTGGTAGTGAGCTAGTCATCGACGGGATTGCCGAACTCTCCGACAATTTTAGGAATCTTCTCATCCTTCTCGACACCGCCGGCTTGACATTCGTGCTCCAGCACCCCTACAAAATCCTATTCCTTGAAGTTGAAGAATTCTTTCAGAATATCAAAGTAAGAAGAAATGGTAAGGTCCTTAAGTCTAAGGTCAAGGGAATCAAGATAAAGCTTACCAAGACCTCTGTCTCAACACTTCTTTGGCTACCCCTAGTTGATGAAGAAGATCCTCTCACATATGAAGATTCAGACAGAACCTGCATGTTCTGTGGACTTTCACCAGAAGTTCTTTCCATTTTTCGACCAGATCTCAACCCGGAGTGCAAATTTCTTGTGGACATTATTGGCAAGGTTCTCCTCTGTAAGACAAGTTCCATCAGGGACATTTCTTTTGATATGTTTGACATCATGACAGCCAATATCTACAAAAAGAGATTTCAGTTTGGTATGTTAATTCTTGATAAGATAAGGGAGAGCATCAAGACTCCTAACTATGTCAGGATCATCTCTTTGATGTTGCATGAGATAAACCCTGAAGTTTTTTATTTCTCCAAAGGAACAACACTATACCACATGAAGAAAGTGTCCATCTCTTCCATTCAAAGATGGGAACTGAAGTTGCTAAATCCTGCCCAGACTGCTAAAGCTCATGAACATCCAGCTGCAGAGGATAGGATCCCATCTCCCTCTCAACCTCATAGTGCTGGCACATCTGGTGCAGTTGCTGAGGGGGAGCCTGCTCCTTCTGTACAAGAAGACAGAATACCTACTCCACTTGCTGTTGCTCCTCTCCCTCCAACCACTCTAGAAGATACTCCATCAGATGCTCAAGTCCAAGAAATCATTCTCTCTACAGAAGAAGCCATTAACCAGATGATTGAAGAACTCAGCACTGAAGAGCCTCTTCCTCCCCTCCAGAAAGAACAACCTACAGAACCGACCAAGGAACCCACTTCAGTACCATCACCCTCTCCTGATCCATCTCCAGAATCCCCTGTTCCCAAATCCCCTGCTGCCGACATAGAACAAGATGAGACAATACTGATTTCTGATGAGAAAGAGCAAACCCCAGAACCAGTTGAAGCTCCTCTGAAGAGCTTGGATTTCCCTCTTCCCACCTTCATTGATGAAGAAGGAGATGCTCTGATTCACACAACCAGAGCTAAGAGCTCAGTAATCATTGAAGAGATTACTTCATAGTCTGCTCCTCTTCCACCAATTCCTCATACAACTACTCCAACTCCTGCTGCCAATGATATTCTTAGTAAGATAGAACAGATGCTGCTCGACCAAAGAACATATTTTGATGACTCCTTGAAGATTGTGCAAGAGAAAGTTTCTGCTCTTGAAAAAGAAATGAGCAGAGAATTTGCTGAAATTCAGCACAATACAGATGAGCTCAGACAGTTATTCAAGATAGGTAGAAAAGCTTTGGATCACATAATTACTAGTGTTGGCAAAGTGATGGAACAATATTTTACTCTTGCTAATAATCAGATTCAGTTAGAAAAGTTGGCCCAAGAGCACACTTTCAAAATCTGTGACAAAGTGGGTACCTTCAAAGAAGCTGCCATAGATGAACTCATTGTAGAAGTCAGAAAGGGGGAGACATTAGTCAAATGATACTTAGAATCCTCAGATGCTGCCAAGCAAACTCTCTGGGAAGCAAAGCTAAAGGAAATTCATGATGATGTGCAGAATCAGATCCACAGTGTAAAATTCCATACCTATGATACAACTGTGTGGATGCACAACCAGATCGTCCCTGATTTTCAAGCAGATCCAAATATAATTCCTTATCATCTAAATTCACTAGCTCCTTTAGCTCCAGCTCTAGTTCCTCAGCCTATCTTTTCTCCAAGACCTGAAGGCTCTGAAGCTCCTCCTCTGGTAACTTATTCTCAGGTTTGGGAATCAGATCCAGCAGATATATTTCTTCAAGCTCCTCTTGAGATTCACATCCCAAAGAAAAGGAAGTATGGTGATGGTGCTTCTGCCAGCAGATCCATTCCAGTTCCAGAGACAGAGAGAAGGAAAGCTCCTGAATTTGCAGAGATCTGGTGTCCTACCTCAAAGTCACTTATCCTTGATACTCTCAAGTTAGTCTTGGACTTCAATAAGAATAGACATGATCATTACAACTCCCAAGAGTGGGACTTGTATGAGAAATCTATGACCAAGATAAGACTCTATGATAGAGATCATGGAAGGAATAATCCTGTTGCATCTCCAAAACCTCTCAAATACTATCCAAAACCATACAACTATCAAAAGAGGCAATAAGAAAAGAAGGACAGACATCAACAACAACATCAACATCAAGCCAAAGAATGAAGAAAGTTATAAGAGTGTGGATGAGAATTGTGTAGAAATGATTTTTGGACAATTCTATTTATATACATCCTTAATTTTGATAATCTATTCTTTGCATATAATATTTGAGCTTATCACTCTATTTTATCTCATTTATATCTAGTTCTTTATTTGTCTATATAATTCACTTTAGTGTAGAGGGTTCTGACTTCTACAAATAGTGAGAGATTGTTGGGTATTGTATCCACAATAACCTAAATTTGGTGAAGTCACCCTTGAAATAAGATGAATTAAGTTGTATTTGATGTATTGTTTGAGTTATGTGTTTGTAGGATTAAATTGCCAAGTGTAGACCAATGTCAGTCTACAATGGGTCACCAAACACAAGATCATACAATGTAATCTCTCATTGTGTGATCCATAATGTTGACTCATGTGTAGCCATTCTATTGAGATACACTTCATTTTTCAGCACTAGGATTGTTGGTGAAAGACATGTTGCTGATTCCATTGAATAAAGAAAAATCCTCATGAACTATAATTTTTCTAAGTATTTCACTCGAGTAGAATTCTAAGTACTCGAGTTGAACCTTTAGATGTGCTCGAGTAATTCTAGTCTGAAATTTGAGTAAAGGAAATGGTACTCGAGATATTGAATCTAGTTCTCGAGTGTCCAAGTCCATTACTCGAGTAGACTTCTTCTCTTTCTCGAGTTGACAAAATTTCCTCTCAAAAATATTCTAAGTATAATTCTCGAGTAGTCAAGTTAACCACTCGAGTATATGAGCCCTTTGTCTCGAGTTACAGAAGGACTGTTCTCGTGTTGAATCTACCCTACTCGAGTAGTAAACTTCTTGTACTCGAGAAGTCTATCTACTTCTCGAGAAGTCTAGTTCCAGTACTCAAGTAATCAGTTTTAAACTCCCAGAATTTTCTCTAAGTCTTTTTCTCGAGTAGTTCATCTCCACCTCTCGAGTAACCTTTCTAGCACTTGAGTAATCTTTATTCCACTCGAGTGATTATAGATTCTGTTCTGAATTTCCTGAAGGACTTCATCTCGAGTAGTCTGTTGTTGTCTTCTCGAGAACTCATCTCAGTACTCGAGTACTTCTCTTTTCACTTGAGTAATTTAGTCAACTTTTCAGAAATTTTCGCTAAGTCTTAACTGACGGGATTTTCAAATGACTTGACGTGATTGGTCCACGTGGACGTCATTGGTGCACGTGGACGTCATTAATGCTAATTATGACCGTTAGGGAGATCTTATATAAGGTCTTGTCATTTCGACTAACCCTAACAAGCGCTGAAAAGAAATACTCTAAGAATTCTGAATCAGATTTTTCTCTTTCCTAAACGGAAGCCGCCGCCGCTCCTCATCGTGCAAATCGCCTAGGGCTTTCGTTCAAGAAGATTCAGATCACTTGACTTGCAGATCGAGATTGTTCTTCAACTTCTTCATCTTCTCTCTGATCGTGTCAGTCAAGAATTTTCAGATCGGGATCCTGCCGTGGCGTGTCTTCTTCAGAGTTTCTGACTGTGCCGCAAATTTCAAGGAAGAAGACCTTGGCCGAAAATTTCCAGATCTGAGAATAAGAAACTGTTTGTATTTCTTATTTCAATTCATTCTTGTAGGAGATTGTTCTCTGAGTGTAGGAGCTTCGTTATTCGAGTTGTAGGAAGTTTTCATCTTCCGAGTGTAGATCCGTTTTATGGATCGAGTTGTAGGAAACTTGTTCTGAGGCGTAGGATTGGTTTCAATCCGAGATAGTGGAGTAGCCGAGTCTAGTGCTTTGCTAGATCGGTAAGTGAAAAGTGGATGTACCCAAGATTGGGGAACCACTATAAATCTCTGTGTCCTCTGTGATTGCTTGATTATTTTCTGTGCATAGATCACTAATTTTTTTATTTCGCAAAAAGACGCACAACTCACCTATTCACCCCCTCTAGGTGATTTAGGTAGACAACTTAATACTTTCAAGGATCAATGCTTCCTTTTAGGACCGATCCTTCAGTTGTGCAAGCACTTTTTCTTTCCATGGCTGTCACTCATGAGTATCACTGTGTTGTGGATACGGTCTTCAGAGACATTGTTGAGCTTGGGGAACACCTTCTCACAGATAATGTCAAACATTTGCGGCCAACTCGAGGCTCCAAATAGGCTAGTGTAAATTGGACCGTATTTGCTATAGTGCGGTCGAGCACGCAAATAGTCAATGCAAAATGAAAATAACCCAACGGAAGGCACGACAGTTTTTTTAATGCGGAAAACCCTGGAAATGGGTGAAAAATCACGTGGTTGGAGCTATGACCACCAAACTTCCATTTCTTCTATTGTTGATACTGAAATGTTCAGAGAGCTCGAGGGTGTAAGCCATCTCTCGTTACAACTATTGGGGGGAGGGAGAGAAGGGCCCCGAGATTGAAAGGTCACCGCTAGCAGAGCTAAGTATTTAATCTTGCGCAAAGGAGAGCAATGTGCCTTGTGTGCTCTAGATTTTTCGGTTGCTGCTTGGAGGCTGGAGGGGTATGCAGCTCTCTCCTATTGCGTGGAGTCTGGAGCGGAGAACTTGTGTTGACCGTAGGACTTGCTACCGAATGGAGGGCTTGTTACTAACTAGAGGTATAATGTTCGCGGAGCATGCTTGGTGCATAGGAAAGTACACGAGAGGTGGAACGTGCATGGAGCGGGACGTGCGCTGGGTAGAACGTGCGTATGATGGACGTGTGTAGGAGCGCTTGAAAGAGATCGAAGATCTTTAAGAGGTCTTTGAAGGCACTCGAAGATCTACGAAGGGTTTTTCGAAGGAGCAAAGAGATTTTGAAGGGATTCCTTGAGGATTTCTCTCGTGCTTAGGAGGAGAAGTGGGAGGAGAAAATTATGGAATAAAGGAGGGTCACGAGTCCTATTTATAGGTTTTCAGGGTGGTTATGGTGGTTACACAGCTATCCGCACACAATAACTACTATATGTGCTATTCATAGACCAATATTTATCTATATTACATGTATTCGTAAGAGATTTACTATACACACACCCATTATAATATTTGGTTATGTTCACCCCCCATAATGGGTGGTTACGTGAGGTGGTTACACCACGATCAGACAATGCAGATTGAGTGGAAGTGACCAGACAGTGGAGGACCGGCGGGAGGAGCTGTAGGTGAACGACCAGCGCCGGGACCCAACCGATGAGAGTCGGCCGGCTGAGGGGGCCGGTCGGGAGACCGTCCGCGTGGTTGTGCGATTGACAATGGTGGCGACTGAGCGGGCGGCCCGCTGATCGTGCGACGACCTCTCTATTGGTCGGCCGCTTGGCCTCGCGGCCACGCAAGGGGCGCGTAGCGCGACCAAGCAGCCGTGTGGTGGCGACAGCCGGTCCACCAGGCCCTGCGGAGTGCGCGACCAAGAGGCTAAGTAGCCGCATGGCGGCGATGACCGGTTCGCCGGGCGGCTGATTGGTCGCCAAGCCTCACGGCCCTATGGAGCGCGCGGCTAAGCAGCCGTGTGGCCGCATCGGTTGGGTGTCCGGCCACCTGGTCTCGCGGTCGCGCAATGCATGTGGTTGTGCGGCTGTGCGACTAAGTTATCGCGCAGCATCAGCCGTCCGACCAACCGCTTCCCTCCCCGTCCATGCGGCCGAAGGACCGCGCGGGTAGCGGCCGACGGCTCGCTTCATTGTGCGACCACGCGACGAAGGGTCTTGCCCAGCCCGCACCGACTGGTCGTAAGACGGACAGTTGGGGGCTGGAGGTTCGACGGTTTCGCCGCACACAGCGGTTGGGGCGGTTCCCATTATGGGATTAGTGGGGTTGACTTTGATCAATCTCACTTAGTTGCCCATGACCCACTAAGTTTGTGTGCGGTTGGGGGGATTCTGCTTATTGGCAGGTTATAATCCATATAAATTAAGTGTGTCCCCATCTCTTATAATTGTTTTTCCGAGCTGGGTTGCAATCTACTCTCTGTTCATAATAATGACTTTGATCAACCCCACTATTTTAAAAAAAACTATGTTTTGGAGAAACTGAGAAGGGGTCTGGAAGCAGAAACAAAGAAACTGAGAGCGGTCCCGGATCAGGAGCGGTAAAAGACCGATTCCGGACCAGAACCGACAAAAGACCGGTCTTTGATAAAAGACCGATAATTTCAGCTCGCACGCAACATTGTCGAGGTTGCTGATGACCTTCAATGCCTTGGAGTGCTTCTTCTCCTCATCATTGTGTCGTTCCTCCTCAAGAGGAGGAAATTTAAGTTAAAGATCAGTCTTTTA